>CM053792.1:91058293-91445793 GCA_028749045.1 Cupressus sempervirens
AGAAATTGTTGCGAAAATAATACCAAAGTGCTCTCTTTTTCATTGCATGTTGACTAAGAACATTGGGTGTTATTGCATGTTTTCTACTTCCACATAGTTAAATTTTCTTTTCAAGTTGAAGCAATTTCATTTCAAGTTGTTAGAGTAAGAGTAAAATAAAATGGATAGTTGCATGGTAGCTTTGGTAGATGTTTGATAGGGGTCAACACTAGGCCACTAGCATCCTAGCGGCTGGTTGGGAGGCTTTGTGTGGTGATCTAGTTTACTTTCCTTTGAAGCGTTGCATCTATGGAGGTAGGGCCGCTGGTTAGCCTTCATTAGATTCGATCCCTGTCCATCTGCTAACCTTCCATTCTTAGGAGTAGGAGTAGTTGAGTAGCCAAATTTCATGCTTAGAAGAGGTTAGTTAGAGAAGTAAACCAAAACATCGGCATTCTCACCTTCCATCGCCATTCACCCTACATTGCCATCATCGCGCCATCAACATCATCTAGCATTCACACCGAACTACCATTTCCATTTTCTCACCAAGATCCAAATTTTTCTCAAACAAGAAAACGTAAGGCCGCCTACGTGATTACCAGCAAATCACATTGATAAAACTGAGCGAGTATCCAACGGTGTAAGGAACATTGGAGTTATACTCATGTCCCATGAGAGATAACTTTTCAAGAGAGGAATTGTGTATTTGATATTCTATATCAAGCATCCAATTACTAATATGTTATGTAGTGACAAAAAACTCGCATCAACACATAGCATATAACTGAATTATTACCGTAATGAATTTTCTCACCGGGAAGACTACAGCCGATAGTAGAGCCGAATCATCTTGCAAGGAATTTCATATGCTTGAGGGTTATGAGGTCACATGTGAGATTTCACAATTGACCCTACATGGTCTTTGATTTCACAAAGGTACATCTCGATTGTGATTAACGATCACATGACCTTGAAGAGTTTCTCCTTGTACTCGGGCAAGAATGAAGAGGGCGGATAGCAAGATGGAAAGACAACATTCGGAAGTGATCTAAGAAAATGAAAGCTATTAATTACAAAGGCAAGCTACCAACAATTATGATTCATGGGCACATTATTATGACAGGAACTGCACTTTCACACAATTGACTTTTCCCTCTAGCTCGATGGCATCTCCAAGCCTCAACATGCAGTAAATGTGTCACTGCATGCAACAACTTTGAGCATCATCGTTCAATTCTTATGTCTGAGGATTATGTTTCAAACGAGCTTACAAATACCAACGAGCTCGCAATGCGAATAGAATCATTTTCCTAACAAGTTCTTTCCGCTCCACTCCAACCTAATACTTTGATCCCTCTACTCTTAAAGTTGCCTGAGATTGATAGCTTCACACAAATCTTTCATAGACGTCTCTAATTTATTTAAAGAAACCTTCACACTTCCCCTATTAGACCACACACTAGCATTCTTTGGCTCCTATGCAATAAGGTTGGACAATATTCTTTCAGACTCCTCCAAATGCCCAGAACTGACAATCATGAGAGTATTATCTTGAAGCATGGACGTTTTCCTTCGCATCTCTAAAGTGCAAGTGATGTCTACAGTGAAGCTGGAGGGAGCACCTGAAAAGATTAGAGGTTGATCTCTAGCCTCATTACAGCCTAAGTGTTACAAGAAGGTCTGGTACATATGGAGATGGAACAAAGAACTCAACAAATGCAATACATAAACCAAATGAAGGTCAGTATTCCTTAAAACATTGATATGAATAAAACTTTGCAATATATTTAGGATACTTAGATACATTTTAAACAACAGATGCAAAATAGTCTCTGTCTTTGTTGAAACCTAACTAAGCTCTAATACCATGTTAATGTTTTAGCCCAAAAATTAAGATTAACAGCAATAAAAGAGTATATACAATACACAAAACACTCAAAGCATTTATTCTAGGAAAACCCTTCTATAAGAAAGGAAAAACCCAGTCACGCCATCTTTTATTGATCATCAAATATTCAAGTACATGACTTTCCACTTGATTTATTTACAATATATCAAGCAATCATATAAATAGATTACATAAGACTTCATCTTTCACACCAAGGTCTCTTTGACTCCCAAAAATAAGACCCTTCATAATTCCACATATTTAACACTTCACATTTCCATACGCATGCCTCTCTGCATGACGTATGATAGGACTTTTTGCATAATATTAACTTGAATATAATCATAAATATCTCTTTCAGCTGAAGATGACCATAACAGTTATAAGAAACATATATCTATCTCATAAAATCAAAGACGAAGATCTTCATCGCAGCTACAAACTTCAACATATATCACATTATCAGACTCATCCTATGGCACATACTTTATTGCATAAAGGAGGTTAATCCACCTTTGGTGGACATGAAATTACACCTTGCATAGGTGATAAGTTATCTTCTCATTATCATTATCTCTAATTGCCTTGCCTTGCCTATACATGCAAGCCTATTATGTACATTTTTATAATGTCCATTATCAATAATATCATGCTTGCACCTTAATGCAATTGTCTTATCATTCTCTAGTGGAAGTTATCTTGGTCTTTCATTTAATCTTGGGGGTGTTGTAGAGTCACCTAACTCTTAATACTCCTAATAAGAGATATCAAATGGCATGAATAAATATATCGATAGCCATGACTACAACAGATATGAGATGGTGACATTGCATAAGAAAGACTGACTCAACAGTCACGTCAACTGAGTTTCTACAATGATAGATAGTTATGCAACTCACCACGCTTAGAATTCCAAAAGTCGTGCAATAATAAAACTCTTGAATGTTGTCAAGAATGAAAGGAAGACATGAAAGCTTGATTGCTACAATACGCATACAGACAGTAGTTACGAAGAGTGCAACCTTTAATGTGTAGCATGAAGACTCTACATTAGAATTCAGTGATTGAAAGAAAAGAGAGAAGACTCTTCAAATAGGAATCGGTTCAGCACTGTAGACTCTTGCAGTCTAAGTTACCCAACCATAAAGATGAAAAGGGCAATGCAGAGAAAAGGCATTGCATTCACACAAACTGTACTCTTTAAGCATAGTTACCAAGAGATATGGAGGTAATGGCACCTGAGAAGAATATGGCAGTCAAATTAACTATGCAAGTAAATGATGAATATCCCTATATTGCATATAAATGTAGTCCCTAGAGATTGTGGGTACAGGACAAGCATGTGATACACATTCCTACAATGGAGTTGATTTGCAACAACATTTTTAAGCCATTAGATTGAACTACATCTCATATTTTAGATTCTCTAATTACTCCTAAAAAATGTCACTGTTTCTCTTCTCTAGTTACATATTGACCATTTATGTACACGAGTCCATGTAAAAAAATAGGATTTGCTTCTAGCAGCTTTCCAATCCACTAACTATTCACATATCCACCAATTCCATTGACATATTTTCAACCTTTCACCAATATTTTCAAGGTTATGTAAACAAGATTTTCATTGTCTTCTCTTACAAACTTCATAAATGAATGCTTAAAATCTGTCTTCTTTTGATTTATGAAGTGTCTTCTTTGTTTTTACAGTTGAATTCTACATAAGAAGTGGTATCCTTCAAAATAATACAGCCAGATTTGTCATAATTCCAAAAATATAACAGTTGTACAGAAAATTCCATTTTTGTAACCTTTCAGAAAAAGACGCAAAGGTTCTCCAATATAACATATTCAGGTGAATTGTTTCAAAAACTCTGTTGCTACCAGCCGGCCACGAGTGTTCACAGAGAGCTTCAATTCACTTATCTCTTTATCGATATCCTGCAAGATTGCCAACCAGAGTCAAAATACAATCTTCAAGCCAAGAAAAATGCTGAATGCCGTAGGCAACATATGTTGTTGCTTTGAGTGATGTAATGGCCCCATAACATCATAAGCATCTGCTACTACTGTTCAGTTTTGGGCACAATAAACTATACAATTTCTAGCTTGATTAACAATGGATCTATTCAAAAGTTGAAGGCAAACAGAAGTTCAGGAACAGTTTTCTTTACACAGTTTATGAATGCAATTTAACATTAATATATTTTAGAGTTTTATTAGGAAAAAGAAGCTTTTTATAGAATGCATCTCTAATAGATCTTGCCCATGGGATACAATCATTAAAATATAAGTGGATATATATTCAGTGGTCAAGTAACAAGGCACTAGCTAGAAAGATCTTTTAGCTCGTTTGCTGCTGGGAAGAAAAATAATACTTTTCTGTAGTTAGTTTGTGTGAAGTGGAATGATTCTATTTTCATTTTAATTTTAAATTCATTTCAAGAAAACGCATCCAACCAAATGATTCAATAATGAAAGCATTGCATAACTCTATCATGGAAGAATCCTTAGTGCAAACAGCTCTACACAAAAGGAAAAAGTATTCACAAGAGGATTAAACCGAAAAGGCATTTACAGAAGATGGAAATGTATGCAAGGTTGATGAGCCAGGGAAGACATGATCAAGAGCAAGTTATAAATTGTATATTGTGGAATTAAAGATTTATTTCACTGGTCATTCAAAAACAATAAAAAAGATTAATGAAAAGAAAAACTAGAATTTGTAGTTTTATACTGTCACAAAGTTCGAATTCGAATTCAAGTTCATTGATCATAAAATTCAAATGAAATTCAGCAAGGGTTAAAATTTGGAAAAAAAAATCAACACCAAATTTAAGTTTATGTGCGTGTGTATTTTTGAATATTAGTAATATATCCACAAAATTATCAAAATAGTTTAACATTGCTAAATAATTTGATAACTCAATATCAGTTTAAAATAAAATAATATCATATTAAATAACAGTATTATATTAAATATCATAAAATTTGGATGAAGTTTAGAAAGGGTAAAAATTCACTGAAATTCTAATCTCACGGATGAAATTCGACGCATCCTGTGACTTAGGTTTTATATATGACTGGAAATCTAATAGTTTTTAGCTCCTTATATTAAGTTTACAAAAAGCATTACTCGAAGATAACAGTGTTCTAGCATGAATACACTGGACTTTACAACCTGGGCATATCTGTTTCATTCTCTGACATAAAATGTAACCACCTGTAGGCATCAGAAAAGATCTTGCATATAGATGTAACATTAAAATGGGGTTGACAGATACTTACTTCCATAAACTGGACGATGAAATCTATAAGTTTATGTTTATACATCTCTTCACAATGATAGTTTGTAATCAAAAAGCTGATATCATAACCCTGCAAATCCCAGAAAAGGAGACTTATGAATGCTGTTGGAAATGGTAAGCTTGAAACAAAAACTAAATATTCTAAAGCACCAACAAGTTTCATGCTTTAAGTGAATGAATAGAGAAAGAGATGTTATTAATATATTGAAAAGCCAGAATATAAAACAAAATGGAAAACTATTAACTCAAAGAGAATGGAGAAACAAGGATAAAAATATTAATAGAAATGTGTCTGCATGCAGGAAAATGGACTTCCATTTATGAGACAGTTCAGTTGCAAAGTAAATCCACTGTTTGGTGCTAGAAAATTGATCAATGATGAGAAATGGTTCTAAAAGAACAATGCAACTTTGTTTCAGGTTAAACTTTGGATGAATCTTTTGTATGGTAGATGCTACAACTTCATCCCACAGTGAAGCTTTTAAACATGCTTCCACTCCTTCAAAACATAGTTAAAAAGGTAAAGCTATGAAATCTCTGAAACAATTGTCGCTTATTACTTCTATACTTGCAATATGGATTTTGTCTCTTTATTCCAAACTCGATAAAAACTAAGCTAAAGTCAGTTTAAAAGAAAGGTTCCCTCTAAACATGAATGTTAGTAATGAAGATAAATCACTTGCAGCAAAGCCTTTTCTCTGACAAAATTCTTTCCACTCAGACTCAACAATGTATCAAAAGCTGCCAAATCCAGTTCTGCTTTTACAATTGAATAACACCCAAATATACTGAGATGGTGGGGAGGGTGGGAAGGCTGGGGGGATGGCGGGTGTGTGAATCAGTAGATTAAAAAAAAAAAATTTAAAGACTTCATAAAATAATAGTAATGACTTTTAAAGCTTAATCAACAAATGCAAACTACAGCAAATAAGGACACCAACATTTACATGTAAACCCTAATGGAGAAACCATGGCCACAAATACTTGTCTATGAATGTCTCGTTTTACCATGTTTGTAGGCATCAACCCCTAAATATAGAGCACCAACCTCACCAAAATGAGACACCAAACTCCTAAATATGAAGCATCAATTTCACCAGTATTCTGCTCATGGACTTCTCATATACTTCTGAACTAATCTCACTTATATACCACTCCCTCTCTCTCTTGATGTACTGTATCTTCTTTGTTCACACAACACACACACTCTTCAATCTCCTTTTGCAAACTCTACTATACATGTTATTTCCTAAGAGACACCTTTTGAATATGAAATAAAATGTATTTTATTTCTTACTAAGCGCATCTCATAGAGAATCAACCTTTCATCAATTATTGACTGTGGAATGACCATACATGAATCATACCTCCGCATTAACAAATTAAACTACTCCAAGATAAATAGAAACTTTTGACCAAGCCTAGAATCTGTTGTATCATCTTAATGAGTTCTGACATTAACAGAAATGATGCACCTTTTCATGACAGATCCCAACCTAATCATCATTGTCACTGTGCGAATCATATCATTCATTGCCTTAACAGATCGAGCTTTTGTCTTAGCAAACTATTGAATGAGCTTTTGTCTTAACAAACTATTTACTATAAATTACTCGGCTATCAATGCTTGTTATTAGCTCGCTGCTTTTGATTTAAATTGTTTGTTATTTCTAACATAGAATGAAAATAGTTCAGCCTTTGATTCTCAAGGAATCGCTACATAATACACTACCACTGCTTATTGAATTGCCATCCAGGGATTGTTTCATTATACACTATCACTTCTTATCGAATCATTATCAATCGGATAATCAATAATCACTGCCGGAAATTCATTGTAATTGCTGCATATAATTATTAATACACAGATTGCTCCAACTGATCGTACCATATTTAGCATTGTAAATTGAAATACTATCATCTTCTGTGTCTTTATATTTGATTTTATGCCAATGATTCTTTTCTGTCATCAATGAGAAAATTGCATCAACAATGTCTCATTTTTTCTCTTTTTGGTTTCTTCTTAATTACTATAGGTTATGATGCCTAGAGTTATGGATCTTGTTTATAAAACAAAAGCAGCAAGCCTTTGCATGATGGAATGTTTCACCGTATCACTGTTAGGGCTGCATCTAGAGAACAAGCATATAAACAATGTGTGCAAGTTGGGACCTAAACATACAAATGTTCATCACATTTATAATTGTATATACATGTAAATTAGTTATTATGTATGTAACTTTAAATAGTAGCTCATCCCAGCACAATATCCTCACAACAAATCATTGTATGAATATCCATTGATACCCATTTAATGAAGAGCTCCTTAACTAATTATAAAACTTGTGATGTCACAATCTTTTTTATGCTACATCAGTAACTAACTAATTTTATGCAATGTTTGTCAAGTAGATACAAGCATTGACCAAGATAGACAAAAATGGTCCAACAGATAATATTTAGCACAAAAAAAGTATTTCTGCAATAGCAGATTATGATTTACAATCATTTATCAAATAAAACGAAGAGCTTATGAATGTCTGTTGATATTAACAAATTAACAACATAACCATAGATGTAGGAAATGGGTAGTAAAATTGGTGGAAGCTCAAAGAACTTGATACAATAGGAATGATCTAGGCATTAGGTACAAGGAAATGCAAAATATTAAAGATAAATGATGGATAAGGGGATTTGAAATCATTCTAAACTACAAGCACCCTCTGTGAAGTGGAAATCCTATACAAGACAGAAGGTTGAGAATTGGGTCCAGGCCAATATTATATCACTAACATCCAAAGACAATGAGAATACTTGAGACATTATGATGCTAGCATTGTGCTGGTCTGATGATGGTTTGAGACTTTGATGGAGTTAATCACAAGGGTATTTCTGACAAGTTTCTTCTGTGACAGAAGAATGCCAAGAGGTGGATGTGGATCTATGAATATATCCTCTATTGAGATAACTTACATATTAAATTATCCCATGGAAAAGAAGGCATGCATTTCTGATGCTTGGTCAACACAGACGGGGACTCTTTAAGCTAATCCACAAATCTTATAATCAACATAAAATATGAATATCAAATTATCCATCATTTCTAGTTTTATGTTAAAAGTTCACATATTCTTGTTTTCTAGGAATTTAATGATCTCTCTTTATCTCTGACCTGTTAGAAAATACTGATGCCCCAGCCTATGGACATGTCAGCTCAAACGATGATCCAATGTATCTTGAAATCATATTGTGCCCCTTCTTCAGCAGGGTATAGAAGATCACTATTGGAGATGTTGAATGAGCCCAGGTGATTAAATATAAGTGGTCTAGAATGGTTGTTCATAAAGAAAGAAATAATAAAATAATAAAATGTGTCTTCTGGATGTAATTGTGCCCCTTTTTAGATAATGTATCATTTGTGCTTTATCAAAATAGCTTACTTCCAAGTAAATATTACATATGTTTTGCCTGCAGTTGTGATAATGAGAAAAATCTCCAGCTATCTGGATATATATTGCAGAGACAAATTTACTACTATTTTCAGTACTGGCATGCATATTTAATACTACCTGTACTGGCTTTCGTCTAAGGACCTCGAAAGCTTCAGCACGCATCGACAAGAATCTGAGAAACTTCTTTGCAAGAATATTTTCCAATTCATCTGCTTGCTTTACCTGCAGCATTTCAATCATATTAGAGAAACACATCATATGTAGTACTTGTCAAAGCCATATCATGAATCTTGCATAGCACTACAAGGAACAGTGCACAACTATATCTCAACTCTCAGTTGTCAATCAAGGCTTTAATAATTCCATATGAATTAATCATGCAACTGGTTTGCAGGACACACAGGCATAAACACTTTATTTAGCTTAGGTAGAGATACTTGAGATACCATAATAATAGTTGACCAAAGTTTTATTGTTCAATTTGAAATTCCCCCTTACCATTTTTGCTAATCAATGTCAGTTGAAACATCTCCCAAAGATAGGATGGATCTTTTTAAAATAGCAAATTCTTAAATGCAAAATAATTTTGGAAGGAAAATCACACCCAATGCTTATGTAATTACTAATGACTGAGACATTACATACGTGCAAATGTGAGCAAACATGAATTTATGTGTGTGTATACACATACACACTTGAAATGGACGGCTCAATGTAAATAAATTAACTATAAAATTTAACAATTACAAGGAAATTGTTTAATTTCAGTACCCTAACTTGGTGAGGTCATAACCTGTGTTGCAAGATGTGCCTCATGTAGGCCCACATTGAGTGCGGATGCACATCAATGCAGATGCGCACAAGGTTCTTGCCTAGCACATGTGTGGGCGGCGATCACATAGAGCGAAAAAATGAACAATAAAAATGTGTTTTTTTCTTCTAAACTCTAAAACGGCCCTTTTATTAGGCATTTCAAATCAAAAATTATCATTTTGCTTCTTGTTATGCTCTCAACTTATTTCCTCCCCATTTTGGCATTTCGAAGGGCTGGTGGTTTTTTTTTGGAGATCATTTCTGGAGTGTTAGATAGTTTCCACAAAAGAGATTTAACCATCTAAGGTAAGCATTTAAACCTTTTGATGATTTTTTTCAAATTTTAGATGGATTTTTTAAGGTTTGTGAATAACTTTTTCAAGTTTGCTTCTTTATTTTTATTTTTTTAGAATGCAACAAAGGACAACTGTCGAAGTTCAGTGGGTGAGGAAAGAAATCAAAACTTCAAAATCGATAAAGAAGCTCCTTTATGGAGACGTACGCACAAGGATTTCACAAGTTCTTGGAGGTGGGGATACTTTTGGAAGTGTAGTCTTTCTAATGTACAATATAATAGCTCTTAGTCTCTAGGCCCTCATGATAAAAGGATTAATTTGTCTGAGGGTCCAAATAAGAAGCGGTTGTCTCTTGTACAAATAGCAAGATTCGTAAAGGAACAAGAAGATGCTGACAAATTGGATGCAAAAGGAAAACAAAGTGCCCATAATTCCAAAAAGAATGGAAAAATAAATTTACCCTCTAATACAATAGCAGCCTCCATATATCCCTTCTTGCCTATACTTTCTATGGAAGATGAAGATGAAGAACAAATTCACACCTGCAATAGAGGTCCATTGGATAGGGCATTTAAAATGGAAACAAGAGATATTGCTGAAGAAAAAATTGCATATTTTAGAACTCACTAAAACCAATTAGAGATTCTTGGATTGAATTAGGGTTCTATTGTTTCTGATGGAAAGATTCCAAAAACTGACGATTGATAAATGTTATTGCGATATCCCCAAAGGGGGTAATGCTCTTGAGGGTGGTTGATTGTGAAGGGGAAGTCAAAGACACAGAGTTCATTTTTATGATCCTTGTTGACTCTATAGAGATGAATAATGAGAATGTGGTCCAAGAAATTATGGACAATGCAAAAATTTGCAAGGTTGCACGTGCATTGGTTGAGGCAAGATATGAGCACAGTTTTTGGATACCGTACACTCCCTCAACTTGGTGATGCAACCGATTAGCACTCAAATAGAGTGGGTGAAAGAAATATACTAAGAGGCCGAGGAGATCTAGATGTTTGTGATGAACCATCATGTCATAAGAAATTTTCAGAACTTTCTCAAGATTGGAATTGTTGAAGGTAAATTTAATTTATTTGGTTTCATTTGTGTCACATTTTACATAATTGAATAGAAAAAACAATTATGTTATTTATTGTAAGAACACCAATGGCTCTACCAATGTTTCAAGTGTCCTTGAAAGATATTGTTTTTGCAATTTTAGAGTTTTTGTTTTAAGTTTTTCCAGAGTAAATGCTTTTTTTGGATTTCTGACAATACAAGGAATTCAAATAAAAATGCTTTGAAATAGACAAATGATAATGCAACAACTGTAGCAACTTTATTTCATTATCCCCACTATGAAATATTTATATTATTCAATACAATGCACATGAATTTTATTGGAAAAACTAATGAAGAAAAATACATGACTATTTGCATGCATCAAATTGACTCCCAAGTTGATATGCTGCCCTGTAAAAAATCCTTTCTCGCATTTACAATCCAGTTTTGCAACACAGCTCATTGGGAATGATTACCATTTGTTTTTAAGGTTCATAGTCCTTGCATGAAGGCACTAAACAACAAAATGTGCCTCTTAGAAAACAAATGCTGCCCCTTGCACTTAAATCATAGTCTGTAACAATGAATGTCATCCTCCTATCAAAATGATTAAACCTATATTCCCAAATGCAGCCCATTGTAAAGCTGTGATCTACATTAATTAATCACACCCCTGTCTTGCAACTGTTTCTGAGATGAAACACTGAGTCCAACTCTCAATTTGGTCACAATTTGAAGCATCCTCTAGCACAATTCAATGGTATAGTCACCATTCTTCCTTCAAACACTGAAACCATTGGCACAATACATCACACAAATTCGCCAAAATATCAAATGCATAGGAATATTGATTTCCAATGTTTGCTTTTATACTTTTCATGCCCAACTCAATCTAGAAGCTTCAACCAAACTCTTCACATCACTAGATAAATGTTCTTTTGTTCCAAAGTTTGAAACATAATAATTTATTATATTTCCCTCCAACCCTAGGCACTCAGCTTTAAACTTACAATTTAAATAATCATAAGATGCACTTATCAATACTTTATAATATAAGCTTTTAAATTTAATATTATTTAAGGGAAACCTAATTAATGATTATAAATAGCTTATTAATACCTTTAAATGATTCATCCAAAATCCATGTGCAATTTGCCTGAGCTTGATGCCAAGATGCCCTGCCAAAACTAGTACTAACCATTATTTGACTTACTTAGAATGAAAGCTATACTGATGACTCCCCAACTCCATACTGCTACCAAATTGTTCAAGTGTTCTACTAAATATAGAAACCATAACTTTCCCAAAATAATCACTTACTATAAATTGTAAGTCTGCCAATCTGACTCAAGTGAAGAGCAACCCTGAACTTCCTAACCTTTGCAGTTGAAAAAATAGCCTCTAGCTCGACCATCGAAGACTCTCCATCCAACTGATTAGCCTGCAAAGTTCATTGATAGGCTAATCCTCACTTCAGATCAAGGTTAACTAAAATGGGGATATTGCAGTCCGCCCTCCCTAAAATTGCTTGTTCCCAAGCAATCTCACAACTGATAGCTCACTAGACTCAACCTAAGAGGAATTCACACTCCAACGAGATCCCACAGATAAATGTGTAATGTCCTTGTCATCACCAAACCTGTAATGAAACATCATCCATATAATAATCAAAGCTTTCCTAACTGAACTCAACACCACAACTAGTGATGCTAAAGCAAGAACATTACATGGAAGCATCTCTACAGGTTGACTAGATTTGCCCCCTTTCTATATGCAAAATAAGTTGCCATACCCAATGTTGAAAATTTTTGCAATATATTGCATGTTGTTAATATTATAATAATAGATAGTTTCTATTATCTCCATTTAGTATCTAATGGTTATCTATTGTAATCTTCTATAATTATTAGAATGTTTCTAATATTTAGTTTTCTGTTTCTAGAATGGAATGTATCCAATCTTTACGATTGTTTCTTAAGGAAACATCATTCAGTCTCTTGTATAAATTGATCTCTTGATCACTGTTAATAACAAGTAAATATTTTCCAATTACTTCGTTATATGGTATTAGAGTCAATACTCTAAATTTTTTTCGAAAATAATTATAATTTCTTGGTTGAAATTATCTGCCTTTTATTTTTGAAATCATTTACATGCATATTTGCTTCCAATTCTCTCTATAATCCGACTAGGATTTCCATTCTACAAGATCTAAATCTGTCCACTTCTGGTTTGGTTCTACAACCCATTTCTATCTAGATCCATCTATTTTTTCTGCACATTTCTACCATTTTTTGTGGTTTTTTTGTAGCGGAGTTGTTTTTTCAAATTCTTGGTGGGTATTTTGAGAGCTCAATTCGATGGTCAAATTTTTCTGGGTGCCTCAATTTTCAAGCTACTAATCCAGAAATAGACAACATATTCTTTCTGGGTTTTTCAAGCTCTCTTCTGGGTCACCCTTCAAATTTTTTAGATCTCTACTTTTTGAGGGTTGCATGTACTTGCATGTTTGTTGCATGTACTTGAATGTTGTTTGCATGTGCAGCTTTACCATGCAAAGTCTCACGTTTTGCCTCCCTTACAAATTCTAGTGGGTTTTCAAAAAAAAATCAAAAAAAAAGAAATTCTAATGAGTTTTCATACTTTTTTCCCTAAAAAAATTTCTTATGGGTTTCTATTAAGTTTCCCTTAAAATTTTCTGATTTTGTAATTTGCTAAGTTGTGTGGGATTCCTTTGTTGAAATTGTAATTTTTTCCTCAAAAATTATCTATTGAGTTTTACCATTTTTCCTAAAAAACAAAGCTTTGTATTGGCAAGTTTTGATTGATTTTTCAACTCAAAAATCATGTTGAGTCTTGATTGATTTTTCACCTCAAAAATCATGTTGGGTTTTGATTTATTTTTCACCTAAAAAATCATGTTGGTTTTGATTGATTTTTCACCCCAAAAAAATCGTGTTTTGTTCTTTCGATTCTCTCCTAAAAATAATGGCTTTTTACAGTTTGTTTTGGAGCATTATGCTCATCTGCAAACATATTCAGAAAGCTCCTGAAAGAAAAACATTCAATGCAACTATTGCCACAAGTTTGGGCAGATGAAGGTTGAATGTCGGAAGTGCTTAGCTGCCCTATCTGAGCAATCTGGTTTGCAACCCATAGTGAACAGTGTGGAGCACCTTGAGCAGATAGAATCTGTCTTTTACGCTTTTTGACATCTTCGTGCTCTAGATAGATTAACCATAAAGGGAGGGTATTATGATAATAGATAGTTTTTATTATCTTTGTTTAGTATCTAATGGTTATCTATTGTAATCTTCTATAAATATTACAATGTTTCTAATATTTAGTTTTTTTGTTTCTAGAATAGAATGTTTCTATTCTTTACGATTGTTCCTTAAGGAAACATCGTTCAATCTCTTGTATAAATTGATCTCTTGATCACTATTAATAACAAGCAAATATTTTCCAATTACTTCGTAATAGTTAAAGAAAACGATATAACCACCTCATATATCGGAGTGAATATTTTGAAGATATCACAATGAAATAGCGTAGAGAAAAATCAAAACACTACCCTAAGAATTTCAGAATTGCAAAACAAAAGTTACCTTTATTTCTTAAACACCGCTCTCCCAGTTATTTTGGCAACGCGGGTATGGTAGGGTTTACTAGAGATGTGGCTAGGTTTACTAGAGATGCGGCTAGGTTACAAAATAATCTTGTTCAACCTAGAGACGTTGCTTGCAATCTTGTTCAGTTAAATGTCAAATAATTGAAACACAAGAATTTGGCATCAGTTTCCCATAATGATTAATGTTTTATTGTTTCAAGCATTGTTTTAAAACTTTGAAGTGTAATAGTTGAATGTTATAATAATTTTATTAATTTTTAAATAGTTTTAGATTTTAATATTGTTATTTGTTATTAATTATATTATATTTTAATTTATTAATATGATTATAATAATATATTCCTTATCTCTAAAGTACTATAACACATCAGTACTTCCTGTCCCAAGGAGAGTACCACCATATAGAGATTTTGAACTTACTAATGGGTACAAGCAAGCATTTATTAAACTCTTGAAAGATCCAAAGGTGGAGACAAGTGTTAAGCAAGAATTTGGCTTGTTCATCTCAAAAAGAAATCATACAGTTGTGATATTAAAGAACAATCCAAAATGGATGCTACTGCATGGTGGTACCTCCATGGTCAAGATTATATGTACCTCCAACCTCTTGTAATCAAGATGCTCAGACAAGGTTTTTTTTGGGCCACTTGTAATGTAGAATTTAGTGTTTAACATTCTTGAATTAATCTTGCAGCTTTTATTTTATTTTTTGTTGGTTTGCTCTCCATGTTGCAAGTTCTTCTTCCGCTGAATGGAATTTAAGTACACACTTCTTTAGTCACTCAATGAAGCATAACTAGTTGGCTGCAAAAAGAGATGAAGACTTAGCATATAATCATTCCAATTTGTGTCTTCTATCACATAAGGATCCCTAATACACACAAGGGACAGTAAAGCTTTAGGATGTAGCACCTGAGTCTAACAACTTGGATGCAACCCTTAGGGACCTTGCTAGATGGTGTGAATCTAAAGTGAGAGAAACCACCTTGGGTTAAAATGATGATAATGATCTTGAACTTGCAGTAGCTGATTTTTCTTTTCTATACCCCTTCTGATGATTGATGAGTCATAATTCATTTAATAAAATTTTGTAATTTAATAACTCTAATGATTTTCATTGGAATCACAAATGTAGACATATTACATCATTGATATGGATTATTTAAATATATTTGGACCATCTTTTAGTATTTAACATTTATCTTTTGCATTTAGTACTGATCAATGATGAAGTATCATACTATCAAATTATTTAGTTTCTTAATTTTGTTTATATCTTTAGGTTTTTCTGTATATATATATATATATATATATACACACACACACACACACACACACAAGAATACGTATTGAGCAGCTGCATGAAACAACTCAGAGAACCTCTTGTATGCTCAGATTAGAAATCTTACAAGAGAGTGTGTACACACAAACTAATATGATCCTAAATCCATCATGTTCTCATGTCTGTAAGCTTCTCATAGCCGCAAAGCCCTCATCAATGAAGTTATAAGTGGCACTTATATCAACAAGAGTAATGTTTCACTGACCCTGTAACACACCTCTCACCTTAAATGTGACTGCCTTCTGAATACTAGAGAGTTGAGCAATGGTACCATCACTCTTCTGCTCCTCTCTTGATGAACTTTCCCCATCAGAAGTCAAATACTTGTGGGTTCCCTTTTCTATTAGCCCCAACTTAGAAGAGAAGTGGTTATGGATGAAAACAAAAATTGAATAAAAGTTGGATGGATGGAATAGGTAATACTTATCCTTAGGTGGCAGGAGAGAAGTTTGTCAGGAGATCTTATCTTCAAGTAGTCTGTAACTTTATGTTGACTTAGTAGTCAGCACCTCCTGGGAGAATCATGACATGGCTTAACCAATTTGTGTGAGTCAGGTTAAGTATGGCATTTGTATCGGGCATTGATAGTTCGAGATTTTGGTGCAACGGTAGATGATTACAACAATTGGTATCAAAGCCTTGGGTCACAGGTTCAAGTCTCCCTTCAGTGGTTGCTGAAGGCTCAGTCAGTGTTGAGGGAAAGATTGTTGACTTGGTGGTCAAGACCTTCTTGGAGACTTGTGACATGGCTTAACCACCTCCTGCAAGTTGGGTTAAATCTGGCATTTGTATCAGGCATTAATAGTTCGAGCTTTTGGAGCCACAACAAATGATTCCAACACTTTATACTATGCGTCTACTTGACTTTTCAGCAATTAACACATAAATGCGATAAAGAAAAACAAATTGAGACTTTTAAGGTCAGATAGAAAAGGAAAAAAGGAAAACATTCATTCGATTGGGATTGGTGTTTTATGCAGTTGCACAATGCGGGGATTAGCTCTTATGGACCTCAAAAAACATGGCATTGTTTTAGCAGTAAAATGGATTATAAGAGGTCTTGATGGGGAAGCACTATGGAAAGTATTAGTAAGAAATAATATTCAGCTAACTCCCAAGCATGTCAAAAAGTGAATGTCTTTACCTATATGCGTTTATGGAAAGCGTATTATAACTCCTGCAGGATCTAACGAGTTTAATAGTTTAAGGAAAGCATGGAAGATGGTTAAGAACAAAGTAATTAATTGTCATTTCATGCAGGATAATAATAGGAAAGTTATTTCTCACAGATCCATTTGGTAGAATTTACAGCATTGAGGCAAGCATCTTGCTTTACTTGAAGGATGCTCAGCCAAAAGTTGCTATTAGAAAGGTATGCAATGCTTTATAAATATCATCCACAACAGTCAGCTTAAATATTGGGTCTCCCCTAGTTATGAATGTAAAACTGGAGGACATAAACCATTATGGGGGAGGCTTGTAAAGGATTTTAATTTCCACTAGGTTGCATCCAGGATGTTGAACAACTTAAATACAATAAACAGATAATGCTACTCCATTATGTAATATTAATGTTGAGATAATCTGTAAAGAATTGTCTCACAGTGTTTCTATCTCGGATTGCCTTAATAACTGTTAAATGTTAAGTGTTTCTATCTCGGATTGCCTTAATAATTGTTGAAATGTTAAGCTAGAAGATAAACAATGTCAAATATGTTTCAAGATGCTATTGTCAAATATTTTATAGCCTAAAAAGACCTGATTTAGATGGGTATTTGGTATTTACTCCGCAATGCTTTTAAACTTACGAATATAGATATTGATATGTGCACTATCTGCCGAAAGTCTGAATCTGTTAAACATAATTTTTGAATGTTTCTTTGCAAAAGAAATCTGCAAACTCTTTTGTGCGGGTCTGGAAACTGTAATGTAAGTAATTATGTTTTTTGGATGGAAATTTTATCAGGAACTGTTAATAAGTTGGATAAAGTTCACAATTTGTTTTGGCTTTCCTTTTCAACTGAGATATTATCTGGAAAGCAGGAAATGATGAGAATTTTAATGGGGTAAAGAGGATGCATACTAAGTCAAACAAAATTCACACCTTCCAATGTTGCCATGCAAATTATAACTTCTAGAGAGGTCTCAAAGACTTAAGTTTTTGAAGCTTCTTGGCGATGGTACAGTGAGAGTAAACAAGGAGGTAAGATATGGCCACACTTGTTCATACAATCAGTTCGAGAACCTCTCCCCTTCTACAAAGGGCTAGTGGAGTTTGTGAAAAGCTACAATAAGAAAACAGTGATACACAGAGAGAGTAACAAGGGAGCACATGGAGTAAGGATTCATCCTAATAAGGATAACGGTGGCATTGAAGCAGTAAGATCTGGTGAAAAGCTATCAGTTATGTCACATCCTATTGGGTGGTGAAACTGGGATTCCTATAATGAGACCAGAAATTACTAAAGAATCAATATACACAGTACAGTAGCTTACTTCAGAGTATATAAGATGTACATTCAATCTCATTGTTTACAGTGGACACAATATTATATTTCAATATATGCATCAGTTGTAAATAGATGTGAACTACTATTTAGTGATGTTAGAATGAGCTGCATTTTATATAGGTACAGCAGTATTTAGATGCTTAGATTTAGTAGCAGGTTATGTTTTCCATTGCATAGTGACCTAATGATCTGATGATCTGAATTTTGATATTTTTTATTGACAATTAAACTATATCTTACACAAAAAGTCCTTCTGATTGAAAAACTTCTTCAAGCTGTTATAATCTCTCCTTGCCACAAATTTATCTGCTAAAAGATAATATCAGAATTTGGCAAATACATATATAACAAGTAACATATGCAATGGAAAATCTTCCTTTCATCTCTTTGAGCTTCCCACCTAAGTCACAGGGTTCGCCGAATTTTCGGCTTCATGTTCGGATTTCGGCGAACTTCAAAAAAAAAAAAAAAAATTCGTTAAATTCAGCAGAAAATTCATACGAAATCATTCTAACTGTCTTTTGGCAGAGAACATATTTCATAGGTGTCATTTTTTAGGGTTTTCGGCCAAAAAAAACTTTAAAATGAAGCTCTATTTGCTCAAAATTATTTCTTCTGAAGATCGTTTCTGAAGGACGGCAAGGCAAATTGTCTACCGCAGCTTGCAAATCATTTATGTCGTCTATTGCAGGTTGTGGCATGGGAAATCATTAGGCATTTGGTGTTTGACATCATTTGCGTTTGAAGTAGAATCATTTGCACATCTGCATCTAGAGTAGAGGCATCTGAACTAGTCGTCAGTTGTCATTTATGTAGGTCGTTTAGCGTCTGAGATTATTTGCGTCTGAAGAAGAGCGTCCATGTTCAACGTCTGATAGTAAGGTGGTTGTAGCGGTACGATCCTGACAATCTCCCAGTAGCGGCAGCATCGACAACGACTATTAGCAAATCTCGACTACCATTTCTAATAGTTAGTAACATTGTTATAATGTATTTCATTTTAATTTAGGTTTCAATAGTTAATAACATTATTATAATGTATGCTATTTTTATTTATTTATTAATAGTAAAATAATTATGTATATTCTTTATTAGAAAAATATTAAATTTTTATATATTTTTTATTAACCTTCTTCTCATTAGTAAAATATTAATATATTATATTTTTATTTATTATTACATTACTTTTTGGTTTTATTTATATATTTATTTAAGATAAATTTAATGTCGAATTTTTCCCCGAATTTTTTTGGACCTTGCCGAACTTGATCCAAACTTCATAGTTGTCGAACTCGAACCTTGTGACTTAGCTTCCCACTATCAAAAGCTATAGGATGTTTGCTCTACATTAGGACAACTTCAATGAGCTTACCAAAAACATCACAATCTAAAACAAAGGGCTGAAAATTTGGCAATGCTAGAAATTGACACGAACTCCTCAACTCCTTGATCATTCCAAATTTCTTGTGTTGCATAAAAAAGTCATATGAAAGATCTCTTCATGGTCATCCCTATTAACGGTGTTGCCAACTGTGAAAAACACTAATGAATCTCCTATAACAGCAACACAAACCAAAGAATCCCCTCAAATAGGTCTATGTCTTAGGTGGTGGCCAATCCAAGATAGAGTGAATCGTATCCTAATCCATTTTGACTCCCTCTACACTAATCATATACCCCAAATATAGAATTTCTATCAAAAAAAATTCACATTCAAAAGTTCTATCATATAGTAACTATACCTCTATAACCCTAACAATTTCAACAATGTCTGAGATAATCTTCTCACGATTTGTTGTATATCAGAATGTCATCAAAGGAAACAAGAACAAATTTCCACAATTGCTTATTAAATACCTAGTCCATGTGTGATGAAAATATACCAGTTGCATTGATCAATCCCAAAGGCATTGCAAAGAACTCATAGTGTAAACAATAGCATATAAATGCAATGTTATTAATGTCCTCTTCTCTGACTCTAATCTGATGATAACCTAACAGAAGATCAATCTTCTAAAAGTAAATTAACCCATGCAACTCAACAATCTTGACAGCCCTATATCAATACACCTCATGGTTTCATCTGTTAGGAATTACAGAGCATGACATAGAATAATGTAATTAACAAGAAATCAACATAATTATCTTAATTCATTGTAAATGAGCTTTTAATTAGTTATTAGTTATAAGCGGTCATTAGTGGTTTGGTTAATTCATAAGTGGAATGGTTTTATAAAGCCATAGAATGTAATCATTTGTCAGTTAAAGATAAATGATTGATTTTGTGGATTTGAGCATTTGGATCTCATCTATTTTTCGATTTCAATACCATCCTTCTTAACCAACACTACTGAAGAAGTGAAAGGACTAGAACCAGATCTAGTATGACTGATACCAAGTATCTCCCAAATTACCTTGTCTATCTCTTCATTATGCCTTTTTGTGTGGTAATAAGTGGTTATAAGTTATAACTAATGTTACCCGATGATGCATCCCCAGTATATTTTCAGCCATCCCCGTCCCGAAAACATCTCAAAGACTTGCATATACCTAGGGGACTTTGACTTTGACTTCTAGAACAAATTAGACTTTGACTCTCAAAAGTAACACAAATTTGGAATAAGAATTCTGTTGATTCTTAAATTTTAAAGTTCTATTATGTATAAGTGCATGCTTTATCCATGTTTTCATATAAATATTTTAAATTTTTCTATATATTTTTATTTTCCCTATTGTTATATAGTCGTCCCCATTTGCCATCCCCCCATCCCCAAAATTGGCAAAAAATTTTGCCATCTCGAAAACCCATCCCAATGTCCCCCAACATCCCCATTCCAAAAACTTGGGGGAACATAGGTTATAACAGACTTGGCCCTCTCCTCAAAGCTTTGATCTAGTGGCCTACCAAGAGGATTATTGCCAAACACCAAGCTATGAATGAATACCAGCATAATAAGCTCTATCATCCTTCGAAAAAGCATTTTTAGAAACAAAACATTAAGCTGCCCATAACCTCACCATCCCAAAAAAAGAACTTACATCTTTGCAATGACTACTATGGTGCTCCATTAGACATGCCTCAAAGTACTACTCATTTTTCCATCTACTTTGAACTTCAACTCCATCGTCTAAGAATTTTGGGAGTACTTTCCAAGAGAATGTAGCTACAGTGTTCCCAAAACTAGATCAATCTTTCCAATTCCCTATTACATATAAATTGTTTGTCACGAAGTAGTTGACTACCATGATGGTCAACTATGATATATTTCTGGTGCATGTAATAGTAAATCCATTTGCAACCATTACATTTAAATTTTAAATCCTTCAAAATAATCCACCTCCTCTTTGCCACGAGGAGCTCATTAGTGAAGTTGTGGGTTGCCCCATGATTAATCAAAAGCAAAACAATCTCTCTAACCATGTAGGACTCCTCTAAACACTGAATGGATTGTACCTTGGTGTATCTTAAAGAGTAGGAAAAATCTCTCCTCTAACTCCAATCTGGTCTCTTTGTTCAACATCTTCCTATTCATGTTTATTGACTAATTCAACTTCCTCCTTTTCCTATTCATTATCAAATACAATCACAATGCAATGAAACTTGTACCTATTGAGGCACCTATGACATACTTCCCAAGGCTCTTTGCATGAAAAACATACTTTCCTCCTTCATGGCTTATTCTTTGTCTCCACATCCATGTTTTCCTTTTTAGGCCATTCTTTCTAAATAGACTTATTATATTTCCTCAATAGAGATGACACGGACTGGAATCTATTTTTGGTTATCGAAAACTCCTTGTTTCTTTCCCTTTTTATTCATCCTATAGAGATGGTGGGTCCAATTCCTTGACCCAAAATCTAAGTGGTTTAGTAAAACCCCCAATGAATAAGCAAATCCTGTCTCCGATACATCAAGAACCATAGCAAAAATCCTTATGTCACCGTCGCACAATATAACAAATCATGAACATCAAACTCCAAATGAAGTGCAGCATATTTCATTGCTTCTTTCTCAAACATGGGATTTGTTTGAGATAATAATCATTTTTAGATCCATGAATATATTGCCCATCTATTAGAGCCATCAAAAGAAGGTATGGACAGCTTGCCTAACTTTCACTCTAGATTTCAATTATGTTTGCGTCTTTCCTTCTTCTGTCTACTCTAGAAGATCAATTAGCAACATAGCTGCATGGTATTCTTCCCCTAAGGACATGGTATTCTTCCCCTAAGGATTGGTAGTCTTCCTTATTTAAAAAATGTAAGCACCAAGAGTCTAGCTGCTGATCCAATTACCATTCTTGTGTTTGTTGTTGGTTTGGTTGTTTGCATAATTACTTGCTCCCCCATTGTTATTCCTAATCAGCCCTTGGCACGTTCATACTTTGCAACATTTGTATCAATAGATTGGCCAACTACTGCTGTCCCTATGCAAGATCATTGACTTTCTACTGTAGAACACAGGCTCACTACTAAGAGGGGGGTTGAATTAGTAGTGAATATACCTTATCATTAGTTTCAAAACTTAATCTAAATTTTCTTCAACTTAGTCAGTTTTATAGTTTAGTGCATTAGATTAGATTGATAAGAAAACATAACAAAATCAAGAGACATAAAACTCAATGCACAAAACTGTAACGTGGAAACCCAATGCGGGAGAAAACCACCGAGATAATGACTGCTAGGAGCTACTGTCCTAATCCAGTCTAACAAATCCTTCTGTCCAATAACAACTTTAAGGACTTCAACCCTAAGGAGCAACTACCCCTCTCTTCTTAAGAGCATAAACTCTTTCACAACATAAACATCAGCTATACAATCTGAACTATATTCAACACTCTTACATGAGCACCAACTCAACAACATTCAGGGCTTCAACACTTCAACTTGATAAGGTTTGATATAATGTAATGATTGTCAAATTCTAAACAAACATCAACATGCTTTCAATCTGTATTCAACTCTTGAAGATCAACACTTACATTCAAGCCCTTCTGCACATGTGGTAATGACAGTACTAAATCATATATGTTTTGAACAAACTGAAAAAACTCATCAGTAAAATCATGTACTGATACACAAAACACTTTGTATGTGTGCAGAGATATATTAAAGCAACACTGATTGTCCCTATAAATCAGATATAATATCTCTCATACATTCCACATTTATTTTATCACTATCTGCGTAGATATCTTGTTCCACTTTATTCTATCAGTAGAACTTATGATACAGTAGATATGAAATTAACTCTGGAACAGCAAATTCGATACCTGACATAATGATTTGAAATCAGAAATATTTTCTCAACATAATCTGCAGAAGACGGGTCAGATCAACTACTCGGCCTGGCATCATCCAGGTTGTTGTTATATCTTCTTTTACCTTGTCGACATATACTTCATATTTGCTGTTTCCTTTCCAAGATTATATCCATGTTTTGTATCTGTGCTTTTGCAGATATACTTTTTCATTACACATACTCATTCTTTCCAATAACTCATCAAACTTATATAGGCATAATGTTGAGCTGTTTTGGATTGTTCAGTTGCAAACTATTCTGTAACTTCTCCCAATGTGTCATTATTTAGAGCATTTAAATAAAACAAAAATTATGAACTAATGAAACGACACTTTAAGCAAGTGCCTCAACTTCCACCGTTTCAACGAATTAACAATCTTCGCTTTCTGTTTCACCTGACTTTGTTGTGCAGCATATAAAAGTTTGTCGTCGCATCTAAACAGCTGTAGAAAATGGCACAAAGATACCTCCTTGCTTACTTGTGTGTGTGTATGTGTTCTAGACTCTAGTAACATCCACCTGTAACTTTTGTATTTGTTTGATTTGCCTGAAAACAGATACGCATCCGATAAATTTGCTTTCCCTTTAATTAAATCACATTAGAATGTTTATTTTGCAAGATTGAACAATATGGTCGGAATGAAGTCTGCCTTTTATGCATTATCTGAATGTCTTTAGCGAAGGAGGAAATAATTTGTCTTTTTGTGAGTTTGGCAGAAATAATTTGTCTTTATCTGAGTTTGGCAGTATTCACTGCTGAAGACCTGCCGTGTTCAGTATAGTGCTCAAATCTTATCAGGCTGTTTGACTCACAAGAAGCTTACTCCACAGAGGACAGAATTTTATAATTCGTCTCTAACAACAAGCACCCTAGCAGGCACCATTCGATCTATTCAACACAAATTTGTCTTCAAACACAAGGATATAGGCAGCCACCATTCATCTGTACTAATGCAACCACCATTCAATCTGTACAAATATATTATTAGATGGACTTATTTGATCTAATACCTGTAATGTCATCTCTGTTAGAACCACCATACTCATCCTGGTCTTGACATCAATGACACATTAGTCTAACATGTGCTTCATGCTATTTCCTTCATTCCTCTTTGCTCTATCTACAAAGATTTCTTCTACCTATAAATCTACAAAAGGAAATCTTTCTTCTTGATTTTTCAGAAAATTATATTGCCATCTTCTAAGATTCCTCTTACAGTAACTCTTAGCTCTTTCACTACACTCGAAATGAATTGTGTATCTCCATTTGTCTGTGAAGTTCCCAACAAACTAGTAGGAAAAGCAGCTGTGATACAACTGTAAACTGTCAAGCTACATTTTCTGTCTTTCAACAAATGTTTGACAAAATCATAATATAATAGCAATGCATAAACCAATATTACATTCACTGTATATGAGCAATGTTAGTATGCTAATAGAAACCAAATTTAAATAGAGCTTCTACAAACTAAACAAAATTCATAAACTTCAAGATAGACTAAGATGAGCTCTCAATTGAGAATATGAGCCATTAATGGACTCTCTCAATAAGAAGCTCTCTTGTTGAGTAGCTTTATCTAAATGGATAGGATGTATGCTCAATATGCTTCCAAAGGCTTCAATGGATGATTGTGGATTTTTGGTGTGGATAGATGGCTTTAGTATGGATTTGGCTCTCAAAATAGCATTATAACTTTACTTCATGGATTGTGTTATTTTGCAAAGGGGAAGAATCCAATTTATAGGCAAGAGGCTTGAGGGTTTGAGGGCTAAGATGCAAGGATGGGAAAAAGCTTATGGAGGGCTCAGATTGCATGAGAGGAGAGCACATGGATTGTGCTTCCTTACAACCAATCAAGGAGTGACACATGTCACATGGTGAGAGGATGGAGGAAAGGGGAAGGATGAGTCAACAAAGGAGGCTCAAGGGATAAAATCTTCATAAAGACCCTCATAATGACTTGTAAGAGCAATAAAAGGGCTTGTAAGAGTCATTTATGACCTAGTGGACTTCATAAAGTTTTATGGTTGAAATATTTTGAGGGTGATGAGAGCAATTTCGACTTGAGCTTGATTAAGAAGGTTCTAAGCTTGCTTAGGCTTGTGCAAATGATTAGAGGATGGATTAGGATGGTTTAGGATTAGCTTAGGGATAGGAAAGTGGATGGCATTTAATTAGGGTGGGTGAAAGAGGAGATATTTGTTAACTTTGGCTTGGGTTAGTAAGTCTTAACGCATGTTTAGGGAATGTGACAAGGTTAGGAGGGGATTAGGATTAGGTTTAAAGACATCTTCTAGAAGAGTCTAGACTTTGGATGAAGATAAAGACTTTCTAGAATAGTCTAGAATTTCCTAGGATGAGGATGAAGACTTTCTAGAAGAGTCTAGAACTTCTTAGGATGAGGATAAATTAGATTTTTAAGAAATAAATAAAGTTTTATTTATTTCAAGGGTTTGGGTTGAGGAGATATTTCAGATAAGATCCAGCAATTAGGAGTTTCAAAATTTTCAAATATAAAGCATTAAATTACCAATTGAAAGTATCTGATATTACAAATATATAGAGCTAAAGAAAAATGCAAGTTCTAAAGAAAGAAAATGCTGATAAAACCTTTGATCTGCTCATATAGGTCATCAAGGTTAAAGCACATTGAAATCTTCAACCTTGTCAACAATATAGCCTCCTCCTATGACTGAATATGCTGTTGGAATCTTCAAATAATAGCAACAACCAACATATTTTAATCGCTAACCCCACATAGGGTTGTGTTTGGTATGTGGAGATCTAAACCCTTGAAAACTCAAAGCAGCTCCTTCTACTGAAACAGCACCTTATTCCCGATTCCCCGCCCCTTTTCTACAACCACATGCCCCTCTTAACAAATGATATGGCACTCTCTACAGAAAATAAGGCCTAGGCCTAGAAATTATATGCTCTGGCTTGATCAACTATGACAGTCCCAGGCAAATACTAAACACATCCCTCACTATTTGATAGTATTTATTTTTGAATATTTTCTAATGAACTTCAAGAACTTCACAATTGGCATTTGATCATATCTGACATATTAGTTCAATTAATCAACATTTACCTCCGTACCCTTGCAAGAGGTAGAATATCATTTTATTTGCTATGTGCATCCTTTCATTAAATACCTTCAATCTGCAACTCAATCAGATACTGAAGTAACAGCTCTATAAATGATATGTTGACTCTTCACTATAATCTCCACCAATTTTCTAACATTTGGCAGACCTATGAATCCTATAAGAACCCACTAACAGATTCGCTAGGAGGGATGTCTTCTAGGAAAAAATTTAAAATATTATATTTCATTTCCCTCAGAATGACTTTTAATATTTATTTTTAACTATATAGTTGGCACCCAAAAAACTCATTTTTTAATAATTTGTCGAATATTAGTAAAATAATGATGCGCATAAAATGGGTGCCTTGTGATAGCTTTAATTAATTAATTAATTATTGCCTTACCAAATCCCAATTAAAAGGTAATCAAAATAGGGTAAGGATCTACGCAAATTGATCATGCTTGTGAAAGGAGCATTACCAGCACTATAATTTTCAGTTCTTAATAGGATTTCTATAGTCTTTAGAAACATCTTACAAACAAAAGTGCAAGTTAAGATGTTGCTAGCATTGTTCACTAGAGCTAAGCACCTTTGTATTCCTGGTTATGTTACCCCAGAAATGGACCTTTGTGTCACTGGTCAACTTCACCAGATTTGTCATTTTTTGAACTGGAAGAACAAATCATGATAATGCTCATAGAGGTTGGCCATCTCCTCACAATGACTGTCATGAAAGGATTATCCATACATGAGGATAGCTTCCACGAGGTACTCGTTATCTCAATAGCCATTTCCAAGAATGGCAGCCAAGGAAGAAGAAAAAATCAAAAGATCATATAAAGACAAATGAAGATCTTACCAAATATAGTACACCCCGTCATTGGGATTGGGCACTGATTGATTAATCAATCCTCGGTAGTAGTTCTCCAACTGCAAGCCTAATGTTTTAGTGGTCTTTGGGGAGTGATTCCATTTTACCCATTTTCCCATCAAAGCCTGTATTATAATATTTTTCTAATCTGGTTATAATCCCAAGATTTAACACAAAACATAGAAGTTACAAGGGAGATGAAACAGCAAAGGTAGGTCATTTGAGGATCAGGTGTTTAGTGAGGGGGATTTCTAACAGCTTGGAGTCATCCTAGGGATGTCCCATTTTTTTACATGTCCCAGTTTTTTACGAGTATGGTGGAATAAAAAAGATTGGGAATGGGTATTGACTTCATTAATCAATCCTTTGTAGTAGTTCTCAAACTGCATGTGTAATTTTTTTATTGGTCTATGGGGTGTGATTCCATTTTACCCCTTTTCCCACCACAATTTGTATTAGATATTTTTTCTAATCTGGTTATAATGCCAAGATTTAACACAAAAAACAGAACATGCAAGGGAGATGAAACAACGAAGGTAGATCATTTGAGGATCAGATATTTAGTGAGGGGGATTTCTAACAAATTGGAGACATCCTAAAGATGTCCCATTTTTTCTTTGAGTATGGTGGAACAACAAAGAAAGATTTTGTATCTATTCCATTATACCAGCAGTAGGCTGAACGTCATGCTAGGCCAAAGGGAGCATCCTTTTGGTATTAGAAATCCAATCACAGGTACTAATTACCTAATGCTTTGAAAACATTATATTAATCACATAAATCAATGAAATTCCAAACTCCAGGAAGAAAAATGGAATCACACACAAACAATTAGACCTAATGACCTGCTTTTCATTCATTCTAAAAACATAAATAAACAAATCCACCATTGATATAACTCACAATTGCAATGAAAACAAATTAATCTTACATTCAATTTTCTAGTCCTTTGGAAAACTTGGTCTTTCACTCCTTCAAAAGACAATCTGAATCAAAATGCTTACATAATCTAATTTGCTCCTATCTTTATACTAGTTTAGCTAAAACTAAACTTTAATAATTCAATTATGAAAACATCATTATCACCACTAAGGACTCGATGGAAGATAAATCTGAATCGTTTGTGATTATATGCACTTTTATTAGACTTAATTAGCTAAATAACATAAACCCACTTTAATCCCAAAGGTGGAATACAAGATATACTACCTCGCACCACTTCAACTTTTAACCACACATTCACAATGAACATGTGCAGAAGTTCCTATCCAAGCTAAGAGCTCAACACATGATTCATTAGAAGGAATAATTTTCCAGTCTATAATAGTTGACAATAATTATACCACTCAAGTCTATCTCTAGGTTGCACTTGGACAGTGTTGTCTTCTCATAGACACCAAATTCTTTTGTCAACATGGAATCAATGTATTTTTACCTAGGTTTGCATGGGGATGGGGGTACTTCGGTGCTTAGGGTACCGGTACTGGTACGGCTATTTTCCAAAATAGGGGACGGGAGTACTTGAGTGTGTCAAATGTTTTTTTAAATATAATTTAATATTTATAGAAAATTGGAAAATATGTGTCATGACAATGGTTTTTCAAAACAAGAACAGTGATAAAGTTTGCAAATGTAATGTATTGTTTTCAGTTTCAGATTTGCAATATGTTTGTAAATAGTAGTAATATTATATGATAAGTGTTTAGATGCTTAACAGTGAAAGCAGACTTTAAACATGAACAAAAAGATCATAAATCATATGAGTTATAAGAATGACATATTGCAAATGATAAACTTCTGACTTATCAAGCTAATACACAAACAAGAAACCAAAACAAACATCAGAAATCTTAATCAAGGTCCTTAGCAATGATGCTCTCACCCGAGTACCCGGTACTTGGGTATGTGGGTATGCATGTGGGTGCACGTACCCATGCAACCTAGAGTTTAACTGAAATGAAAATAACAAAATGGTGATCAAAAACAGATTTAACAATTATTTCCTCTGTTGCTTTGCATAACTCCAAAGTATTACTTATAATTTATACTTGACCACATTCCTAATAGCAAGGAGCATAAAATGATGTAGCATTACATTGATATTAACTCATAAACATTGTCAACTAGGAGCCTACTTGATGAAAGAAACTTACAAAGCGATTGAATTCAAATCTTAAAGAAAATGATTAGGTTAGGTTGAACTGTGAACTTGTAGGTGAATTTAGCAGAAAAGCTACTCCTTAATCAGTGAATCCAAGTCAATGGTCGCAATAAGATGAATTTCCCAAATCAAAGATGTATTCAAAAACATTGTTAATTTTCCATGGGTTGTAAAACACAAGAGTTTTGTGTGCATTTGAGCAAGGCAATGAGACACTACTTAAACAATGAACAGAATTCTCAGGAGTTATGGGAGATTCTGCAGTCTTCCAATCCACTTAACCTCAGTAAATGAATGCAGGCATAACTTGATTGTTCTTTCTCTTCAAACGTTTTCTTTTTATTTTGTCTGCGCACACACTAAATACGAGTTTGCAGTTTGTAATCATATCAACCATTAGGAATACTAATCAATATAAGAAATTACATGATTTATGGGCAAAAACAAGTAGCTCATTTCTCATAAGATTATAATCTTTATCTATTCTCTCTATCAAAACCTTCTTAAAATTTCAAATTATCAACTTGGTCAGCCATTACTCCATTGCCTTTTCATTTGTGTAAATAGAATTCTATTAATAAAAAAATTGATAAAGCTCAAATAACATAAACAGACCAAATATATTGAGAAAATTCACCTTAATACTAATTCGAAGGGAATTGATGGATGTTTCTATTAAACACTTCTCTGCCTCATTTCGACATATAAGAACCTGCCCAAGTAGATGATAGAAAGTAAGAAAAGGAAATAAGAAAGCCTAAAACCAGTTCCAACACATGATTAAACAAGTTAATGATATTATAAAGTGACCCTCTCTTTTTCCAGAATAGGAAAGCATCAAATTTTTGGATCTTTTCTGCTGGAAATTTTGCATTTCAAAATATCTAGGCATATTGTAATCGTGCAAGGTAAGCAGCATTGGTGAAGTATCTAATACTTATGAACAAAATCAGAAGACTCATTGTGAAAAATTTATTAGCTATACAAATAAAAAATGCAATCCACCTCCCAGTGTATGAAGTTATGACCAACCTGAGCCAACATGCCAACTCGATCTTTCTATGACCATGCAAAGGCATCTCTATACTCCTTGAAAATTCGCATCACATTTTAAGAGTTAGTAAACTGTTGCCCACTTTCCTAGACCCCCAACTCAATAAACCAGATTCTAGCACAATAGGACTGCCATGCAGTGCATATGTTCACCAAACTTAAGGAATGCATTTTTAATTTTTTAGGCATAATAATGATATATAATCTAGATGCATATTCATAAAGAAAAATTGGCACTGATGTGAAGCTTGAAGAACTAATTACTCAACAGTTCTTGATCAAGAATATCACAGAATTCTTCTAGAGAAAAATCAGAGTGAATAGAGTCTATCATTTTACAGTATACATGTATTCCAAGGACAGAACACAATTTAACTGCGGAAGTTTTAGCATGTATGTATGTATGTGTGTGTGTGTATATATATATATATATATATATATATATATATATATAGTTACCCAGTTCTCCCCTTGGCCCTTCGAACTAGGCGAATTTTGAACCGATTCTTGATCCTGGTCTTCGTTCCCTTTTGGGTTCCACTTGGGTTCAAACCCAAGCAGGTTAGTTCCTCCAGGTCGATCCTAGGTCTAACAATGGCAGACCTAGGTAGACCAAGTGCGAATCAGGTAAAGTTCCATTGGGGACATTCTATAATTTAGTGCAGAAAACAATTATAACAAAATTTGAATAAAGATTTTTAACATTAAAAAACAAAATTTGCTAAAGTTCAAATATTTATTACATCAAATTAAACTAGCCCTCAAGATTTCGTCCAGTGAAATTTTTGTTTCCAATTGCTAATAATGACCCCTGTCTAAATAATTGGAAGCTCTGTATAGTGATAAATCATATTTGAAACATTAAATAACATCTTCCATAGCTGAAGGGAGTTGCAAGCTACTTATATAACATTTTTCAAGTAGGATGTTAAATTACAAACAAACAAGTTCTTGTACAATTTGGACAACTTGGAAAGCAGTAATGTTATTAGTGCAATTGATCTCAATAACATTGACAATGTTTGTGATCCAACTAATGCCTTTAATGAAGAAGAAGAAGATTTAGATAATCCATTAGATGATTGAAACTTAGCATAAAGTTCTAATTGTTGAAAGTCTAAACAATCATACTTGAACTGAATTTTATTTTAATAGTTTGGTGTTGATAATAGATATGATGCTAAGATTACAAGTTTATAGTGTTTTTGTTGTTTTTATGATACTCTGTAGCATTCTAATCTTAATTTATATATAATTTTTACCTTTTTTTGTACTAACGAGCCCACACCCCATTTCAAGATTTTGTTATACCAGCAAACCGGCTCTCTCTCTCTCTCTCTCTCTCTCTCATATATATATATATATATATATATATATATATATATATATATATATATATATATATATATATATATATATATATATATATATATATATATATCATATCTTAACCATATCTGAGAAAAAAGTGTTGCTAGAAGCTAGAAGTAGACACCCTTTTGATCGTTGGATGAGCTATTGAGTGCTTTGCAACTTGGAAAGGTGGGTTTTTCTATTATAATTTGATTTAAAAGATTTAGTTATATCGAATTAAAAAGGTATCATAAAGGTGCACTACCAGTGGAATCTGACACCTTAAATATTACATTTTATTTAGAGGTCATATACACATGCATGTGTGTGTGTATACATGTGTGTGTGTGTGTGCATGCATGCCTATATATACATAAATATACATATACCTATAGGCTATATAGTGATATACACATGCATACATAACTATAGAGAGAGAGACAGAGAGAGAGAGAGAGAGAGAGAGAGAGAGATTAGCCATCAAGAAATTTTAATGTAAAGATTTCACACTTGGTTAGTCAAGCTTTAGCTGATCCTTATTGAAAAGGATTTGTGGGACATTATGAATGGGACTACATCAAAGCCGTCTAATGCTCACAAGATCTCAAACTGGATGACCAAAGATTGGAGGGTGATGACCAGTCTTCGATTTTTAGATGCATACATAAACCATATTGATTTGCCATGAACCTCAAAGCAAGTATACAATGATCTCAGGTTTTTGTTCGAGTCACAACGATCAAGTGTAGAGATGGCCTTGAAATAAAAGCTAATTGAGCAAACAATATTATTCAAAACATGAACGCGCTTTGTTCCTTGATCAATCAACTAACTGGGATAAAAACCAAGTTAGATGATGATGATGCAAAAGATATTTTAATATTTGTTGATATTGAACAATAGAGATGTCACCCTAGAAGCTATAATATTTACCCGATTGGGGAAGGGCCTAAGTAAAATGCCTCAACTATAGACAGAATTGCAATGTTTATCAAAAGCAAGGTAAACCATTCCTCCAAATCCAATTCGTCTACTTCAAAGAGATATCAGTTATCAAAGAATACTATATGCTACTAGTATAAGAAAAAGGAGCATATCATTACAAATTGTATTCAACATCCAGGGTTACCCTCAACAGCAAGATTGAATGAATGAATAAAGAATTTTAATAACGTCCACGAGGCCAAAGCAGCCTATGGGACCCAGCTGCTAACAACTAGCCTAATCCAGCTGTAATCCTTTGACTAATTCTTCTCTTCTTTGGTGTATTTTGATGATCAGGTTTGCGGTCTTATTTAGCTGCTTTTCTTCAAAGAAGTGGCCCATACTGCTGTTTTCTAACATCTCTGAATACCCGGATCTGATGTCACTGTACGCCAAGCAGTCCATGACAAAGTGATGTTCTGTCTCGATTGCCCCCGTGTCACAAAATAGGCAAGTCCTATCCTCCCATTCCTCTTTTGGTACTTTCCAGCTATACACAAATGGTATTGGTTGCTCACGACAATGAAGGATGGATTTAAATCCACTAGTTAAGACCCTTCACAGAGAACAATGAGGATGATTAAATTTATTAAACAAAATTATGAATTTGTATATATGATTGGATGTGTGTCCCCAATCCCAATTGTTTTTTTTGTGATTTGATGGGTTTGTCTCCAATTATAGTTGGAAATTGTAATTGGATGTGTTTGTCCTTGGACATAATTGTTAACAAAAGTATGTGTCCCTATTCATCACTGATGAAGAACATATGTGTTTGTCCATGTCCTTTGAAATACCATGGGCAGATCAAGATGTGTTTGTCCATATCCTTTGAATACCATGGGTAGATCCAGATATATATGTCCATATACGCTGTGTTTTTTATGAACTGTTGAACATTTTCATCAAGAGTTGTCCATCTACCTATTCCCTGTTTGGAGAATGATGTAATTAGGGTGGTGTTAGGAATATCACAGTATTAGTTATTTGTCCAAATCTACTCAGCAGTCCCTTTTGAAAGGGTTTTTAGTATGAATATTATATGAATATCATGTGTATTAATATAATCTTGTAATATTTGTTGTATGAGTGTTTGTATGGATAGTATTTTTGGAAAATTGTCATTGATGCCATCTACAGATCAGATACCATTAGTGTGCTCTGACTTCAGCTTTGATTAGAAATGAATATCCATGCAGATTTATTATTATGAGCAACCAACTTGTTCAAGAGATGCAGTTCAATTATAATTGAACCGCAATACATTAAGACAATAACATGATGTGAAGATTGAACAAAAATACATTAAGACAATAATATGATCTTAACAGCCAATTTGAATGATAAGTAACCATTAATTTTGAAGCAATACAATTTGTTTCCTTAATAGAATGAAACATAATTCAAAGGATGCAATGTGATAGTGGTGGCAATCAATAGTGTTAATGTTATAATTCTGTCAGATAAATTATATTATGTATATGAGATATATAAATAATAAATGACAAATATTATATATCAAATAATTAACTTATCAAATAATTAACTTATATTAAGAGTACTATATATATATATATATATATATATATATATATATATATATATCTTGTTATATAATCATTATAATGAATTGAGCGTATATTACTTCTGTTATAACTATAACTAATGTAAGTTAATATATTAAAGAGACATGTCTCTTCAAGAGACATGTCTCTTCAAGAGACATGCCTTTTTATATCACATATATATTCATTCGTATCGTAACTTGGAAAACACATAAAATACCCACAAGTGCTAATACAAGTTACAGCAATGAAAATTGATCTTACTTTAACATGGTACCAAAGCACCAACAAACCCTTGGGAGAATCATTTTTAGCATGACTTTTCATATTTGAAAGATACATTTGCGTTTTTCTGGTTATCATTGTACAGAAGGGCTCAAAAGATAAATTAATGTTTCTGGATTTTCATAAACTCATAGGTGCCAACAGTGAGAGTGGAGATAGAGTGTGATTCACAAAATATGAGCATGCAAAGTTGCTCTCAATGAATTGAAGTAGAAATAGTTATAATAAGAAAAGCAACAATATAGATTAAGATCAACACATTGTGCACCATATTTCTTGGTTTATGTATATCGACATACTAAACTAATTTGTGATGTCTATTGCAGCTTTGCTTCCTTCTCTCACGACAACTAGAACTTTCACATCTTCGGGGAGCCATGGAACCTCTCCCCCTAGTCCTCACCTTGCTGGCAGAGACTATTTGTTCAAGGACACTGACGAAGGTGGTATCGACTTTGGTGATTATGGTAAGGGGATCACACTTTCTGTGTCTCCCTGGTCAATTTTTCCCAAGGCTTATGTGCTTATGTGACTACCATCAATCCATCTCCCCATTATGTTTTAAGGTGGGAAGAGTGTCCAACATGTGGCATATTCCCTTAAATTTGGGCTTATGGATGGGGGTGTTACAACCAAGGTTTCTCCTACTATGACAGTTGGAGTGAAACACCAAGTGTTGTCTTTGTTGGTCATGGAGTATCCGAGTCTGATGTGGGTTCTTTGGAAGGTGTCTTCTCCATGCATATCCAGTCTTCTCTTGTGATTGCACATGCTTTTGATCCAACGGTGGCTCTTGCATCCTTTGCTCACGAGAAAATAGTGGTGGTTCTTGCATTCCTTCTTCTCGGGTGAATTAAGTGTAGTGCAGTGAGACAATAACAATAACCAAAATAAGTTTTAATAAAGCGCAGTGTTTGCTGCTTGGGATTCTATCACTTCCTTCAAGGGAGAACACCATGAATATGGTTTGGCCAGAGACGTTAATTGGAAGAGTACAAGTTTTATGTTGGAGCTCAATGTTATTACCAACAATACACATTAGTTTAAAATGCCAACCATATGTAAGTAACTGTCCATATGAAGATTAGAGGGATCATAGATCACTAATGATAAGGTGATCTAAATAAAGAGGATATTATGCTAAGAACTCGTAAATGTAAAATAATACCCATATCAACACATGATCACCCAACTTATGTCACAAGACAACAGATGACTATATAATTATATAATCCTTTTCTGGCACTGCTCAAGGATGGTTAAGGATATATTTTGATTTATATCAGGACTACATTAATTATATCATGAGTCAGAGCATTCTATTTAGCCGCCAAATTCTATTACAATGTAGCAATCAACTTGAATGCATCCAAAGACTTTCAAAAATTCTTGTTCATTTAGAAATGATATGGAGAGCTTGGAAAAGTGATAAAATGGACCAAATTCATGCCATCCTCAGTATTCTGAATGTGCATGGAGAATTTATATTAAAGAGAAGATGGGTGATAAAAACAAAATAGGGAAAAACGATAGAAAATCTATCAAGGCGTGATATTGCTAATATAGTAACTTTGACATCAAAAGAAGACTGGAAACATGTTGATAACCCTGTCACGTGGATGACTTGGTATACACTGTGAAAGCTTCACGTGCATGACTTTCTATACATCATGAAAGTTTCATGTTTACAAATGTTGACAAATCCATGTATACTATTTTATTCAGTAAAGGATGTTAAAACAATAGTTTATTAGGCTACTATCTTACAAATATTTCTTATCTTTCTTATCAGTAAGGATAATATGCAAAGTTAGAGTTGGTTTATAGGTAGATGATATTGTGTACAACAATAATTTTGAGTCAGATATTTTTATACACGTGTACAGCCCCACAAACTAAAAATATGTGTTCCTTGTTCAAATGAATGGATGTGTGAGTGAGCACATTTAAAACATCTAGAAGTGAATGCAATCAATATGAAAATGATTGTGGAAAATGAAAAACTCATTTCTGAGACTGTCAGAATCTCTAATTCAGAAAGTAATATGTGCAAAATTACTTTGAAAAGGTGAAGCAGTACAGGTTCATCAAATTGATGTTTGGAACGGATAGAGCATATTGTGATTCCTGACATTATTGCAAGTTTCAGATTGTAATAAGCTTATAGAGTTTAGAAAAGTAAATCAGAACAGAGATAAGTCAAATTAAGTAATGTCTGTTGTGAATTAGAAGTTATCAAAACTTAATCTGAAGTCAGCAATCCACAACTACGCAACATAAGGGGACATCTACTGAAAAATCCGATGAGATATATGTGTGATGAGAGTGGCTTGTAGAAATTGAGTAACATATTCATGGGCAAAGGGTCAAATTGTCACAGATAATTCAATTGTGTTCATGCCTGGAAGCATAATGAATCTTATCATTATTAATAGTCATGTTTCAGTTAATAACACTTTCAAATGAGTCCATAACACAAGGGTAGCTCTACAACCTAAATATGGGAGCAATCAAACTAGGTGATATCCATACAGTCTGAAACCACCTAATAAGTCTATACAAAGAAAACATCAAGTTGGCTTTACAGTGATTTTTCACTTAACAAGATTGTCTAAGGCTTCAAGATCAGAACTTGGAGGTTATTCAACCAATTTAACAGGAAATTCTCATTTCCAGAATAGTTTATGTTCACGGTGGTAATTCTGAGAGCATAGAGATGCTCTTTCCTACCATGTCTCGACTTGGACATAATATTCGTTGTGTTTCTACATGAATTCAATTGAGGATCAATTTCTCAACATCATAAAAGGTTTGGATTTGAGCAAGGAGTTGAAATATTTTATCTGTTACCCTAGAGGTTGGAACATTATATATGACATTTGGATAATTATATCCTTATTGTTCATATTGGTCAATCCTCTACATATATTTGGAGGTTCATTAATTTGGAAGACCTTTTAAATTTTTGACTGGGAATTTTACATTATGGGGGGAATAATAATCAATGTTCTATTCCCATTTTTTGACAAATGCTTACATCGAGACATTTTCTGATTTGTTGCATATGGGCCTTCATTGGAGCAACTCATATCAAGGATGTGCAGATAAGTATTCATTATCTTTGAGTTTTACATTTTTCTTATTTGTATTCCTATACATACCATAAAGAGCTATTTTCCTTGATCTTTTCCTTTTCTATCTCGAGATGTTCTTGCAAGAAAAGGTACTTGAACATGCTACAAAATATTGTGCAGAACTCAATCTTATGACTTTAGTCAATCTTATGCTTCAAGCAAACTTTTGATGAGCTTGATTGAATTGATTCAAAGGGAGTCTAACACCACATCAAAGACAACCTTCTATGAGGAGGTCAAAAGGTTGATATTAGTTTCAGAGGGAGTCTTACATTTCATCAGAAGCAACCTTGGATAAAAGACGTCAACAGATTGAGATGGAGAAGTCCGAGGTGAAATCCCTCGTAATAAATTCTTCTCTAATGAGGGATAAGTTTGAGGTGAAAACCTTATTCTCTAATATGATCCATGGTGGATGTTATGACAACACCACATGATAGCATCAATGGTGACTTCATGTGAACTTTTGATGTCATGTGTGTATGGGCCTTCCCCCTGTGTACATCATGAGGAAGTGACGACTTTCAAATGATTATCACTTGTATTTGGAGAAGTTATTGAAAGGTGACGACCTTACAATAACTTGTATCATGATATACATTTTGTGTAAATGTTGAAATAAATCATGAAAGGCTTTATCTTATAAATCAAGAACTAGGTGTTACGTGTCATTAATTTGACTATCTACAAGTTGTTTGTATAGATATATTTTAGGTACTTGGTGAATATCTTGCCTTGATATTCTGATAGGTCATTACCGCATTGAGTACTTGGTGAATATCATTTAGTTGATATTTTGATAGGCCATTACTCAGAGTACTTGGTGAATATCATTTGATTGATGTTCAGGTTGGCCAATGCTCATGTTACCTAATATGATACCAAATAGTAATTGGTGAATATCATGTGTTGATGTTCTGAGAGGCCAATACTTATATGATATCATATACTAGAAATCTTCTGATAAAAGATTTCCTATATGTATTATTTTTGAAATATTACCTATGGTGTAATATCTATGTGTTTTATCCTTCTTCATTAAGAGAGAGTGTTAATGTTATAATTCTGTCGGATAAATTATATTATGTATATGAGATATATAAATAATATATGACAAATATTATATATGAAATAATTAACTTATATTAAGAGTAATATATATATATATATATATATATATATATATATATATATATATATATATATAATCATTATAATATATTGAGGGTATATTACTTGTGTTATAACTATAACTAATGTAAGTTAATATATTAAAGAGACATGTCTCTTCAAGAGACATGCCTCTTTATATCACATATATATTCATTCGTATAGTAACTTGGAAAACACATAAAATACCCACAAATATTACAAGTTACAGCAATGAAAATTGATCTTACTTTAACAAATTGAGATATAATTCAGATTCATATACTACATAGTTGAATGAGAATCCTGATAACAACATTACAATTTGACTTGCTGAGGAAAATATCTTTGACTTATCAATTGATGATCTTAAGGGGCTTTATAACGAATTTTTCATAAGGCACAACACTTGCTGAAGGTTTTGCCAATGGGTTGCACACTAAGTACCTTGCAAGAAACTCCATGATCGAGCACACTTGAGCTAGAGCAGTAGTAGGATGGGTGACCACCCAAGAAGTCCCAGTGCTTCACCTCTACAAGCATCACCTAGTTGCAATGAGTGCTAAGTGTTCCATTCAGTCTCATGCGATATGCATTCTTGTGAACCACTGCTATGAAGCATAATTCAATGATTTTGACTCAAAAACTACATAGTTGAATTCTAATAGCAATATCACAATTCGACTAGTTGTGGAAAATATCTCCTAATTATCAATAGATGAGCTTAAGGGGCTTTACAATGAATGTCCATAATGCACAACACTTACTGAAGGTTTAACAAATGGGGTTGCAAGATAAGTATGCTTAAACTTGGAGGAAATTAAAATTGCTTGAGCTGGAGTAGTACTAGGATGGGTTAGCTCCCAAAAAGTCTTGGTGTTTCACCTCTGTAATCATCACCTAGATACAATGAGTGCTCACTGTTTATTTCATTCTCATGAGAGAAGTTCTTGTGAACCGCTACTCATGAAGCATGATTCAATGAGTTTGACTCAAAAAACTATATACTTGAATCCTAATAGCCATATCATGATTCGTCTTGTTGTGGAAAACATCTCCTACTTATCAATTGATGAGCTTAAGGGACTTTAAAATGAAAGGTTCATTAGGCACAATACTTGTTAAAGGTTTTGAAATGAGGTTGCAAGCAAAGTGGCTTAACCTTGGAGGAAACTCCATGATTAAGCATGCTTGAGCTAGAGCAGTACTAGGATGGGTTATCTCGAAGGAAGTCTTGGTGCTTCACCTTTGTGAGCATCACCTAGATGCAACGAGTGCTAAGTATTCCATTCATTCTCATGAGAGATAGGATCTTGTGAACCACTACTCATGAAGCATCGGTCAATAAGTTTGACTAAAAAACTACACAATTGAATCCTCATAGCAATATCACAATAGTAAGGTGATGTTTCTTGTTTAATATGCAAACAAACTTGTAAACAAATTACTAAGTACGATTTATGGCAAATTGTGAAGAAATTTAAGTATAAGTTTCTAGCTTAATTCATCCTATATTATGGTGTGATTTGCTAAGAAATAAGAAGTGGGTTACCAAGGAATTTTGTTACCAGGTTCATTCCTTAAACCCCTCAAATCCTGATTTGGTTCAAATTGGGTACAGATCCTCATACGATTTGCATACAATTTAGAATAGGTCCTTCAATCTCCTTGTGAGTACATACAAGATAAAGCTTGAAAAGTTTCTGATGAATTTCACAACATATTCCTACCAACCCTAATAAATTTGTGATAAATTTTACCATGAATTTCACAACATATTCCTACCAACCCTAATTATTTGTGATAAATTTTACCATGACTAATTTGTGATACTTTCATTGTATTTTTGCTACTATGACTTAAATTGTGATAAATTTCAATGTGTTCTTACTACCACAATGAATTGGAATTTATTGCAATTATATAATAAAATCGAAATTGTTTAAATTTTAAGATATGTAAATATTATAATAAAGTTGATACGGTTATATATATTTATAACAATAGTATAATAAATATCACAAACCATTATTTTATAATTTTATAATGTTTTTTATTAGCTAAGTAGTGATTTTGCAGGGGCCCTAATCCCTTTCACAAAGAAAGATGATGAATTCAGTCTAGCAAAATGAAAAATAACAACATAGAACAGAAATTACACAGTAAAGCAAGGCAAAACAAAATTCCACAGGCAACTAACCAACAACCAACCAAATTGATGACAACATTAAAGACCTAGTTGTAAAAGACCAAAGGTTGAAGCCAATAAACCTAACAATATAGAAAATCACATACAAAGGGGTTTAATAGGTTCTCTTAACCTAAACAATGGTTCCCATAACCTTCACTTCTTGTAAATTACTACCTGGAATAAGTCGAACATCCCAAGAGCACACAACGTGATGAGAAATAGAAGGAACAAGAGGTTTTAACAAGGCTTTTGTAACCTTCACTTCTAGTAACTTACTAACTAGAACCTCCCAAGATCCTAGAGCATGGTGAGGAATGAAAGGAACAATGGGTTTTAACAAGGCTCCCATTGCCTTCACTTCCAATAACTTACAATATGGAATAAGCTGAACCAAAACGGCTCCCAAAACTATCCTACAAAAGTCAAAAAAGGCTCCCCAACAAAAAGAGTTCACCTCTTCTACAAAGCCCTCTCCACCTCAATAAAAGAGGTACCCACCTCAATAGGAACAATAGAGGAAGAAACCACTAGAAAGAAGAGCCACACTCAATCCAATCTCGCAGCCAATGACAATATAAGTCCACATAAAGAAACTTTCAACCTCTACCATGAGACAAGTCTCCACCTCCATAGGGATGTTGCCGCCTCAATAAGAATTGTCAAAAAGGAAGAAATGAACAGCATGAGCCAAACCCAATCCTTAGCCACATGAATATTCCCCAACTCAATAGGAGAGAACTCCACCTCCGAGAGAAACACAAGCCCACTTGAGAAAAAAGAGAACCGGAAAACACCAGGCTCCAACAAAGGCAAGCATAGCCTTAGCACAACCAAGACACTAATCCAAAGATCTGTTATGGAAAGCATAGGAGAAGCATAAACAAAACTACAATAGGAAACAAAGTACCACCAACCAACAAATAGGTTCAATGAAACCACTGCTACCACCAAAAGCCCAAACAAAGTTGTGGTGCGGGACTATTGTAAATAGAAAAATACCCAAATGTGTTGTCGAAGCAACAACATTGGAATAAATTCCCACAAAAAGCATCAGCAAACAACCCCTCGACAACAAGAAAGAAGAGAAAGAGGAAAGTCCTTAAAGCAAGATACCCTCCCTACTTACCACACCAATAACCATCACACCACCAACCAAAATGTCAACGATACAGATCAAAGCCCCTTCCCTCACAAACCATCTCAGAAACCATTAAAAAAAGAGGGCAAATGCAAAAAAGGTTGCACAACTAAGCACTGAAAGGAAAAAGTACCACCATAACAAATCGCAGCCACAAAAAAAACTCCATCTAGAAGCGGCAATCGCACGCAAAGAAACAACAAAGAAGACAAACTCTCCTCTTCTAGCAGCAAGAACAAACAAAGAACCAAGAACAGTCGCTCCCAAGCCTTATGGCATAAACACCAAACCTATCGAATGGGAACTGGCGTATGAGAGTACAAAGTATAGAGAAGCTGCATGTGTATCCTACTGACCAAACAAAAAAATAAAAAGGTGGAAGAAACGAAGCATGCGTCATTAGAAATGGGCCTTGCCAAGGATGCCAACAACACCTAGTCGTCAAATCTGGGAACAGCCATATAGTCCTCAACCAAAACAGCACCACGCTCACTCAAAAACAACAATAGACAAAAGAGTTGCCAACAAGGCATAATCAAAGGTAAAACAGCGGGAAGGATGTTCCCCAACTGTTGAAATGATAACTTCAGTCAGATAATTATGAATGATAATTGTCAATACTATGATATAAATACACACACATATTTTGTATATTGATATATAGATGCATACATATTTAAATGCTTGAAATAATATCATTGTATTGATCTTAGCTTTGAAACTAATTATCATTCAAAAATCAGATCGAAATTTCATATATTAGTTCCAAGTATAATATCAATCTGCATATTTGTTAGACATTTAACATTGCAGATTATCATTGATCATGTTCCAAATATAATTCCGATCAAGATATGATCAATAGTGCTGAGATTCTCATCAGATTGAGTCTGATATCATTGCTTATACAAATTGTTGATTATGGTATCGACCATAAACATTTGTCTTTGCAAATTATTGTGTAAACCTCCGATAATTATCAGGCTTTTTTTAAAGTAATGAACTGGCACTATTTAGGAGACATGACAATGAATGGGCATGTCTCCACTTTGAGAAGACATGTCTATTCATTAGCAGGTCCCCTCTATTTTGAATTTACTCATATATATCAGATCCGATTGGACCTAGAGGAACACTGAAATCAATTAGTGAAAGCCTCTTGGAGTACGATCATTCTATGATAATTACATTCTGATTGGTAAAAGCAATAACCAGAACTCATTTATATTGTTTCAGCATCAGTTCTATATTTGAAAATTATTATTCTCATTCTGATTATAACCTGCAAAAGAGAGAAACATCAGTCAACAAGCATATTATTCAAGAGTCAAGAAATTGAAAAGATATACACAGTCTAAATCTGCAATAAATCTAATCACTTTAACATGGTATCAAAGCCTTGCTAAGGAATATCCAATTAGATTTGAGAATTCAGATTACTCAATATATAAATTGTCTCTTGAAAGAATAATTACATTCCACTCTTCATAATGTCTAGTGTAATGAGATTTGAGGATTGTCTTGATGGAGCGACCATCTTCATATCATGGAAGCTTATAGTTATGATGATATTGAGAGAAACTATATTCATTTGTGAAAGGAAACACATCTGAGCTAAATGTAAAGTTTCTGCAAATTCTGTACTAAATAATTCAGACTTATATAGTATCCTTGGTTGCCGAAAATGAACTTCTTAATAATCTGAAGTATGGAGGAGTTGTCAACTTTTATTTTGAACTGAAAGTTATGTATCTCTGCAATGAATTCGACTGGGTATTATTGCTTGAGGGAGCAGACTTGTTATACTTGCGTGCCCTCAAACTACAATAATACCCTCCTTTAATATCATCACTAAAGGGCATGTCCCTCAAAGGGACATGACCCTCCCTAAGTCGGCTCAAACACCTCTCCCAAAAATCGGCGACTAGCAAAGATGTTTAATACAAACAATAACCAACACAATGTGTTCAGTTGGTACTTAATATTAATCTATCTCAGAAATCACCGCCCATCACAAGAGGTGTAACTTATATATCTAATGCCTTTAAATGATATTAGAGAGGAGGAAGACTAGGTGCAATCTACACTCTCAGACCAGTAGATTATCACAGTTATAAACTTAACACTCCCTCTTAACTTGATGATCATACTGAGAGATAACATATCTAGCATCATCAATTACAATAAATAAGCATAGATTGATACTCTATATCTGTCTGAATCTTCTTGAGAAAATAGCATCACAAGATACTGAATCATATAACCATCTTGTGATATGACTCATCACGTATACTACTGATGTTAGTATTGCACATAATGCAATACACACAGGATAAAATCCGAAGAATGATTAAAATCTTCCTTTATCCAGGTTGTGATTCATAGGAACTGGTAATCCTATATCACAACTTGACCTTGAATTAAGATCTACCAAAAAACAGGATAAAGACTGAAGAATGAATTCTTCCTTTATCCAAGTTGTGATAAATAGGCATAGAAATGCTTATTTCACAAATGATCTTGAACTCACCTAGATCTAACAGTAGTTCTCTACTGTTCAATACATTATCTGAGGGATCGTCATCTCTCATAATGTTTTTTATACAAGTATTCATTATCTCAAAGATCGTCACCTCTTAAATAATGAATACAGATGGTGGAGCCCATAACAGTCAATAGCCTAACAAATAAAATTATTTTATTAATAATTTAAAGAATACAAATGGATTACAATTCAACCATACCAAGTCTTCTCCTGAAGTGGTCTATCTTCACTCTAGATAGAGGTTTGGTGAGTATGTCTATTGTCTGATCTACAGTGCAAATGTACTCTAATTTTGCAGTATTCCTGTCTACCATATCTCTTACATAATGGTAAGGAATTTCAATATGCTTGGACCTGTCATGAAAAACTGGATTCACCGAAAGCTTGATGGAACTCTAATTATCACAATGAATAATTGTAGGATTCATGGCTTGCCCAAATAATCCCACAAGTAACTTCCTTAGCCAAATTGCTTCTCGAGAGGCCATTGCTGCTGCAATGTATTTGGCTTTTGTGCAGCTTTGAGCTACTGAAGACTGCTTTCTACATATCCAAGATATCGTTGCTGATCCTAAATTGAAATAGCATCTTAAAGTACTTATCCTATCTTTAACACTTCCACCCCAATCTGAATCGGTGAATCCATGCAAATCTAAATCAACTTTCTCATATTTGAGCCCAAAATTAAGAGTGTCATGTACGTATCTCATAATGTGTTTAACTGCAACTAGGTGAATCTCCTTTGGCTCACACATAAATTGGCTTAAGGCATTAACAGCATAACAAATATTAGGTCTTGTATCTACTAAGTACCTAAGGGACCCAAACATCTGTTTGTAGATAGTAGAATCTATGGAAGGTGATTCTTTTGTTGCTTCTTTAAGTTTATGTAGATTAGTCTCCATTAGAGAAGACATAGACTTGCAATTCCACATTCCAAATCTCTTCAAAATGTCTGATGTATACTTCCCTTGATTTAGTATGATACTGTCAGAATTCAGTCATACTTCCAGTCCTAAGAAGTAATGAAGGAGTCCCAAGTCTTTCATCTCGAATTCTCTAATTAGATTTTGCTTGCATTGATCTATGAGATGATCATCACCTGTTATTAATAAATCATCAACATACAGTATCAAAATTACCATATCATCTTTATCTCCATCTTTATCTTGTTTATAATATAAATTTGGATCAGCTTCATTTTTGGAGAATCCTAAGCAGGTAAGATACTTATCAATTCTTTCATACCAAGCCCTTGGAGCCTGCTTAAGCCCATAGAGAGCTTTCTTGAGCCTACAAACAAAAACATTAGGATCATGAGTTTCAAATCCTTCAGGTTGCTCCAAATATACTTCTATAATCTTTCCATTTAGGAATGTTGTTTATACATCCATCTAATGTACTTTCCATCCCTTCGATGCTGCAATTGCTAGGACTGCTCTTATAGAGGTATATCTGGCAACATGAGCAAAAGTTTCTTCATAATCAATCCCTTCTTTCTAAGAGAATCCTCTGGCTACAAATCTAGCTTTATATTTCTCAATGCTACCGTCAGCAGCATGCTTTATTTTAAATATCTACTTGGAAGAAACAACAGATTTTCCTTTAGGTCTTGGAACAATTTTCCAAACATCATTCTTCATAATAGATTGGTATTCTTCTGTCATAGCTTCTTTCCAAGCTGTATGTTTAATAGCATCTGAAGGATTGGTTGGTTCTGTTTTGGACAATTCATTCATGTTTGTTGTATAACTGGAAAATCTTTCAGGTCTTTTGCTTTCTCTCACTGTTCCAAAAGGTGCAACAAAGCCTTGTGCTTACTCGACTGTTTTAATGGCCCAAAGTGGTCTTTTCTTTGAATTTTTAATTTCTCCAAGATTTGGATTTTGAATTTCATCTTCAATTTCTTCTATGTTCTCCCTTTGAGACTCAGACTCAGTATTTCTTTTAGAACTAGGTAAAGGAGAAGGTTCTTCAAAACTTAGGGCTCTTTTGAATGCTAGATCTTTTTCAAAATTACATCCCTACTAAGTTCAATACTTTTATGTCCAAGTATGAAAATCCTATATGCTTTAGATTTTTCACTATACCCTACAAAAATATATTTCCTCCCAGAGGGTTCTAACTTAGTTCTCTTTTCTTTTGGAACATGGATATATACGAGGCACCCAAAAATCCTAAGATGACTTCTATTGGGTTTAACCTTAGTAAATAACTCTTCAAGAGTTTTATCTCTAAGGTAAGAGTGTGGGCTTCTATTTTGAATATAGACAGCAATACAAGAGGCTTCTGCCCAAAGATAATATTCTAGATTTTGATCAAATATCATAGCTCTAGCAGCTTCTATAATTGTTCTATTCTTTCTTTCTGCAACCCCGTTTTGTTTTGGATTATAAGGAATGGTGTACTCCCTCTTAATTCATGTTTCTTCACAAAACCTTTTAAACAAATCTGAGGTGTATTCCCCTCCATTATCAGTTCTAAGAGTTTTAATTTTATGTCATGATAAATTTTTAGCTAATGTTTTGAATTCTTTAAATCTCTTTAGGATTTCTTCTGATTCTTTGCACTTTCAAAAATAAATCCATGTTTTCCTAGAGAAGTCATCTATGAGCAAAATCTAATACTAGTATCCTCCAAGAGAAGGAACAAACATAGGTCCACATAAATCTGAATGAATTAATTTCAAAACATTATTTGTTTTTCTAGTGCTATCATGAAATGGACTTTTGGTACTCTTACCCAAAGCGTACTCTTTGCATATGCTTGAGTGGTGTTTATTTAGTTTAGCTAACCTAGTAACCATCTTCTCCATAGTTGATAAGGTTTTGAAATTTAAATGCCCTAATCTTCTATGCCATATTTCATTTATGTTTGCAGCTTCATGAATTAAGGCTTGAATAGGTCGACTAGATTCTGAATTTAATTCATACAAATATCTTTTTCTCTAACCAATCAACTTTGCTTTCTTAATTGAGGAGTTCTTTGCCCAAGTAATTACTTTACCGTCCACAAATGCAACATTATGCCCATCATCTTCAAGTGTTGTAACTAAGATTAGATTTCTTTTTATTCCCGGTACGTAGAGTACACCTTTGAGAAAAAGAGAATTTTCTGATTTTAGTTTCAAGGTGCAATTTCCAATTCCTTCAACAGAACGTGCGAAATTATCACCAGTGGTGACTTTGTCATTAACCTTTTCAGATATAGAGTCTAGTGCTTCTTTGTATCCTGTTATATATCTAGAAGATCCACTATCAATTACCCATGCTTTACTTGAGATTTCATTTGATAGTGACAAATACAATACATGATTCTCAGGATCATAGTTATCTTCTTCCCTAGTAACATTTATATAGTTTGCTTGTTTAGAGTTCTCAGGACAATTAGATCTATAGTGTCCAAACTTTTCACATCTGAAATACTTTATTTTGGATAGATCTTTCTTGGGTTTGCCATTCTTTTGATTTCCCCTTTTCTTTTTGAAATGCTTCTTCTTGCCCTTATAGGAGTTTGTATTAAGAACATAAAGTTCTTCGTCTTCTGTTTTCAATTTCCCTCATTTCTTTAATTTTCTAGATTCTTCTTAAAGACAATCTCCCTTAAGTTTGTTGAAGTCAAGAAGTTTATCTCTAGCACTTATTCCTTGTGCAATAGTTTCTCATGAATCTGGTAATCCATCTATAGCCATCAGTGTTAGTTCTGTGTCACTAATAATGGTTCTTATACTTGATAGTTCATCTCTTATGCCTACAACCCTTGGGAAATAAGAATTCATTGATTCTCCTTTCTTTATTTGTATGTGATTTAATTGCCTTTTTAGTGTGAGAACTCTAGTTGCATTGTTGACCTTATATGCATTTAGTAATGCATTCATCATATCAAATCTTGTCTGATGTTTTGTTAGCATAGGTACAATATCATTCTTTACTCCATCTAATATGATTTGAATGGCTTTTCTATTTTTTTTATTCCATATAGTTTTATGAGGTTCAATACTAAGTTGTTTGGATGCTCTATCAACAATTTATTTTACATCATTTTCTTCAAGAATCATCATGATTCTGAATTTCCAAGCATCAAAGTATTCTTTCCCATCAAACCTGTCCTTGGGTCTAATTGTGTATGCCATTGAAGATAGGAGATAGATGCTAGATATATATAAAGTCTGATTACTGAATTTTGCAGAGCCTAGGTTCGACTACCAGAGCTCTGATACCATGTAAAGTTTCTGCAAATTCTGTACTAAATAATTCAGACTTGTATAATATCCTTGGTTGCCAAAAATGAACTTCTTAATAATCTAAAGTATGGAGGCGTTGTCAACTTTTATTCTGAATTGAAAGTTATTTATCTCTGCAATGAATTCGACTGGGTATTATTGCTTGAGTGAGCAGACTTGTTATACTTGTGTGTCCTCAAACTACAATAACACCCTCCTTTAATATCATGACTAAAGGGCATGTCCCTCAAAGGGACATGACCCTCCCTAAGTCGGCTCAAACACCTCTCCTAGAAATCGACAACTAGCAAAGATGTTTAATACAAACAATAACTAACACAATGTGTTAAGTTGGTATTTAATATTAATCTATCTCAAAAATCGCCGCCCATCGCAAGAGGTGTAACTTATATATTTAATGCCTTTAAATGATATTAGAGAGGAGGAAGACTAGGTGCGGTATGCACTCTCAAACCAATAGATTATCACAGTTATAAACTTAACACTAAAGAATGATCCTAAGAGAACTCAATGGGTCAAGAACAATGAAAAGGCTATAAAAATAACTGTGGATGTAGTTAGGGATCATATAGTTCCTATTTTGTCAAAATGTGATACTACATATCAAAAGTTCGAATCTCTTGAAAATACATATGAAATTAACACTAGCAGAATCCTTGCATTAAAATGACCAACTTCACCATGTGAAAATGAATAAGAGAGAATTTGTCACTGCATTCTTTATGAGAATCACTAAATTGAGAGATCAACATTTAACTGTTGAAAATCAAATTGACAATAAAGAGTTAATAACTCTAAGTGGCCTCCCAACATCTTGGGAATCATTTATTCAAGGAATAAGTGCATAGTCAAAACTCCTTAAATTTGATAGATTGAAAACAAATTGCTTACAAGAAGAATCCAGACTAATGACAAAAGGATAAATCAAAATTCCATAAATGAGGATATAAATGTATTAAAAACTAACTCTCATTAGAAGGGAAAGAAGAAGAACTTCAAAAGGAAGAAAAACACACATGGAAAAAGGACCTTCCAAGAAGAGGAAGGACATATCTCAAATACAATGTTTCAAATGTGATCAATATGGACATTATGCAATCAAATGCCCTGATAGAACAAAACAAAAAGCCACTTTTGCCAAAGTCGGGAAAGCTAACATAGATTATGATTCAAAGAAACTTGTTTACTATTCAGCCTTATCAAGCCAAGTTTCAAATAAACTCAACACTTGGGTGATTGATAGTGGATCCTCATGACATATTACAAGATTCAAAGAACTTCTAGACGCTATGGTAGAAGAATTTAGCAAAGAAGTAACTATTGGGGACAATTCAAACTATTCACTAAAGGGGATTGGAACCTGCACCATCAATTTGAAATCAGACATATCACTTCAACCCATAGGAGAATTATTTGTACAAAGGATAGAAAGAAACCTTGTCTTCATTTCTGCACTTGAACACAAAGGGTATAGACTAACCTTTATGGATGGAAAAGTTTTGGTATGGACAAAGAACTCCACCATAAAGAAAGCACACACTAGGAATAAGACAAGGATTTCTTTACAAACTTTGCACTAATTCAAATCAAGCCCTAATTCATGAGACTTTTAACTCCAATGAAATATCACATAAAAGACTAGGGCATCTCCACTTTCGCGCCCTGCCTTCAATAGAGAAAATGGTGACTAAGTTACCCAAACTAAATCAGTCTCATGAAGGAGCATGCAAAGGTTGTCCCCTAGGAAAGAATACAAAAGGGACTTTTCAAAATGGTTTTAGTAAAACTAAAAATTTACTAGAATTAGTTCATTCTGACTTATGTGGATCCATGTTTGTACCCTCCATGGGAGGCCATGGGAGGATTCTTATATAACATAATCTTTGAAGATAATTTCTCTAGAAAGACCTAGATATACTTTCTTAAATGTAAAGAGTCTGAGAAAATCCTTAAAAGCTTCAAGGAATTCAACGCTCTTGCAAAAAACACGTCTAGGAAGAGCATCAAAACACTAAGAATAGATAATGGGAGGGAATACACTTCAAAAATCATTACAAAAAAAACTATATAAATGTTGGGATTACAAGGATGTTTACTACACCTTAAAATACACAACAAAATGGAGTTTCTGAAAGAAAGAATAGGAGGACCATTGTAGAACATTACGTCCTCTATTTTGTGATTTTGAAAAATTATCTAGTTGTTGATATTTGAAGCGAACCCAAAATGGTTGGTCAAATTGGTTACTCATTTTTTATTTCTTATGAATGGGAACATTGGTTATTTGTTATGTTCATGTGAAATGGAAGGTGTTTGTTAGTCGTTGTGTTATTATAAGACTTGGAAATGAATCATCAAATTGGTTATTAGCTATGATAACTAGATTTTCCTTTTGAATGATATATGCTTTTACCGTGATAAATTTCTTCTTCCAGGAGCACACTAAAGGGGGGGAAGCATTGCCAAAGAGGTAATATGGCATGAGAGCACCAACCTACCATTAAGCCAATAGGTATGAGTCCTAATATACCAAGTGTCCACCATGAGCTAACTGGGTTGTCAAATTTAAAAGAAGCGTAGATATATAAATATTCACTTGGACATTAAAATGAATTAAAAACAATTGTTACCTTTGAGAATTGAGTTGATCTCAAATCCTTCTTAAAATGTCAGACATGTTTTAGTATAATGGTACCCATGGTACTTAAATACATTTGTACATGTTACATACATGTATGTGTATATGCAAATATGATGTATATGTATACTTAACATACAACATATGCATAAAAATACCTATGTTACCGGGGGACGCGTTTCCACCTCTAAGACTCAGGTTTCGGAAATGGGGACGGATTTGGGGACGGGGGGATGGCACGAAACATTTCCAAGCCGTCCCCACCTGGATAGGAAAATCAGAAACGCGTCCCCAAAACACAGAAAACGGTCAACGAGTTTCTGAAACTTGTTGACTGTCCCAGGGACTGCATTTTCATTTCCTAGAGGTTTCCGAGACTTAAAAAAGTTTCTGATTTTTATTTTTATTTTTTACCACAAAAAATTAAATAAATTATATTGGCACCTGTGGACCCCACATTTTGGGAGTCAAACTTCAAATATATTAAAAAATAAAACTTTTAATGTTTTTTATACGTCTAAAAGCTAAGCTTTTAAGTTTGTTAATGTTTAAAACTTTAAAACTTTAGTGAGGAAATATTTTTCATTTCCCATCTTCCTCGACACGGACAAAGTTGCGCTGAAGGTTTGAAGAGCCGAGTTTTTTGTAGGTCGAGTTTGTTTTGGAGGGCGATTTGTTTGCAAGTCAATTTTGTTTTGGAGGGCGATTTGTTTGTAGGTCGGTTTAGATGCAGGTTGGTTTGGACAATTGTTTAAGTCTTAACTTTTCAATGTTTTCATTTTGTTGAAAGTTGATGTTTTTCATTGTCTCATTTGATTCATTTCATGACTTACTAATGGTATTGTAAGTACTTAGATGATGATTGAAAGTGATTATTTGAATTTTTTTAGATGATTGAAAATGATGCTATTTAGAATTTTCTATGACAACTCAATTAGATGTTGATTGCTATGCGCTATGATCATTGATCAATCATTATTTGATGAATGGAATTGATAATTTTAAAGTATGTTGCTATGATGAATGTAGAATTGATGAATATATTTTAAAATTTAGCTATGTATGTGTGTGTGTGTGTGTGTGTGTGTATATATAGCCATCCTCTGCCGTCCCCTGTTCCTGCAAAAAAAAAAACCATCCCGGAAACCCGTTTCCCCATCCCGTCATCCCCTCGTCTCGAAAACTTGGGGTAACATAGAAAAATACGTATATTTGGAATATTACGTGTATGTATGTATGTGTAACACATATAGATATATGTAAATAATATAAGTATCACTATAGTAAATACGTAAGAAGTTTTATGTAAATTAAATTATTTCTTAGAGTCCATCAGTCTCTTATTTTCCAATCTTGCATTTACAAACCAAGATTGTAACTCATGCGCCACCTTTCAAGTCACCCAAGCATGTAACTCCTCTTGGGTAGCATTATAATTTTAAATAAGCATTTGCTTGAGAGGACATAATATACATACTCAACATTCTAAGAGTTTTGCATTCTTCTTTTCTTTAAGCCAGACAGATATAGCAATGACAATAAAGATTGAAATGCATCTTTTTTCTGAGGAGCCATTTAAGACTAGCTTGCGACAATTTGTAACCAGCAGCTAAGAAATAGACGCACCTACTTGCACTAGCAACCTGCCAAGTTGTATATCTCTCATGTATTTTATTTTATTCCAATCTTATAAATATGAAGCTCTGCAATCCAGCTAAATATGAATGAAAGATTTAAATATATTTGGAACCTTGCCGGTCAGATTAGAATCCATGAATGTATGATCTTTGAATGACCTTAAGCTTTCCGGTTTTATAGATTTTATGACCAAAACTGATCGAATGATTTTGCATGTAATCAGTCTAGTATAGAATTAAATTACATGTCATCTATCGATCCTTTTCTTTCAAGGACATAAATAACCTAGGAACGGCCCAAGACTATATGCTCTTATACAAGGGTATAATGTAATATGCCTTTGAAATAAGATGTAGTACCTTTACAGTATGATAATGATTTCATTGTAAGTCTTGTTACTCCTTAATATCATTACAAGGCCCAGGTTGGCCAGAGAACTTATGACTGTGGTAGACTGAATTATTCAAGAATTATAAATAGTCACACCCGAGATCATCAAGGACGACCAAGCATGGTTGAGATGATGGGTGTAGATTGATATCAAAAGATTGTGGAAAATCCCTACAAGTCAATAAGTGAAGATCAATAAACAAACCAGGCATTAAAAGAAACATAAGAAACTTAATTTGATGACAGAGTTAGCTCATGGTGTGCAATAGGGTGTAGTCTTGTTTGTAAAATTGTAAATCCCCGGCCAAGGTAGGTTAGTGGCAAATATTGTTGTTGTGATCACTAGAGGTCATGATAGCTTGCAGTCGAATAGATAGGTTGGTGGGAAGGATTCCACAGTCTAGTCAGCTATATAGTTGACACTCTAACACCAGGATCTTCAGGTAGCAAGACGAGGTGGTGGTCCAGTGCCTCATCCCGTGTAGGGTAGGGCCATTCTCAACCGAGAGTGAGAAGGGATACATTTGATCCATGGTTGGGAAGTTAAGCCTCTATCAATGCTTCTCCTCTCCACCAAATGCCAAGACTTGCACAAGACAGATCAAGACTGCATTTTTGGTCATTACGGTTTGCAGGTATCTTTCCTCCTCTCATATTTATTCAAGTTTAGTTATAAAATTATTTATATGGCTATTGCGTTTATTTTCTTTCAGATTTATAAAGTATTGTTCTATCTTACAAGTAGGAAGTGATCGATCTCTCTCTCTCACACCATGTATTGGTTAGTTATGATGACAGTTTATAAATGCATTATTTAGATAATGAGTTCTCAATCCCATTTGTTAGTTTAAGCCAATACCTGAAAATCAATTAATCTTTTGATGTTCCCAAATATTATTGTAATAAATTAATTTAATTAATTAATTAATTGGTTCCAGAATTTAAATTATATAAAAAGAAAAAACAAGGACCTTTAATTAATTACTTTAATTAATAAATGTGGAGCCCAAATTAATAAAGTAAAAGTTGTATTTGGGGTTATGATTGATTTATGTATATCTCGGGCCCATCTTTTATTTTGGTCGTAAGTGTTTGTTGCCATGTCGGCAATATTTGAAAACCCTCGAGAGTTTTCTTCGAAGGGGTATTCGTGTGCAGCATGTCGAAAGTTGTTATATATGTGATTTGGATTATTTCTTTGTACTGCAAATTCCTGTTGCAATTCTGTATTGTTCGCCATTTCAGAAGTGGAAGACCTTCCCTACTTGGCTAGTTTGGTTTCAGTGGGATTCAACCCTCACCTTATCTTGATTCTCTGTATTATTTTGCTTCGGATCTAGCACATCTAAAGCACCATCTTTGTCTATGAATGTAACTGGCTAATATCTATGTTCAACATATATTCTTGTTTGGCAAAAAATCTTGTGCAATTAGTGTTCTAATATTATCTTACCTGGCAAATAATGTTGAAATTCACTGTACTTTTTGGATAGCAAATTCAAACCCCATACGAAAATTTCTTTATTTCTGCAAGTGTTTTCTTTCCTTCCATGCGGTGACTTCTTACCGTACGGCCTCTGGCTTCTTACCATGTGGCCTTCGGCTTCCTTTCCTAGCGGCCTCTGGATTCCTTCTGTGCGGCCTCCGAATTCCTTTCCGTGTGGCCTCCGGATTCTTTTCTGAGCGGCCTCCAGATTCCTTCCGTACGAGCGACCTCTGGATTCCTTTCCATGCGGCCTCAAGATTCCGCTCCATGCGGCCTCCAACTTTCGTTCCATGTGGCCTCTAACTTCCTTTCGTGCAGCCTCCAACTTCCTTCCGGGCCTCTGGCTTCCTTTCATGCAACCTCCAGCTCCCTTCTGTGCGACCTCCTTACCGAGGTCACCTCCAAACCGAAATCGCCTATGGATGGAAACACCTCCAAACAGTAATCATCTCCGCACAAAACCACCTCTAGACAGTAATCGACTCCGAACAAAAATACCTCTAGACAATTTTCACCTCCGGATAGAAACACCTCCGAACAGAAACACCTTCAGACAAAGATCACCTCCAGACAGAGATCGCCTTCAGAACATTACAATGGTATTAGAACTGGTGATCTTACAAGCCTACTGGGATGATTGAGAGATTTTGGGATTTGGATCACACTGTGGTGCCCAACAACAATGGAGAGTGGTGGTTGAGGGCACTACAAAGATTGACAAAGAGCTCAGCAAGGGTGTTGATCTTCTATTAGATATATTGAAAGTATTTTTGTGTAAGGTGAACCAAATGCCTTCAAGATGTATACAAAGGACCCTTTCTCTGATTAAGGATGCTTTAAGTCAACACAAGCTTTTGGGACACCATGACAAGGAAATAAGATTGGGAGTTGCAACATGTCTCAATGAGATCTTCAGAATGTTGGCTCCTAGAGCACTGTATGATGATAACACCATGATAGAGATATTGCATTTGATTTTTGACATCTTTTAGAGCCTTGATAACTTTAGTGGTGATCCATTTGGTAAGAGATTTACAATATTGGAGAATTGGGCAAATGTCCAAGTGGATAACCTCCTCTTAGATCTAGAGTTGCAAAACTTAATCCATTATATGTTTCTTCACTTCTTGGTCACAATCAAGGAGCGTCATGATACTAGGGTTTCAGTTGTTATGGAGAAACTTGTGATTTCGTGCATTGAAGAGATGAATGAAATATCCCAACCTATCATATCTATGTTATGGGTTTTTCTTGTTATATCCCAAATTTTGCCCTAATTTTTAAATTGTTCATAACTGTTGGATTTAACGAATTTTTTTTTTTTATGATCATGTGAAATAGTTAGTTATTTATATACGTTGTATTAACTGTTGATGAAATGGTTGGTAACCTATAATTTTTATTAGGTAATTAGCAGTTGTCAATTTAAAATAACGATTAATATATTTTTGAATTACTATGGAATTGTTATTATGGTGAAAGTGTTTTTTTATGGGTGATTGTAGGAGAAGATTGAAGAGGGGAAGCATTGCTAAACAGGATCATCGAAATGGGATGTTTGCTTAGCTCAGTCATCAAGATCAGCAAATATGACCTTAGAATTACTTGGAAGGGATATGATGACTTGACCACAAGTTACATTGTGGGACCCACATGAGCTATTAAGAAAAACAATATAAGAAAAACATAAAATAATCTAATCTAAAATCTAATACATACCTCAAGAGATTTTTTTTAAATTTCATCATATCATCATAATAAAAACTTACATACGAACACATAAATATAAAAATGAAATGGCACCAATAAATTATAATAACATAATTTAGTGATGTCACCTCATCAATATACTTACGTGAACATATATAAGAATATATTATTATAATAAATGAAATTTTAATCTTTTCAACTTCTCTTCACAACTTTTTTTTATTTCTTTTCATTTCTTTCTTTTTCAAATCGAATTATTGATTGGATTCGAATGGACTTCTTTGTAACCTCTGGAAGCCAAGAAGCCATGGCTAGTATTTTATATAGAGCCATAATAGAAGCCGCAAAACGCAACTCCCAACCTTACAATCTCCTATGATCATTTCCGTATACATTGCAACAAGCCGAGTTCCATATTATCACAGCATTCTTACCTACATCCGCCGTACCCTACTATTTCCGTAATCAGCTTGCTCCATTTCGGGTGTTAAACTAAACCGTGCAAGAGTTCCGGTTGGAAGTCGTGAGATTGCCAAGTCCAAGCCAGGGTCTTACATAAACCAGGTTAAGAAATGCTTCAAATGTTTTTATTTACTTTTATTTTCCTGAATGTAATACATACTGCAGCCGGCTAGGTATGATAATCAGTTTTTGGACAGAGATTATCATATGTAATAATGTTGTTGGTCACCATCAAATTACATAGAGTCTTCCATAATTATTTTCCTTGTATGTATTTTATTTCATTGTAATCTCAGTCCTTTAGTAAAGAAATCGATGGTAACTTTAGGAGATCAAAATGATGTATGAACTGTCCCAAACAATATAATGAATATCAACAGCAATAGCTATTATGTTCTAAACTATGATAAATGCATAATATGAATAGTATGCTCATCCCGGGCACCTAGGAATCACTGGCAGTAAAGCCGCAATGGTGAAGAGGTGAAAAAGGGGCGGTGAGCTCATAAAATCTAATGCACCTAGGATTCACCGGCTGAAAGCCAAGAATGGTGAAGAGGTGAAATGAACCTGCAAGGAAACAAGAATGAAATCAGTTATATCTTAATAATGAAATACTTAATAGCTCATGCTTATCCCTATAATGGAATTTGTTGTCAAGTTTGAGTGGTGGTGATCGGGTCAATGAACCCATCGGAAATCTTTGGCCAAGGTAGTTTATAGGCATATGTGCCATCCAATGATCACTTGATGTTCGTGACTCAGTTATATAGGTATAACTAGGTGGGCACTCAAAAAACACCCGGTAGCTCAGATGGCTGGACTGAGGAACATCCCAAGCCCGATCCCGAGGTAGGGAGGGCCATTCTAATATGTTAGAATGTGGAGGGATAAGTATGGTCCGAGCTTGGGAGGTTAAGTCTATGACAATGCTTCTCCTCTCATCATTGTCGAGGCTTGCACAACCAGATAAAAGATCCTTTGATGATACTAGTATGTTTTCCTTCTTTCTTGTTAAACATTAACTTTACTTGTTAATCAATTTATCATGAATACATATATGTTAGTTGATTATTTTAGTTGAATGTGACTACAATTAGAATAGTTAATTGATATTTCATTTGAAATAGGGATACATTTATTTTCGGTTAAGCATGATTACAATTATGATAAATAGTCGTTAATCTATTTATTTCAGTTGAACATGAAGATACAGTTAAGAATAGTTAATAGTCGATCTTGAATCTGATTAGAGTTATTTCTGTTATTTGTTGAAAGTAGTCATTGTCATGTGAAATGGATTTAGTTTCTTATATAAACGTTGGGAAATATTAGTATTAGATGTATTGATTTAGATATGAAAAACCATTTGTTACAGTTCGTAATCAAGAATGTGTCCCTTCTATAGCAACATGTAGATTGGTCAAAATAATGTTTTCAAGCATTGTAAAGAAAAACTAATAACTCATTTGCACAAGTGGGAGAAAATGGATGACAACAATAAGGATGATGTATTACATGAGGAGAATGGAGGCATTATTGCAAGGCTTCTCCAAGAGGATTTGCTAAATCTTTCTCCTACACCAACATGGGGAGAACACCTAAAAAATGAAGAGGTTTCTTGCATGGATCTTGTGAAGACAACATGGATGAATTAAGTTGTGCCCAAGGCTGTCCCGTCATCGAGGTTGTGTTCATCTTCGAGGCACTATCAGTTGCGAAGGTTCTATCATTCCATAAGGTTGTGTCCATCGTAGAAGCAGTGTTTGTTGCTGAGTCTCAATCTGTCATCGAGGATGTGTTCGTCCTTGAGGCTATGTTCATCACCGAGGTCATGTTTGTTGCTGAGGCTATGTTTGTCACCAAAGCTATGTACATCATTGTGGTCATGTCCCTCACCAAGGTTGTGTGTCTATCATTGTGGTTGTGTCTGTCACCGTATTCATGTCTATTGTCGTCACCAAGTCTATGTCCATCATCGTCATTGTGTCTGTCACCATCATCATGTTCATCGTCGTCATCATCGTGTCCGTCACCATCATCATGTCCATCACCATCATTGTGTACCTCACCTTCATTGTGTCTGTCACCATCATTTTATTAGTCATCGTCGTGTCTATCACCATCGTTAATTCTGTGTCAATCGTCGTAATTATGTTCGTCGCCAAGTCTATGTCCATTGTCGTAGTTATATCCGTCAACATGTCCACCACCATCATAGTGTTGTCGTCACCACATCTGTCGCCGACTCTATGTCCATCACCGTTGTTGTGTCTGTCGCCATCGTCGAGTCTATGTTCGTCGCCGGGTCTATCCATTGTCATTGTCATGGTTGTTTGCCTCGCCATTGTATGTTTGTCATTTTGGCTACGTCTATCCCAATGGCTACATTTGTCACCATGTACGTCATTGAGGCGTTGTTCACTGTCGAGGCTCTGTCCATCGTCAAGGCTTTAGCCAGGATTTTATGTACCACCAAGGTTCTATCCACAACTGAATTTTTGTTTGTCGCCAAGATACTCTCTGTCGAGGCTCCCTTCGCTGAGGTACTCATGGCCAGGGTTACCCTTCACCAAGTTATTCTCTGTCAAGGTTCCCTGCATTGAGACTCCCTTCGTCGAGTTAGTCTCCATCAAGGTTCCCTTTACTGAGGTACTCTTTGTCGAGGCTCCCTTCGCTGAGACACCCTCCATCGAGGCTCCAGTCACCAAGGTACTCATGGTCAAGGCCCCCTTCGCCAACATACTCTCCACCGAGGTTCTCTTAGTTGAGGCACATTGGCAAATTGAACGCACAACCTACCTTTTATATGGTTTGCATACCACCATCAAGTCTCTCTCCATTGAGGCTCCCTTCGATGAGCTACTCACAATCGAGGCTCCTTTCGTTGAGGTACTCTTTGTCGAGGGTTTGTCCATCGGGAAAATTCAATAGGGTTTATCCAAAGGGCATTTGCTAGTCAAGAATATAATAGTGTTTGTTGTGGTCGTGTCAATGGCTAAGTTTGTACCAGCATCAGCATATGTGCATATGACCATACCCAAAGAGATCTTTGAACATGACGAGAAGGATTTCACTAATTGGCATCATTGGTATCATAGTGAAGTGTGTGAAAATGTCTATATCAAAGTGGCGTAAGGAAGTTGAATGACTGTGTGTTGCAACAAAGGTTTGATGTCAACTCACATGTTGTACCTGTGCATTTGATTTGGGATTCGAGAGTGGATGGTATGGATAGTGAATTGCTTGAGGACAAGCAATCTTTGGACGGAGAGGATTTGTGATGTTACCAAATTTTATTGTAATAACTTAATCAAATTAATTAATTAATTGGTCCCAGAATTTAAATTATATAATAGGAAAAAAACAAGACGACCTTTAATTAATAAATGTGGGGCCCAAATTAATAAAATTAAAGTTGTATTTGGGGTTTCGATTGATTTATGTATATCTCGGACCCATCTTTTATTTTGGTCGTAGGTGTTTGTTGCTGTGTCGACATCCTTTGTAAACCCTTGGGAATTTTCTCTAAAGGGGTTTTCATGTGCAGCATGTAAGAAGTTTAGATATGCGATTTGGATTATTTCTTTGTACTGCAATTCTTGTTGGAATTCTATATTGTTCACCATTTTGGAAGTGGAAGACCTTCCCTACTTGGGTAGTTCAGTTTTGATGGGATTCAACCCTCACTCTATTATAATTCTCTATATTACTTTGCTTTGGATCTAGCGCATCTGAAGCACCATCTTTGTCTGCAAATATAATTGGAGAGTGTCTATATTTAACATCTATTCTTGTTTGGCATATATCTTGTGCAATTGGTGTTATAATATTATCTTATTTGGCATATAACACTAGAATACATTGTACTTTCTGGATAGTAGATTACACCCCATAAAACACTTTCTTTATTCCTCTAAGTGTTTTCTTTCCTACCATGCGGTCTCTAACTTCCTACTATGTGGTCTCTAACTTCCTACCATGCGGCCTCTGACTTCCTACCATGTGGTCTTTAACTTCCTACTATGTAGCCTCTGGCTTCCTTATGTGCATCCTTCGGCTTCCTTTTCGTGCGGCCTCCGGATTCCTTTCCGTGCGGCCTCTGACTTCCTTCCGTTTAGCCCCTGGACTGAGGTCACCTTTGGACAGTAATCACCTTTGGACAAAAACACCGTCGAATAGTAATCACCACCAAACAGAAACACCTTCTGACAGAGATCACCTTCGAAACATTACAAATCTATTATAATTGTTAATCCCGTGCATGTGAATATGTAAACTTGTTGAATTCAATATTAAATGAGATGGTAAATATAAGGGTAGAAAATTTGGTTATTACATAGAAGCTACTAGAGCCATGTTGATCAATCAAAACATAGAAACCTCATTATGGGCGAAAGTCTCTAGGACAATTGTCTACATTCAAAAGCCTATAGAATACACATACCAGGACAAAATTTGATTGAACTTAGTGGAGATGTCATCTTTCAGGAAGACATTGATTTTGGGAGATCCAAGAACTCTCGTGAGATAGAAATACAAGATCCTCCTAAATATATGGAGAAGGATCATACTCCTAAGATTCAAAAGAAGTTTCTTGAAGAAACTATAAATGAAAATCAGACTACTACAATAGATGAACCTAAAAATAACAAAAAGAGACCACTTTGATTGAGAAAGATGATTAACGAAGCCGAAAATTATACAGCACCTAAAGGAACTTTTAGACAAAGTAAGAAACCCCATAGATTCTCTAGTTATGTTGCCTTACTGAGTGAGATCATCAAATCAAAACCAACTAGTGTTATAGAAGCTCTCAAACAAGTAGTATGGAAAAATGCTAGGATAGATGAGTATCAATCCATTATAAAAAATGATGTCTGGGACATAGTACCAAGACCAAACAAAAAATTTGTTGCCTCTTCAAAATGGCTCTTCAAAATCAAACATGTTGCAGATGAAAGTATTGAGAAACATAAAAAGGCCCGGTTTGTTGCCAGAGCTTTCTCACAGAAAGAGGGTATTGATTATGAAGACGCTTTTGCACATGTTGCCTATTACACCTTAGTAAGAGCAGTAATGGCTATATAAGCATCTAAAGGTTGGAAGATCCATCAAATGGATGTAAAGACTACATTTCTGAATTGGACAATTAAAAGAAGAAATTTATCTAGAGCAACCTGAAGGCTTTGTAATACATAATGCTCAATCACAGGTATGCAAATTAAAAAAGGCTTTATATAAATTTAAACAAGCCCCTAGAGCTTGGTGTGAGAGGATTGATCACTATCTTGTGGGACTAGGGTTTTCCCAGAACGATGCAGTTCCAAATCTTTACTTTAACGTAATTAATGTTAATATATTAATACTTATTCTATATGTTGATGACTTGCTAATTATAGGAGAAGATCACCAAATCTCTTAATGTAATAGAGATTTAGCTTTAGAATTTTACATGAAGGATTTGGGCATTCTACATTACTTTCTTGGCTTAGAAGTCTAGCAGAAATCAGATGGCATCATTCTTTATCAAAGGAAGTATACCATTCACATCCTGAAAAGGTTTGGAATGTTGGATTGTAGACCCATGTCCACACCTATGGAAACAAATTTGCACAAATTGAAGGAAGTAGTAGTAGAATCAGAATTCGCAAAATCCACTCTCTATAGATAGATAATTAGATCATTGATGTATTTGGTCGACACAAGACCGGATATATGTTATACAGTGAATGCTTTGAGCCAATTTGTGTGTGAACCAAAGGAGATACATCTTGTTGCTGTAAAGAATATTCTGAGATTCCTTCAAAGTACAATTAGATATGGTCTTAAATACAAAAATATAGACGTAGATCTACATGGAAACTCTAACTCAAATTGGGTATTACATAGTAATTGGTAAAATATTTGTTTGTTATTAACAGAGACTGAGAGGTCTATATATACAAAAGAATAAAGTGATGTTTCCTTAGGAAACGATTGAAAAGAATAGAAATATTCTATTCTATGTAAAAGAAAGCTAAAGAAAGCTAACACATAACTGCAGCTAACTAAATATTAGAAACAATCTAATATTTACAATAGATTACAAACAGATAAACATTAACTAATAATAGAAGTTTATCTATTATTGTAATACCCTCCCTTAATGGTTATTTTATCCACAACACCAAGTTGTCCTCTGAATTTGACGAACTTATCAGGACCAAGAGGCTTGGTAAGAATGTCTACAGTCTGATCTGTGGTAGGAACATACTGCAACTCTATTGTCTCGTCTTCAACCAGCTATCGTATGCAGTGACGATGAACATCCACATGCTTGGTTTGTTCATGGAAGACTCGATTTCGTGCTAACTTGATAATGCCTTCGTTATCAACAAACAAAGTGGACAGTCCTGCTGGTGACATCTGCATATCCCCAAGTATCCAACAAAGGCAAACAACTTCACAACTTGCCTTGACTGTCCCTTTGTATTTGTCCTCTGTAGAGGACAGAGAAACTATCTACTACTTCTTACTGGTCCATGTGACGGCACCTAATCCCTAACTGAATACATATCCAAAAGTTGACTTTTTATCGTCAACAGAGCCTGCCCAATATGACTCCGTGAACCCATTGGGTCTAGGAGTAGAACTTCGAGAGTAAAAAAGTTCATAATCTAAAGTGCCCTTCACATAACAAAGCATGCACTTTGTTGTTGTCCAATGATCAGCCTTGGGAGTTGTCATAAAGTGTGATATCCCCACTCTAGCATATAATAAATAAGTACTACATATATAAAGTAATATTAATAATAATATTTTATTAAGTAATACTATATTATAATATCATATATCATATTATAATAATAATAATCTAATATAATAAATCATAATATTATGATTAAGATATATTTTAATATAAAAATACTATATTAAAAAATGTATTACAATATATATACTTATATATTAAAATAATATTCTTTATGACATTACTATAACTAACCTTATTAATTAATATAAGTATATTATTATTAATATAATAAAATATATATAGTTGATATAACATAATTATTAATATAACGTATCCTGTGATATTAATTAATACAATTAAGGTTATTAATATAAATATATAATTAATATAATTAACATTATTATTATTTAATTAATATTAATGAAAGGACATGACCCTTTCAATTAATATATATATGGATTTATAACCTTGGTAAGGATGAGATTGAAAAAAAAAGAGAATGAAATCTATACAAATCGGAGAAAATATAATATAAAAAAAAAAAAATAAGAGATCAAGTCGGAAACAAGCAATGGACCCCCAATTTGGGTTCATTACAAATGGTATCAGAGCATGATCTTGCCATCTTGATGGGAAAATTAGAAAACTTATTACCAAATTCTCAATTGCTAGAAATTAAGTCTGCAGATATTCATACATCTAGATAGAGATAGTAGCATACATAAATATCAATGCGACTCATTGAAGTGGTATCTAGTCAGAATCCAACTCTGCGAAGTTATCATTTGTCAAATGCAAATTAGACAGTCAGCGCACAACCAGAAATATATGGAAGGCAATGAATGATAGATATGAGTAACAAATTGCTTATATACTGTACAAGGATGAAACCAACAAATAATGTCTCAGTCAATATAATTAAATGCATCAAGTTAAATAATATATATGATGCTATGAAGTGCATATAAGAGAAGTAAATATATTTGAAGATTATGGTCTTGGCTGGGTATCCCCATATAATTGAGAAATGTTCGTTCATTTAATTAGAGTCAAAGACTCAAATGGCAAACCATTCTGGCCTTGAAATTCAATTATTTTTCCCTTGCACAAAATTAGATATTTTGACTATTTTTCCATAGACAATAAAGGCAAGAATATATAATAATAATATCAAGTAAGAAAAGGATCAAACCATGGATATACAGGTTTACATTTATCCAAGATATGCAGAAATTTTAGTAAAGAAAATGACAACTAGCTGCATTCCCTCAGCCCTCTGCTAACACTGGACACGTAAATAACCAGTCACCCACCACTAGCAGGCAGAAAGAAAAGGTAATTGACGCCCAACATGGAGAGTAGACCCAGCACAATTAGCGCAGGAGAATGAGCAGAAAATGGCAGGTAAGTTGGATGATGTCGATCAAGTAACACGTCGAAGAATACCCATCAACATTACTTTAATTATGGAAAAAAAGGCACGTGAAATTTGCATGAGCTGAATTAGAAATCGAGGGGAAGATTTAGCATTAATGGAAGAGGAGCAACCCATGTATGCTATCTCGAGTAGTAATACTTGACATGGCCATTTGGTGGCAGTTTAAATACAATACCTAAAAGGGAAGCACCTGCTTCATAAATAGGAAAGAATTCAATATTCGGGAAACAAATCTGTGATTAAAAGGGTGTCGTGAACATCCATTACAGTAGATAGCAAATATGATGGCAAATTGAATGTGAAGCCAATTAACAATGTCTTGAATATTACTAACTTAGAAAGTAATGATTGGACAGCAATGTTAATAATATGGAGGAGTCGACAATGGTTTACAATGATGTCAACACTTGAGAGACAACAAATGAGGAGTACAATATATTAAATTTGAGAGAAGTATCATATTCAAAAAGATTAGAATCGATTAGACAATAATGTATTGAGCATCCCACCAAAATGAGTTAAATCCAATATTATAACATAGTCGGCATCACTATCTAAATTAGATATATCCAATACAATTCAAACTACGATTCGGTGTAATGCATGATTCAGATTCATCAAAGGTATTATGGTAAACAATGTATCCAAGAATATGGTTAAGCATACTCAAGGAAGCTGATGATTTATGTGCACCAATCATCTATGTGAAGGCAGCCAACATCTAATATTTTGAGAGAAGAAAGATAGCAATATTTAAATGACAAATAAAATATTCATTTGTGTTTGATAAAAAAGGAAGAAATGCAATTGTTGATTTCTTTCAAACATAGAGGAAGAATATATGTATGACATCTACACATGGAAGCATATTCACCATCTGTCATTAAGCATGTCGTTGAGGAAATCAACAAGTGTCTATTCACTCAAGCCATGCAACTCTTCAAGATATAAAATGGATTAAAGATTGGTAAAAGGAAGGGTGCTAAAAGAAAGAACAAACTCTTTAAAAGAGGTAAATATATCATAAGGACCAATAATGACTAGATCTATAAGGTAATATGGAATATAAAAACATAGATGAATGCTAATATGTAAAGATATACGAAACATAAAGCAATTCCATAGACTTCGTGCAGAAAGAAGTTGAGGTAATATGGAGGTAAGTATTATTTTCATATTTCATTATGAATATATAATTTAAGTGGATATGAAGATTACTTCATACTTATAAATTGCCATAAAGGTAATGAGGTAAGTTTATATCTTCTTCATATGTTTTATTAAGAGATAATTTTAAGTGTCTTTCTTATTACTGACACATTTTTTATTGTGAAGAATATTGAATAATCTATCAATGATTCTAGTTACAAAATAAAAAGAATATATGAAAATGAAATATAAATGGAAAATATATATATGAAAAAGGAAAAAAATGAAATATAAATAAATGTTGATTTAAGGAAAACATAGTAATTAGAATACATTTCAATTATAGTATAGAGAGTCTATCTCTTGTCCAAATTACGTAAACTTAGATAGGGAGTTGGTGGGGGGGAAAGGCGGAGTAATTTCGAGCACTTGTCGGATACGCTTGGAGCTTGTTTCACGCGCCCTCTGCACCGTCATTCTACCATCAAGATGATCGTAACAAGGAGAGAGAAAGTTGTTTGTGTACTATAAGAAGAAATCTTTCAAATGAACTATGTAAATTAAATTTAATACTCATCTTCCCATCCACATTATGATATCCTAAGGTAGGGAGTTGGTGGAGGGAGAGGCGGAGTAATTTCGAGCACCTGTCGGATACGCTTGGAGCTTGTTTCACACGCCCTCTGCACCGTAAATCTACCATCTTATGATAATCGTAATAAGGAGAGAGAGAAAAGTTCCTTCCAAAGGATTATGTAAATAAAAAAAGGGAACCCTACCACTTTCCTATGGAGTCTGCAATCAGGAGAGAACACCCTATTGTAGTGCTAGTTAAGGGAAAGATAGTAATGGCTCCTTTTCACAAGAACCTTTCTAGCCAAACAAGCAATCCACTAAGTAGACCACCTCATGTGGATGCCTAACACCCACCACCAGGGCCAAGGGGGCCAAAGTTCCGCTCTTGGGCTTAGTATGGAACTGGCTTGGATTAATTTATTATTATTTGAATTTCTTTTGAAGCTTTTATATATATATATATACTGATGCTTATTTGGTGGTTGCAGGGTTCATAAGCCTAATGAAGAAGTATAGTCATTGCGCATTGTTAATTTTTGGGATCTAATCAAGGTTATGTATGATGTGTTTGCATCGTGTTTGCTCCGTGTCTTCATCTGTCTACATTGTGTCTACTTCGTGTTTTCATCTATTTACATTGTGTATGCTTTGTGTTTTTATTCATGTATATTTCATAAATCTCTCGTCTTTTGAATGCAACTATGTTTCGTGTCTATGATAAAGCCTGTGTATGAAAGATTTTGCTTGAGGGCAAGCAAATCCGAGAAGGGAGGACGGTGATATCCCCACTCCGGCATATAATAAATAAGTACTACATATATAAAGTAATATTAATAATAATATTTTATTAAGTAATACTATATTATAATATCATATATCATATTATAATAATTATAATAATCTAATATAATAAATCATAATATTATGATTAAGATATATTTTAATATAAAAATACTATATTAAAAAATGTATTACAATATATATACTTGATATATTAAAATAATATTCTTTATTACATTACTATAACTAACCTTATTAACTAATATAAGTATATTATTATTAATATAATAAAATATGTATAGTTGATATAACATAATTATTAATATAACGTATCCTATGATATTAATTAATACAATTAAGGTTATTAATATAAATATATAATTAATATAATTAACATTATTATTATTTAATTAATATTATGAAAGGACATGACCCTTTCAATTAATATATATATGGATTTATAACCTTGGTAAGGATGAGATTGAAAAAAAAAGAGAATGAAATCTATACAAATCAGAGAAAATATAATAAAAAGGATACAAATAAGAGATCAAGTCGAAAATAAGCAATGGACCCCCAATTTGGGTTCATTACATAAAGCATGAGATGTGGTTGGCTACGAAGCTGATATCAAACCTGGTAGCAAAGAGGTAGATAAGGCTACCTACTAGTTGCTTGTATGTAGTATCATCAACGAGAGGAGAATCAGACTTGGCTGATAACTTAAGACCTTTCTCCATGGGTGTAGATGCAAGCTTGCAATCCCAAATACGGAATTTGTCTAACAGAACCCTGGCATATTTGGATTGAGAGATGAATATAGCAAAAGACTGTTGCAAAACCTCACAATCTAGGCAGTAATGCATGAGCCCAAGTTCCGCCATATCAAAAGATTGGAATAAATTCTGTTTGATTCCCTGAATCAAAGATGTCGAACTGTCAGTGATCATCAAATCATCCACATAAATAACCAGAAGGATGATGTCACTGTCAGTACTCTTGATGTACAAATTTGAGTCTGAAGACCTCCTCTGGCAACCTTGATCACTTAGGTACTTATCAATTTTTATGTACCATGCCCTAGGGGCCTGCTTCAAGCCATAGAGAGCTTTCACCAATCTAAGAACTTGATGGTCTTTACCAGCAACCTTGAAACTAGGGGGCTACATCATGTAGACCTCTTCGTGGAGATCACCATTCATGAAAGCACTCTTGACGTCCATCTGATGGACCTTCTAACCAAACTGTTGCCATGGCTAGGACTAATCTAATTGTGCTCATCTTTGCAGTAGGAGAAAAGGTCTCCTCATAATCAATGCCCTAACATTGAGAAAAGCCCTTTGCAACTAAACGAGCTTTGTACTTATCCAAAGTACCATCAGATTTGTATTTGATTTTGTAAACCCATTTGCAGCCAATGGGTTTCTTCCCTAGTGGAAGATCAGAAAGAACCCAACTGTTATTCTTCAGTAGGCTTTGGTGTTCAGATGTAATGGCCTATTCCCACTCTGGAATTCCTTCAACCTCGGAATATGTTTGAGGTTCAAACAAATTATGAATGTTGGCCATGAGAGCAAAGTTAAGAAACTCTATAGGTTTGTTTTTTTTTCGAGCAGTTCTCCCATCAATGAGCTCATCATCACAAAGATCAACGAGTGTCTTATCCCACCACTTAGGTCTAAGAGAAGAATGACCAACATTAGTATCAAGAGATGCTTGGTGATCAAGTTCCTCTTCAGAAGAATTTGGTTCAAACTCAGGTGAAGCATCTACAAATCAAAGTGATCGTATAGGAGAAGCTGGAGGTGTCTGTACAGGTATCACAAGTATAACTGGAGCTACAGGAGCTATTGGAGCCCTCCCATCACGTGGACCTAATGGAATCCTAACTCCCAAATCATAAGCCTTCATAGGCTAGTCTATTGGATCAAGATCAGGAGAAACAGGCATGAATGGTCCTCACTACTCATCAAAGACTACATCATGACTGTACAGGAGACGAGATGTCTCAGTGTCAATCAAGCAGTAGGCTTTGTGAAGACTATTGTATCCAGCGAGCATAAGTTTCTGACTCTTGGCATCCAACTTGGTGTATGACGCATCAAGGATCCAAACAAAAGAAAGGGAGCCAAAAACCTTCAAGTGAGTAATTCTACGCTTGTGACCTAACCAGGCCTCTTCCGAAGTATTACCTTTGACCACCACTGTGGGTGACCGGTTCAAAAGATAAACTGTAGTGTTGACTGTCTTTGCCCAGATCTTCTTCGGAACATGTTTGTGTTCGAGCATGGATTGAGCCATCTCGGTGATTGTTCTATTCCAACGTTCAACTACACTATTCTGCTGTGGTGTGTGGGGTGTGGTTAATTGGAGTTTGATGCCATGAGTATCCAAGAAGCTAGAGAATTCATTAGAAAAGAATTCCCCCCCATTGTCTGATCTAAGAGTAATAATAGATTTCCCAGACTCTTTTCAACTAAAGGTTCAAACTTCTAAAATTCTTAAATGCATTTGATTTCTTTTTAAACAAATACACCCACATATTTCTATTGAAATCATCAACAAACAAAAGAAAATGCCTGGAACCAAGAATAGAAGGAGTGGCCATAGGGCCACAGATATTGACATGAACAAGTTGAAGTACCTTAGAAGCTCACCATGAATCACCACTTGTGAAAGGTGTGCGATGTTGCTTCCTAGCCTGGCATGCATCGCAAACTCTAAGCTGCTTAGTCTGAATCTTTGGCAAACCAAGGACAAGCTCTTCTCGAGCAAGCTAAGAGAGATAATGCACATTTAAGTGCCCATACCGTTGATGCCAAAGTGTGCTAACCGAAGACCGTCGAGCAGCCATAGCTAAGTCCCAAGAATCCCCAGAATCAGTAAGTCGAAAAAGACCATGATCCTCAAGACCCACTGCAACAATTGACTGAGTCGCCTTATCAGTGATGGTACACTAATGTGAACTGAAGGTGACATCCAAGTGTGGAGAATGTCGCAATAATTAACTAAGAGTAGATTTAGTTCCACCCCTGGAACATAGTACACATCGAGGAAAATGAGATTCCTCCCAGTAGATTGAATCTGAATCTTGCCTTTACCAACAATGGTGTACTCTTCTCCGCCGCCAAAAATAACAGAATTTGAATAAGGCTAGTAGTCAGTAAACTAGTCTTTGCGGTGGGTGAAGTGATGAGAGGCACCTGAATCAATGTACCAAGTAGATGACTTCACATGATCTGCAGGACTTTTAGCCATGAAGGCGTAAAAGGCAAATTTCGTCTACTCAGAGTGCTCTACACTGTTCACTTTGAGCTGCAAACCTAATTGCTTAGATCGGGCAGCTAAGCATTTCTGACATCCAACCTTCATGTGACCAAACTTGTCGCAATAGTTGCATTGAATGTTCTTCCGAGAGCCTTCTGAAGTTGGAGCAAAGGACTTCTGCTAAGAAGACTGTTGAGACTTCCCTCTATCCTTCTGAAAGTATTTGGCAACAAAAGCTTGCTCTGTGGAGGTGGCTACTGATCTGTTGTTTCCACCGATCTTGCTGAAGCAGAAATATGCAGAGATTAGTGAACTTCAAATCAACACCAAAAGACGTGATGTTGAGTCTCGATAAAATGCTCGTAGGACTTTGGTAAACTCTAGAGAGTGACAACCACAATGTCCTTTTCCTCCATCTTTCGACTGATGGCAAGCAACTAATAACGGATTTCTTGAATCCTATTCAAGTGAGCCTAGAGTGAGGTTCACTCATCCATGATAATAGAAAATAGAGTGTTCTTCAAGAATAAAACTCTGCTTTTGTCAGAAGTTTCATATAGACCTTTGAGATGTGCCCATATCTCAACGGTTGTCTCGTTGGATGGAATCTGAGAGAGTTGATCATCAACTACGGATAATTTGAGAAGCATCACCGCCTCTCGATTATTTAGATCCCATGAATCCTGATCAGTGCCAAGGGCAGTCAAACGCTGTGTAACACCCAGAACAATCTGATCAGTATTCTGATATTCAAAAATTGCTATGATCTAACAACTTCTTTGATTTGGTTTACATATTGAGAAAAATTCTCACCTTATTTCATTTCATCATCATACTTTCCTCTAAGACTTTCTACATTAGCTCTCCTTATCTCCTCCATGTACAAGTGTCAATTTATCCAATGCCATAATTCTAACCATTGAATTTTATATTGCTCTCAAGCAGAATATTGGTCAATGATGCCATAGCACGTTTTTCAATAAAAAAGCGTGAAAATCTCTGAGGCACGTTCTTTGAGAAAAAATGGAAGACCCAAAAAAATTCAAGGGTGCCCAAAAGAGAGCTCAAAAAACTCAGATAGAATATGTTGACAGTTTTTGGATCCACTAGCTCGAAAATCGAGGCACCTAGAAAAATTAGACAACCCAATTGGGCTTTCGAAAAACCCACCAAGAATCTATAAGTAGAAATTTTTACCAAGCTCAAAATTTAGGGTTTCGAAGAAAACCCTAATCGACAGCCATGGAGGTTGAAGTTGCAGGAAAAAATGATGTTTGTAGGTTGAAAGACGCCGATTTTTTCCTAAATAGAGATAATTTTGCAGGGACAACAGAGACAATGAAGGGTTGTCACAAAAGAAACAAATATTTCACCCTAAAAATGCAAATGTAGGAGACCCATGACCAGCAAAAAAATCTGTAAAAACGACCTCAGAAAATGGCAATGCCGACCTTAAACCAAGTTGCGGTTTCATTTTAAAACCAAAAGAAGCCCATACTTCAACCCCAAGATGCTACAAATAGGTGGATCTTCCTAAAAATTGTAATTTCAGTCGGATTTTTCACAGAAAACATGTTTTTCCTATACGTAGATTCGCACAACAAAAATGTGATTTTTAGCATTCAAATTTCTCAAGGCAAAAACCCTAAGTGGGTTGGAGAGAAAAAGACTGAAATAATTTCGAAAAATTTAAACAAATAATCTCAAAAGAATTTGAAATTATAAATTTGTCGAAAAAAAAATTGTATTGCCTTTGACACCATATTACGAAGTAATTGGTAAAATACTTGCTTGTTATTAACAAGACTGAGAGGTCTATATATACAAAAGAATAAAGTAATGATTCCTTAGGAAACGATCATAAAGAATAGAAATATTCTATTCTAGCTAAAATAAAGTTAAAGAAAGCTAACAGATAACTACAGCTAGCTAAATATTAGAAACATTCCAATATTTACAATAGATTACAAACAGATAACCATTAACTAGTAATAGAAGCTTATCTATTATCATAATATTGGATTGGAAGTGTAATTGATTGGAAAAGCACATCAAGATGTTGCTCTAGTCTAAGATCAGCTATGATCTCGTGGGTCAACAAGAAACAGTCATCGGTTGCTTAAAGCTCTACATAAGCTGAATACATTGCAGCCTCTATGGGAGCAAGAGAAGCAGTATGGTTTCAGATATTGCTTGTGGGATTATTTGTTGAGCCCCTGAATCCTACTATTATCCATTGTGATAATCAGAGTTGCATCAATCTTTCTACGAATCCAGTGTTCCATGATAGATCAAAGCGCATTGAGATTCCTTATCACTATGTTAGAGACATAGTAGAAAAGAATGTGATTCGATTAGAGTATATTAGTACAAGTGATCAATCAATAGACATTCTCACCAAGCCTCTCTCCAGGGTAAAAGTTGAACATTTTTGGGATAAACCTGGTATGGTTGAAAATGTAAGTCAAATTTGAGATTGAGTCTCAAAATTATTATTTATTTGTACTAGTATATAAAAAGATTTTAATCTGTAAACTCTTTTATTGTCATGTGTGTGACTCCATGACTTTATCGGCACCTGTTGATTTGCTTCACTATCATGATGGATATCATGTGACTTGATATACGTGGACATGTCATGATAGTCAATATCTTGGACATTCTAATAGATATTATGAGACTTGATATCAGTTGAACTTTGAATATCGTTATGATCCTTAAGAGATAATCATGGTGGATAGCGTATCCATGGATATACCACGATTTATTATGATAGAGATCTTGAGACTTGATGTCAGTGCACATACCATAATATGGATATTTGTGTTATGAAGAATGTCATCTGACTTGATATCTTGTTAAAAATGTCATATCTTCTGATATCACAAGTAAGGTGATATTGTTGTGATATATACTTGATTAAACTTTTATCTTCCCTAGCTAAGAGGGAGTGTTGAAAATGATAGCTTCGGTCAGATAATTATCAATACTATGATATAATTATATGCATGTATATATATCAATATACATTGTGTATATTGATATCTATATATGTATATTGATATCTATATATACATACATATTTAAATGCTTGAAATAATATCATTGTATTGATCTTATCTGTGAAACTAATTATCATTCATAAATCACATTGAAATATCATATATTAGTTCCAAGTATAATATCAATCTGCATATCTGTTAGACATTTACATTGCAGATTATCATTGATCATGTTCCAAATATAATTCCAATCAAAATATGATCGATAGTGCTGAGATTCTCATCAGATTGAATCTGATATCATTGCTTATACAGATCGTTGATTTGGTATCAACCATACACATTTGTCATTGCAAATTATTATGTAAATCCCCGATAATTATCGGGTTTTGTTTAAAGTAATGAACTGGCCCTATTAAGGAGACATCATAATTAATGGACATGTCTATTCATTAGCATGTCCCCTCTATTTTCAATTCACTCATATTTATATCAGATCCAATTAGACCAAGAGGAACACCAAAATCAAGAAGCAAAAGCCTCTTGGAGTACGATCATTTTATGATAATTACATTCTGATTTGTAACAGCAATAACCAGAACTCATTTATATTGTTTCAGTATCAGTTCTATATTTGAGATATATTATTCTCATTCTGATTATAACCTGCAAAAGAGAGAAACATCAGCCAACAAGCATATTATTCAAGACTCAAGAAATTGAAAAGATGTACACAGTATAAATCTGCAATAAATCTAATCACTTTAAAACCAACCACTGCTTTCAAGCCAAGAAGAGGCTCCAAAAGAGCAACCTCTCCAACATGTTTTTATGCCTGTTTAACCACAGGCAATGATGTTGCCCTCCCAACCATAGGCAAACGACTATCGTCTCCCCCAAGCACTATAGATTAACTTATTGTTTTCTCTATTGTAGTATTATCTGTATAATCCATTGTCAAGAAATGAAGATCTAATCTTCCTTTATACCTACCGTTGGTGCCTCTTCACCAAGGGTCACCATTCTTCAAGTTGGCCCCATTGATTATATTATATCTCATATTATTATATTAATATTTAATTTGTATATTAATATAATTATAACTCATTTTTTTTTATTTTTTTTGATCGGTGAACAGTTGAAGCCTTATATTATATTAGATAAGCAAAAAAGATTACAAAATTCTCCATTCTGACAAGCACTGGTAGGAAAGAACGGAGTAAAAAAACCTCCAATCTAGCTCGGGACCGAAGTCCTTTATTATACATATAATAAAAGGGGCATACCCTAGTGAGAGTATAAGTTCAATATATTCTCATAATGCTCGGGTGAAAAGCAAAGCAGCGAGAAGCCTATAGATGAGAGGATCCACGAGCATTGGATAATGTGCATTCCTTGGGGAGGAGCAAGAGACCTGTCAAAAGAGTAAAATAACATCGCCAAAAACTAAAAGCCAATAGGGTTAAGCATAAATAATATTAAAAGGATAGATGCTTATGCCTTATTAGGACAAACTTGTTAGGAGATAATGTTACTTTCAAGTCCTCGGTATGAAAAATGAGAAGTACCATATGCCAATGGGTTAGTTAAATGTTCTAAATAGTATTAGCAATGACTCAAAGCTGAATTTAAGTATTACCCTGCTTAAGATTTCATTTGATGTAATTATGCCTATTTTTATTCTTTACTGGTTTTGAAGTTTAACTTTATTAATAGTTTTGCAGTTAGTAGCTACTTTAAGATGATATTTATGGAGAACTCCATATAAGCCTCAACAACCCGTTGTAATTTAAATGTTATATATTGATAATAACAGGGTGATAGGTGAAAATGCCAGAACTGAATTTATCCTTCTCGTATGCAGTGATAAGATCTAAATTAATGAATTGCAAGTGAGTGTAATCAAAGTGAATCTTTAAGAGGTTTAATAAAGTTTGAACAAAATTTGATCTGGTCAATTAACCAAATAAGGTGTCCATGTGCAGGCACAAAAGACGATACCATACAAAGGGCCGAGCCCAAGCCCCAATCAATTTAGAAACAAAACTCTCATAAAATAAAAGGTTTAGTATTAATATAAACTGAATTTTTACATAAGTAAGCCATAATCCGTCGAGTACTGGAGATGCCCTAAACTATATATGGTCTACTCACTGCCTAAGGAAAATACAGCAAGTCAAAACCTAATATAACCCTAAACTTTTATATCTAGAATCATACCCAAAGCTACATAGAGAGAGGGAGAAAGAGCCATATAGCGGAGAAAGAGCCATATAGCAGAGAAAAAACAAAAGGCACACCCATGATCCTAACTATTCTTCATGAGTCTTCTTACTGAAGACCATAATGATTTCTGAGGCTTCCCTGATGTTTTTTTCCCTAGAGCCAGGTGGGAACTCATAAGCATTTCTCATTTTGCTTGATTTGTCAAAGTTAGGGAGGCAAAACTCAACAACTTCCAAGTCAGAGAAATCCACATAGGGTGAATATACACGTCAAAGGCCTACAAATAAGTCCTGAGCCACTCCCTTGCAGGATCCTCTTTAATGCCTCTCCATTGCAGCAGGAATTGTACACTCGCTTCCATTCTAGGCTATTCTCGGAAGAAAAGAATGTTATCTCTGACAACCAAACAAGGGCGCCTGGGGACAATAGCGAGTTCAAAGCTACCCGATTGGTGAGCCATGTAGGCTTCTAGCACTGGGATTTTGAGTTTCTCATCAATGCTAAAGACCACTTCTTCTAAACCTACTAACCAGCTCAGGTCAAAAAGGTTGTACCAAAGTCTGATTATATCCTATTTCTCTACTCTAGCCCTAGCTAGGCATCCAATTCATGACCCCAAGATGTCACTGTTGGTGCACCATGAATAGTCATAGTTAAAAACACCTTCCCCCAAAACCCTACTGACAGCAACCCTACTCATGTCGTCTATGGGTCTGAGTAACCGATTCCATCTTTCCGGTTTAACTAAACCACGAAAGGCCATGGTTCTATTTTCAAAAGCATGACACAAACAAATATTGGTATCCATTAATTGGGGGCAACACAGAACCTAAATCAAACAAGGTGAGGAGAACATGAAGTTTAATTAATCCAACCCGCATTTATAAAATAATAGAAGGGAAGCATCTTGAGAATCAGGTGATGACGCCATCTCCATGCAACTGGATGATTACTCATCCACTCGAGATCATAATTAAAATGATGCCTATAGTCACAATATCTCTGAGAAATAGATTCAATTGTGCGGGAATACATGAACCAAGATTTGCACCAATAGAGATAATCATGTATCCAAGTGTCAAGGGAGATTGCAATAAAGGACTATATCTTATGATACGTATCCTTTACTTACTATGATTAAATAGTAATATGTTTTCTCCATCTATACCTTTATTTGCTAAACTGTCTGCTTCAATATTGCCTTCTCTAAATATATGTGTAAATCTAATTTCTTCAAATTCTTCCAATAGTCTTATGGTTTTTTCTAGTCTAGAATTTAATATCCAATTAGGAGTTCTTCAATTCCTAAGCACAATTAAGACTATTTGTGAGTCTCCTTCGATTATAATTTTCTTGATTTTCAGATTAATACAAAGTTTTAGTCCTTCTACTGCTTCTAGTTCTGTCATATTATTAGAGACTAATCCCAAAGGCTTTGCTCTTTTTATGAGCCAATTTCCAATTTCCTCCCTGATTATAAACCCTATTCCTACTTTTCCGGGGTTGCCTCTAGAAGCTCCGTCAAAATTGAGTTTCTTCCAGCCTTTTAGTGGTGGTTCCCATTTGCATTCTTTTTTGGCTACACTATTGCTTCTTTTATATATGAGGGGTGGATTGATTAGATGTTTCCAATTCCTTTTAATTTCAGCATCCCACTCCGAGAAGGAGCCTTCTTCTTTTGATGTTTTCCTAAGATCGCAATTTATGACCTCTACAATGTGTTCATGTCAGTTTTGTACCACTACATAACATATAGCAATTGAAAACTTGACATGGAATATCAAACACTCAATCCCTCTCTTGAAAATTTAATACTCATCAAGACATGAGAAAAACTCTAATGTTCCTTTAACCTGTGGATATTAACTCAGTTATCAATGTGATTTGTTGATAATCACGTAGGCAGCCTTACATTGTTCATTCAAGGATGACTTGGGTTTAAGGATGATGGTGATGATGATGGTTTTGTAGAATATACAGTGCTAGATAATGTTGATGGTGGTGATGGTGGGGGTGTGTTTAGCAATGATGCTTCTCCTAATTTCCTTCCTCAAAACTCCAAATACTAAACTACTCACTGCTCTACTCTTACTCCTATGAATGGAAAGATTAGCAAATGGAGGAGGATCAAATCTGATGAAAGCTAACCAACGGCTCTACCTCCATAGATGCAATGATTCGAGGGAAAAAGACTAGAATACCACACAAGGCTTCCTAACAAGCCGCTAGGGTGCTAGTAGCCTAGTTGTAGATCCCTATCAAACATCCACTAATATCACCATGCAACTATCAATCTACTCTTACTCTTACTTAGCAACTTTCTCAAAATGAAATCTACATTAACAACTTTGAAGGAAATCTAATTCTAACTATTGGAAGTAGAAACCATGCAATAACACCAAATGTTCTTAATCACCATGCAAGTCACAACAATGATAAAGAGAGGCAATTTTGGTATTATCTTAGCAACAATTTTCTTCAACCCTTTACAAATGAGAGCAAATGGCCTTATATAGAGGCCAAAATTACAACCAACAATAGAGATTAGGAGGCAAAATCAACGATCCAAATTGGATCATAGAAACCCTAATTAGGGTTGCCACTCCATTGGCCAATGAGAAGACGCCACCTCATCAATGAACCAATGAAAAAAAAGAAAAGTGGCAATAAATGAGAAGGTAGCAAAATGGTAGCCAATCAGAATTAGACACCTATCCTACCCAAGAAGAAGGAGAATTTGCCACTTGGGCTTACATCAAATGATCTTCTAATATAGTTCTACCCCTTTCTTTCATCTTTTTAGCCAAAGCAATGAACTTGGTTAGCTTGTCATTAACTTCCTCCACGGGAGGGCAAAGTGTATGTTTCATCCTAAGCTCAGCTGAATTCATCATGTTGCTCACTGTTTGCAGTGTTTTCTCGTGATCCTTCTCATAAGTAAGGTACACCCTCTGACTTTGTAATTTCCTTAACTTCCCATTATCCACGACTCAGTTTGTAGATCAACTATCCTTGTAATTGCCTCCAAGGAAGGATCCTGATGATCATCCCAATCCACTAGATTCAACTCCGTTCCATCCACTGTATCATAATCTCCTCTTAGCACATTTTCATCGTTTTCCAGTTGATCGGGAATATCAAGGCCTCTCCATCTGATTGTCCTCATCATGTTCACTGACAACCTTGAGAAAGCTAGCTTTCTCACATGAAAGTCATCTCGTGCATTAGCCCAAAAATCTTCTATGGCAGGAATATGTTTGAATGTATTTCCATGAGATGCCTTGATAAGACCATTAGGATCGAATCCTTGTCTTGCTCTATACCATCCTAGATGATACCACTCCAACTCTTTCTCTGTAGTTGCAAAGGCGACAAGATTAGGGCAAGTATCATTGCCTATTCCAAATGAGAAGGTAATCCCTATCTCACCTTTAAGTTTCATCATTTTGTCATAATGCTCAAGTTGCCTAGCCAACTCCACCAAAACTACCTTATCGAGTGGGTACCTTGGAAGTCTCTTGGGACAGACTGTACTTCCTACTACTCTAATATATGTGAATTGCAAAAATTGGATGAACGAACTCCCATACTTTTTAACTTTTATTTTTGCTTCCGTTGAGAGCCTCTTAGCAGGTGTCCCTTGTAATATCCTTACCGTCTTCATGGCAAAGCCATCATAAAACATCTTATAGTCTTTGGTGTTGTGCAAATGAAGCTATGGATAGCACTCATGCACCAAACATTGCCCCGGCCCATTGCCAATCACTCCTAAGGTCTTAAGTCCGAGATTTTCATATAGTCTCGCAATCAGATAGAAAAGATAGGACCCCATATAGAATTGCTTTTGATTTTGCACTATCCTAAGTTGCAACTCTAAATTCTCACTTATAATCCTAGCACAATCAAATTTTCTCTTTTCATTTTCAATTCCATCAACAAAAAAGTACATCCAGTTTTTGAATTGCATACCTTGAGCTAAGCCCATGATTCGGCTGAGAAGCACAATGAGATCGTCGTACTCTAGTTTGAAATCTGACTTGGTGAGCCTTGATAACCTGGTGACTCCCTTCTTGCCCTCGTGTAGCCAATTCTACTTTAGATGAATGAAGTAAGCCTCCTGGTTATCCTAGAATAACTTAGCCCCCTGATCCATCATTACCACTGTCATGCCTTTATACTGGGGAATATTAAATGCTTCTTTGACCACTTGTCCGCCGATGTTGGCCAACACTCTGTTACCTTCATCAAAAATGGACTTACTAACAATATCAAACTGGGATGCACACTCCATTACCAATTCCGAACAAGGCAGGGTAGGAGGGAAAGCCGCCACGTGTACAATTTCGCTCTCATAGATCTTCTTCGCCATGGGAGGTTGTCCTTCCTTCAATCTGTCATTTAACTATATCATGTTCACTGTACCGATATTGGTATCACTTATTCACTTCATTTTCGAGAACAAGGTGATCTTAGGCATCATGTCTTCCTTGTCTTTTTTGGTATTCCTTCCCTTTGTGTTCTTGCTTGCACTAACATCTACCATCCTAAACACTTACTTCTACCCCTTCATTCTAAATGATATGGACCAAACTTATCAATCTCCAACTTTCTTTATATCGATGGAATCTAGCTTATTTCTACCTCGCCAAGTCCTATCTCTACACTTTATAATCTCCAACCCTCAACCTAAGGGTGGGACTACCACTTATTTCTGCCTCTTTGTTACCTTAAGATGGACTACACTTATATCTCCCAACTTCAACCTAGGGTGGTCTAGCTTATTTCTGCCTTGCCAAGTGTCCTATCATGAAATCTACACTCATCAATCTCCAAACTTCAGCCTATAAATGGAATGATGAAGTGGTGGATGATGAATGCGAAAAAAATATAAGGGAAACGAACAAAGCAAGAACAAGGAATAGCATCTGCCTTTCACAATCTTCACCTCTAAAATGAATTGAATTTTACCTTAATTTTGTCTTTACCAATAACCGGGCCCTCCTCAAGTTTGGATCAGATTTCGGAAATTTCAAGCCTCCTTGCAAATAATGATGTCTTAGCAAAAATTAGAATTTTGCCCCTTGAAATCGCCTAGATTGTAATAACCCCAATAGGTAATAACTTCTTCAAACACCAAAAATCTTTATACTTCAGTTGTTTGACATTTCGTCAAACACTTTGCAAGCAAGCTCTGATACCACTGTAATGACCCTCCTCAAATATGTTCTCAAAAAATGCTGATGAAAGCTCAAGGAATTTCATCAAACAATTCACATGCAAGGGACGTATGACTGATATAGTATTTCAGCTGGCTTTAAATGACTCTTTTTCAATTTGCATCAATGAGAATCTTGTGCTAGAAGACTCCAAATGGACTACACAATGACCTAACGTGAGTGTGCTACTAATTTTGACAATATTCAGTGTATATATATGATCTAAGCATGAGAAATGAACACCTACAGCCAATTGGCATTTTTACAAATAGATGGTATGCAAACTAACTAGCTGATAAATAATGCTATTGAATTGCTTAAATGACACCAGCAACTATTATCTTCTTAATTTGCAATGAAATTTCTAATACAATGCTCATGAAATTTGGTTGTATCCCTCTTTTACTTTATAGATTCCATCTTTAGAAGCTGCCCAAATAAGTCTATCCTCCCTATTTTTAAAATAATCGAACGCTCTCTAAGGATATTTTCTAGGATCTCCTGATCTACCTGATTGAGACCACAATTTACTAAGGATTTCCATTTCTAGGTCGTTTCTTAATTAGACTGGTCCAATTGAATATAATCTTCTAACTTAGTATCCCAGATCATTTGTAAGTGAATTTTTGCATTGCGAGTTAAATCAAAATGATCAAGGGAGGGATACCCATTCCAAGAATCTTCCCAGAATAGAGCTTTATCTCCTTTTCAATATCCCATGTCGTATATTTAGTTATTAGGGGATGATATTTTATTAAGAAATTTCATGCTGCTAAACCTCTAGGAGGGTTCCTAGTTCTAAATAGTGATGTACTATCTGACATGTTCAGATATTTGTTATACAGAATTCTAGCCCATTTGTTATCTCTTTCTTGATACAATCTCCATACTTGTTCTGCTTCTAGTGCTTCATTCTGCCAGTCTAGATTTTTAATTCCTAGTCCCCCTGCTTCTTTTGGCCTACAAATTTTTTCTCATCCTATTAATGCTGCCTTCTTCTTATCTTCTATGCCATTCCAAAAGAAGTTTCTTAATTTCTTTTCAATTTTCTGATTTATATTCTTAGGTAGTTGTCAACACGATAGTTGATAAGTAGGTATAACTGATAGAGCGGCTTTGATTTTTGTTGCTTTCCCAGCTTTGGTCAAGCATTTCCCTTTCTAGGCTTCTATCTGGTTGTCTATTTTTTCCAATGTTTGTTCCCATCCTTGATTATTTTTATTTCCTTTTTCCAGATATATTCTCAGATATTTACATGGAAAGGTACCTTTTTTATATCCTAGTTCATTGCATATATATTCTTCTCTATCTACTGATGTGTTTAAGAAAGAAAAATTCAGATTTTTCTACATTAATTTTTTGACCTGAGGCTTTTGTATAATTGTTTAAAATTGTTTTAATATAGTCTGTCTCTTTCTTAGTGCTTGCTCCAGCTAGTATTGTATCATCAAAGAAGTGTTGATGTGTGATGTTATCCACGTTTTTAGTGACCTTTATACCTTTAATTTTGTTTTGAAGTTGTGTTGTTTTAATTGATCTCCCAAAGGTTTCTGCCATGATGATGAATAGAAAGGGGGAGATAGGGTCGCCTTGTCGGAGCCCCCTAAATATACTAAAAAATCCTTTTGGAGTTCCATTAATACGGAGTGAGATTTTTGGGGTAGAAATGCATTGAAAAATGATGTGATGTTGATCCATTGATTTGAGAATCCGAAAGCTTCGAGTGTTTTACATAGGAATCTCCAGTCTACTTTATCATAAGCTTTTTGTATATTAAGTTTTAATAAAATGCATGCTTCTTTATTTTTTGATGCTAAATGAATTGTTTCTTGAATGATTGATATGCCATTTAGAATAGATCTCCGAGGTACAAATCCTTTTTGTTCTTCTGATATTAATTTAGGGAGATGTTTTTTAAGTCGATTAGGTAAAGCTTTTGAGAAAATTTTATAAATAGTATTGCATAGTACAATAGGTCTGAAATCACCTAGTTTTTCAGCATTATTTTTCTTTGGGATAAGAGTTAGGAAGGTGTGATTGATTTCCGCTAAAAGTGTTCCTTTGTTCCTTGATGCTTCCATTGCTTTTCAAAAGTCTACTCCTATTATTTCCCAACATTTTTGGAAGAAGAATGCTTGGAATTCATCAGGTCCTGGTGATTTTTCTAGGATAATATTAAAGAGCGTTGTTTTGATTTCTTGCAATGTGAATGGTTTGTTGAGGGATTTATTATCGTCTGTTATAATAACCTTAGGTATCGTTTTCAGCATTTCTTCTTGTTCTATTCTGTTAGAAGTGTCATAATTATTAAGGATATCTTTGAAATAATCTACAAAAATTTCTGCTATTTTATCTAGATTATCTATTGATTCACCTTGTGAATTTTTTATTTTTGTTATATTATTATGGGCTCTATGATGTAGGGCGCTAGTATGAAAGAATTTAGTATTGTGATCTCCTTCTGCCAGCGATTTCTCCCTAGATTTTTGCTTCCAATACACCTCTTCTTTAGCTAAAATTTCTTCTTGTTTTAGTAGATATTCTTTTTCGAGCTGATAAGTTTCATTATTCATTCCTTTTTTTATAACTTCTTTGTCTAATTTTTCCAATTTCTCTTCTCTATCTAACTTTTCTTTAAATATGTTTTTGAATTGTACTTTATTCCATTTAAGTATCTTTTCTTTTATTATTTTTAGTTTGGATACAAAGCAGAACATTTTTTAGCCCTGAATTTGCTCTTCTTGCCACCAATTTTTTATGTTATTCATAAAAAATTTGTCCATAAACTGCATTTTTTAACATTTAAATGGGTTTCTACTAGGTTTGGACTGTTCCTTGATTTCAATTTTTACCGGAAAGTGATCCGATCCTACCATTGGTAGAATTTCTGCATTGATTTCTCTTTCCAGACTACTTAGCTTTCCTTGAAAGAAAGATCTGTCCAATCTTTCTATTATGTAGCTAAAGTCTTTTCTTCTATTATTCCATGTGTATACTCCATTTTTTATTGGAATATCTATGAGAGAATTTCTTTCTATCCATTCTCTAAAATCTTTTATGGCTCTAGATATTGTCTAAATCCCACCATATTTTTCATCTCTTTTTAATATTGCATTAAAATCTCCTCCAATGATAATGTTCTCATTTTGTAGTGTGTTAAGAAATGTGTTGATCTCATTCCATACTACTAATTTGTCTGTTGTTTGTGTAGGCCCAAAGACATTTATTACCATAATCTGGAGATTAGTTTTTGTGCTGGAAACTCTGCTTCCCATCCAATTAGAATTAGAGGTTATACTTTCTAGATTGACTTTTCGATTATTTCATAGTATTCCCAATCCTCGAGGCTAAAGCTCCATGAGATGTTTTGAATTCTGATTTCCAAGTTCCTAGTTTCTGTCCTAACTTTATGTCTTCTTCTTTGTTTAATTTTGCTTCTTGAATTCATAGGATCTCTATGTCAAATAGTGTTAGATTATGCTTCAATAAGCGTTTCTTGCTAGGGGCATTTAGACCCCTAGCGTTCCATGCGGTGATTCTCATTGATCCTTGGGAAGGTTCTTCCCCTTCCCACCTTGTAGAATTTCTATAACCTTAGTTTGTTCCTTTGCTTGTCCTACTGCCTCCCTAAGTTCTTTTAGTGATTTTCGTCCCTGTTTCTGCTTATGTTTTCCATAGTTGGGTGTCTTTTACCCTTGCTGATTAATGGATATACTCAATTTTTCCAAATTTAGTTGAGTTTTTACTTTTTCTACAATTTCTGATTCTTCTATTTCCTGATCATCCTCTGCTAAAGCTTCTTTGATTGGTTGTTCATTTGATAATCTTCTGCTTCTAGATTTTTTCCTTCATCCTCCATTCTATCTTTTTCTAGTTCGTCTTCCCAGTTGGAGTTTTCCACCATGGTTCCAAAATCTTCCCATATTGAATATTCTTCTCTCAGATTTTCCTATTCTTCTCCTTGCTTGCTTATTTGTTTACTGTTTTGTTCTATTTCTGTGGATATTTTTCTATATCTACCGGTGTTAATAACTCTGTCTCTCCTTTGTCTTCAGCCCTCCTTATCTCTTCTTTGTCCTGATCAAACATATCCTTTCCATTACTCAGTGTCTGCCAAAATTTGTAACTCTTCTTTTTCGCTTGTTTCCTAATGGTGACATTACTCCATTGGGTTGATACTGCTGGCGGGATATTAGGGCTCTGATCATTCTTCTCCAATATTTGATTTCGTTCTTGATTCACTTCTTCCTCTGATTCTATTTCTATGTAGGTCACTATTTTTGACTATTTGTTGCAATTTTTTCCATCCTATTCCATGTTTGTCTCCTCTTCTAATGGTTTGAACTCTATATTACCTCCTTTCCCTAATTCCTTCTTTGGATTTGACCTCAAAACAGCCTTACCTTTATGTTCTGTATGCCTGATTTCTGCTATGATAAATTGGTCTTCTAGATCGTTCTGTAGGTGCAGTATCTTGTGGGAAAGCATATTTAATTTTTTAACATTGATCTTTATCTCTTCTAATGTTTCCTTTTCTATTCTGCAATATTTACAGTTTCTGTATTTTTCTAAAGAGTGTTGGTAATCTGTATTTGTCGTCCATCTATATTCTGCCTCTTCTTCTCTTCCTGAATTTTCCTTTTGAGCCTCTTGAACTATCTCTGTGTTCTCCATGTCTTGGTTTCTTTTGTTTTCTAGTGTTCTTTTCTCCCTGTTTTCTTTTCCTTCCCTTTTTCTGCTTGTCCTTAGTGTTTTCTTTAAGTTATTCTTGATGTTTATGCTATTAAAGTATGTTCCTATAATTTTATTTATTTCTCCTGTATATTCAGTAAAGATTAATTTATAAATAGATCTATTTGTTATAATTTTCCTATTTATGGCTTCACTTTGTTCTGTTTTTACTAAGAATCTTATCTTGCTTGTTTTAAATTTATTAACTTCGAATCCTATTAAAGTTCCTAGAGATTGTCCTATTCTTCTTATGATGTGGATATCATTTAATTCTTATGGTATGTTCACACATTCCATCCATTTTATTGTCTATTTATGTTTATTATAGTTTTCATTGAAATTGGGCTGTCATGCTAAAAAAAATTATATGATGCCCTTTGTAAAAACAATTTGATAATTCTAATAGTTCATTTCTAAATTTAATATCCTGACATTGCAAAAACTAATATTGATTTACATGAGGAGTTATGTTACTTACCTTTGCTCCACAGATCTTTGCTAGGTTCCGTTCCAAATTGTTTCTGTATTTTGTTGGACCGTTCTAATATGCATAGATGCCTAGATCAGAGCATTCCTACCATTTTGCTTCGCTGTATTTGTTGCTGATGATAATTGTGTCAATGTTTTCTACATTGGTTGTGTTGCTTTGATTGGGGTTTATAACTTTGCTTCATTTGTTTAATACATACTACTTTTTCCGATGTGGAGGAATATATACAAATGTTCAGGATGTCTTTGTTACCTTCTGAGTTTGTTTTTCTATAGGGTTTTTCAGTATAGATACATATGATTCATGCTTTTTTGCTGGGACACATGACCGAGATGGAAACAATCCTAGAGGTATATTATTGGGTTCAGAGATCTAGGTGGGTTCAGATATTTGTTGCTTGTATTTTCTTTGCATCGGCAAAGACTCGTTATGTTTATCTTCTCCGCTGGTGTATTTGGTTTTTTTGAAAAAAACCTCTTGATTCTTCAATCACTAGTCCAAACCTTTGGTCCTAGTATATGGTTTTGGAACCTGCTTTTTGCCACCTTGCTTTCTCTTCTTTCTATTTTGAACAATCTTCCATCCGTTTTCATTATTGCTATTTTGATTTCTGTGAATGACAGCGTTTCGCTCTGCGTGAAACCTGATTAGGATTTCAAAGCCTTTCGACTTTTCTGGTTGTTTGATATTATGTTCTTCTTCTTGGATTGCAAAAAGTACTTCAAATTGGTTTTTGACATGTAGAGCGCTTCCTCCTGTCGTCTGATATTGATTCGCTTTATAGATTAAGGGAGGCCTGTGTTTAGGAGCAATTGTATTTCCTACTTTCTTCGGATTTTTTGTCATTTTCGTCATTTTCACTAGGCAGAGCTCAATAACATGAGTTCACTTTTTTATAACTCATATATTATATTATCAATAATTATGTTATCAATATAATTATTATATGATCAATAATTATATTCTCAATATAGTTATATTATTAGAATAATTATATTGTCACAACTTTTATGTTATCTATGTCAGCTTGAAGGAATCCAACCATAGTTGTAAAAACTTTAACACTCCCTCTTAACTAGGGAAGAATCCTTCTCGATATTTGAGTTATGTAGTGATATCCACCAAAGCTACTCCCAAAGGGTGGGTCCATCATTATGGCTACTTCAATAAATGGAAATGGAAATGAGCGCAAGTGCCCGTCATGGAATCACTAAACGTGATGTTGTCATCTCAACATGGTTACTCCCAAAGGGTGAATAAATAGAAATGTCGAGTCATGAAATCTCTCACATGACATCCAACATGGCTACTCCCAGAGGATGGATCCACCATGGCTACTCCCAAAGGGTGGACCAAAGGCTTTCACCTCAAACTTCTCTCTCATAGAGAAGAATGCATTAACAAGGGTTCGTACCTCAAACTTCTCCCTCATTGAAAAGAATGCATTATAATACATCTCAATAAGGGTTTCGTTCTCCACACTTCCAAGCTTGTCTTGAAAAAGCACAAACTTTACTCTAGCAAGGGCCTTGGTGAGAATATCAGTCATTAGATTATCAATGCTAATGTACCTCAACTAAATAACATTTCTTTGCACCAAATCTCTAATATAGTTATTTTTTATCTCCACATTCTTTGGCCTATCATGAAATACAAGGTTGGAGTATAGATCACTCTTGGTGAATCCCAAGCTCACCAAGTATCCATCTATTCAAGAATATCCCCACTTAGGTGTCAGCATAAAGGCCTTTTGTTGTGAGCTTTTCACACCATCGCCCCAAAAAATTTAGGGACCCCCATTTTCGAGCAAGCCTTGGCAAATTTCATGGGTGTTGAGAATTTTTCGGTTGCCTTTGCAAAATTTTGAGTTGTCCAAAGGTTTTTGAATTAGCAATTTTACACCTTGGACGTCTTCGAGCCAGGAGGGAATTTGGTTTGTTTTCACCTAGTGCAAAGCTTGATTTTCTAGAACATGAAATTTCGTCCTTGGGCCTAGCAAGATTCAATAGCAAGATTTTTTTGATGGTTAAAACAATATCTGGTAGGCCTATTGCGAATTTTGGACTTAGATGGATTTTGAAAATTTGATTTAATTGAACAAGCTTGAACATTTTCAAAATGAATTTTAGATTTAGTTGTTTTGGAAAATCTTGAAATTTTTTGGTGAAAAAAAATTTTGATAGTGAAATTGAATTTAGAGTTTGAATTTTGATTGCCAGGAAAAGGATTTATTTTGTTAAAAAATTAAAATTGTATTGCAAAATTGAAATTGGATTAAATTGCTAAATCTTATTAATTTGGTTGAAATTTTGCCAAGAGGATTTTAGAAATGTTAGAGGAAATTGGTAATTTGGAATTGAAAATTGATTTTTGGCTTGCTAGATTCGATTTTAATGATATTTTAATTGTCAAAATGTTGTTAAATGAAAATTTTGACATCTCCTAGACGTACCTTATTTCTATTTTGTAATTCTGGGTCAAAGGCAATTAAAGAGGTCAATTTCACTATGGGGCTTAGTTATTTTCATGTTTTATTTAAAACTAGGCCATTTTGGGGGGTTTAACTTAAGTTTTTGTTTCCCTCCAAGTAGGTCGGCCCACTCTAGAGGTCAACAGGAGGGTATAAGAAGGGGCTTCGCCCCTCTTATTTCCTCATTCCATTTTCACTCCTCTTGCTTGGTGTTGAGAGATTTCTTCTAGCTGGACGAATTTCTCCTTTGGCGACGATTTTGGCTTGAGGATTTCCATTTTTGGGCAGCGAATTTCTTCCTAGATGCTGGGCGATTTCTGCCCTAAGGCAAATTTGTGGGTGAAGATCTGAATTTAGGCAAGATTGGACGATCTTTGAGGTCTGATTTTCCTCCTAGGGCAGTGATTTTTTTTCCTTCAACTGGGATGATTTTGTTTGATGGAGACACAAAGTGCTTTAAGGTCTGATTTTTGCAAGTGGGCAAATTTAGATGGACAAAATTCTGATTTGGAGCAAACTTTTCTGCCCTAGGGCAGCGATTCTCCTTTTAGTTGGGCGATTTTGGTAAGGAAGTCGAAATTTGGTGAAAGGAGCAGATTTTTGCAAGTAAACCATTTTCTATGGCATCACATTTTGGAGGACTGAAATTTTTTAGATCAGCTCTAAATTTGAAGAGGCCCGATTGTTGGTAGAAGACAGATTTAAGATAAGATTTTCATTCATCTTTAAAGGTAAAGATTGGTTTTAAAGGTGGATTTTATTCCTTGTTCTTGCTTCGTTCATTTCCCTTATCTTCTTCTTGCACTATTCATCCACCACTTCATCATCTCCATTGATAGGCTAAAGTTGGGAGATATAAGTGTAGATTTCATGATAGGACATTTGGAGAGGCAAAAATAAGCTAGACCACCCTAGGATTGAAGTTGGGAGATATAAGTGTAGTCCATCCTAAGGTAATGAAAAGGCAGAAATAAGTGGCAGTCCCACCCCTAGGCTAGAGAGGCGATTATAAGTGTAGAGATAGGATTTGGAGAGGCAAAAATACGCTAGATTCTATTAATAGAAAGAAGCTGGGAGATTTATAAGTGTAGTCCATATCATTTAAAACGAAGAGGTAGAAATAAGTCTTTAGGATGGTGGATGTTAGTAAAAGCAGGAACCCAAAGGGAACAAATACCAAAAAAGACGAGGAACACATGATGCCTAAGACTACCTTTTTCTCAAAAGTGAGGCAAATAAGTGACACCAATATCAGCATGGTGAACATGGTATAGTTGAAGGATAGATTGAAGGAAGGACAATCCCCCATGGCGAAGGAGATCTACAAGAGTGGAATTGTACACGCAGCGGCTTTCCCTCCTACCTTGTCTTGTCCCAAATTGGTAATGGAGTGTGCATCCCGATTTGATATTGTGACCAAGTCCATCATTTTTGATGAAGGGAAGAGAGTGTTGGCTAACATCAACAGACAAGTGGTCGAAGAAGTATTCAATATTCCCCAACATAAAGGCATGACAGTGGTAATGATGGATCAAACAACCTAGTTCTTTCAGGATAATCAGGATGCCTACTTCATTCACCTAAAGCAGAATTGGTTACATGAAGGCAAGAAGGGAGTTACCAAGTCATCAAAGCTCACCAAGTTAGATTTCAAATCAGAGTATGGTGACCTTATTGTGCTTCTCAACTGAATCATGGGCGTGGCTTAAGGTATGCAATTCGAGAACTAGATGTACTATTTTATTGATGAAATTGAAAATGGAAAGAAAATTTGATTGGGCTAGGATTATAAGTGAAAATGTAGAGGCGCAACTAAGGACAATATAAATTCAAAAGCAATTCTACATGGGGTCCTACCTTTTCTATTTGATTGTGAGACTATATGAACATCCTGGACTTAAGGCCTTAGAAGTGATTGACAATGGGTCGAGGCAATGTTTGGTGCATGAGTGTTATCCACAGCTTCACTTGTACAACACCAAAGATTATAAGATGTTTTATGATGCCTTTGCTATGAAGACAGTAAGAATATTACAACGAACACCTGCTAGGAGGCTCTCATCAGAAGCGGAAGCAAAAGTTAAGAAGTATGGGAGTTGGAAAAGTTAAGAAGTATGGGAGTTGGTTCATCCAATTTTCACAATTCACATATATTAGAGTGGCAGGAAGTACAGTTTGTCCCAAGAGACTTCCAAGGTACCCACCCGACAAAATAGTTTTGGAGTTGGCCAAGCAACTTGAGCATTATGACAAGATGATGAATCTTAAAGGTGAGACAAGGATTACCTTGGCATTTGGAATGGGCAATGCTACTTGCCCCAATCCTATCGCCTTTGTAGCTACGGAGGAGTTAGAACGGTATCATCTAGGATGGTATAGAGCAAGACAGGGATTCGATCCTAATGGTCTTATCAAGGCATCTCACGAGAACACATTCAAACATATTCCTACTATAGAAGACTTTTGGGCCAATGCACAGGATGACTTTCATGTGAGGAAGCTAGCTTTCTCAAGATTGTCATGGGCATGATGAGGGCAATCAGATGGAGAGGCCTTGATATTCCCAATCAGCTAGAAGATGATGAAAATGTGCTAAGGGAAGGTTATGATACAATGGATGGAACAGAATTGGGTCTAATGGATTGGAATGATCATCAGGATCCTTCCTTAGAGGCAATTACAAGGACGATTGATCTACACACTGAGTCATGGTACAATGAGAAGTTAAGGCAATTACAAAGTCAGAAGGTACGCCTTACTTATGAGAAGATGAAAACGAAGGAAGAAGGTCCAGTGGAGTCATTCAGACAAAAAGGTGGGGGCAATAGCAAGCACCAAGGAGCAGGTAAGAGCAAGAATAGAAATTTGGAGGTTGAGAAAAGTAAAGAACATCAGGAGCCTCCAACAAAGAGACAAAATGCAGCACCGTCAAGGGAGAGCATAATTGAGGCTAGGAGCCAAGAGGTTAAAACAAGTGGACAAAGGGTCGCAGTAGAGGTGAGCCTTGATTCAGAATCAAGTGGTTACAATGACAGTGCTGAATACTCTCCTGTCTTGGAGAACCAACATGGAGATGATATGACAGTCACTAGTGACGAAGAGGATAGGCCAATTAATATTGAGGAAGTAAGCTAGGCACCCAAGGCTATTTGTGATGCTTTGCTAGTTGAATCGAATCTAGATTTGGGGAGATGCACTACATCACTATGGTTAAGGCAAATGCTTATGCTAAGAGGCGAGGTGGTGACTATCCAAACAGTTGAAGGTATTCAAGGGTTAGTGGAAAAGGAAGATAGTGAGAAACAAAAACGGTGGCAAAGGTAACAAGAGCGATGATGAGGGTCACCGAAAAGTTCAGATTGCTATACCAAAGGTTAACAAGGCAGTGGATGAGATTGTAGCCCAGGAGTATGAGATAGTAGAGCATGACTTGGGAAGAATCATGGATGACATGGAGTGTCAGGAGATCCAAGAAGGCATGGTTTCAATTAGAGAAAGGTTGAGCGAGGCAAATGAGAGGATTGTAAAGTTGGAGGCCGAAAACAAGTATTGGAGAGACTGTCAGCCTATCCAACAGTTGCACTAAGTAGCCCTTTCGCAAGACAACAGGAGCAACATAGAAGAGATACGGCTCAACTGCACAAAATCAAAGATTGGATCAGTGATATAATTCAAGATGGGTGAAATTTCTTGCCTTCCTTTATCTCGACATTCAAGTCATTGGTGGCTATTAGAGACAAATTCAAAACATTTGAAGGGGAGTGGAAGGATTTCCTTCCAGTCAAAGACTTAGCCATTCCCAGGGTACAAGCAGTTATTGGACTACCCAAGAGATATTTGGAGAGAACTAAGTTGGTGGATGGAGGAAAGAGTATGGTGGAGTCTTGGTATGTCACCTTGACCATCAGATTGAGGATACTTGAAGACATACGGAATGAGATTGCACAGCACAGCCCAGGTGTTGACACTTCATTTCAACCATGTTGGGCAATGTTGGGGTTGCGCTTGATTTTGAAGATATCAAAGAGGAGAATGTCAATGAAACAAAGTTTGGATCGAGATTGGATGAGTTGGGGAAGGTTGCCATTAGGAAGAAGCATTTGGGCACCCTTGCCTCCCTCAATGCCTTTATCGGATATGCAAAAAAATATGAGAAGACACTGCAAGCAATGAGCAACATAATGAATTCAACTGAGCTCAAGATGAGGCACACGCCTTGCCCTCCCATGAAGGAAGTCAACGAGAGGCTAGCGAAGTTCATTGTCTTGGCTAAGAAGATGAAAGAAAAGGGTAGAATTATATTAGAGGATCAATTGATGTAAGCCCAAGTGGCAAATTCTCCTTTCTTCTTGGGTAGGAATAGTGTATGATTCTGATTGGCTACCATTTTGGTGTCTTCTCATTGGTTGCCACTTTTCCTTTTTTCATTGGTCCATTGATGAGGTGGCGTCTTCTCATTGGCCGATGGGGTGGCAACCCTAATTAGGGTTTCACGGATTTGATCTAGATCGTTGATTTTGCCTCTTAATCTCTACCCTTGGCTGTATTTTTGTCCCCTATATAAGGCCATTTGCCCTCATTTGTAAAGGGTTGAAGAAAATTGTTGCTTAGATAATACCAAAATTGCTTCTCTTATCATTTTTGTCTTGCATGGTGATTAAGAACACTTGGTGTTATTGCATGGTTTCTACTTTCAATAGTTAAACTTAAATTCCATTGAAGTTGTTAAAGTAGAATTTATTTCAAGAAAGTCATTAAGCAAGAGTAAGAATAGATGGATAGTTGTATGGTGATATTAGTGGATGTTTGATAGGGATCCATAAACTAGGCCAATAGCATCCTAGCGGCTTGTTAGGAAGCCTTGCGTGGTAATCTAGTATTTTTTTCCCTTGCATCGTTACATCTATGGAGGTAGCGTCGTTGGCAAGCTTTCATCAGATTTGATCCCCGTCCATCTACTAGTCTTTCCATTCATAGGAGTAGAAGTAAAGCAGCAAGTAGTTTAGGAGTTGGAGTTTTGAAGAGCAAAGTTGGAAGTGAGATAAATTGGAAAAGTAAATTGAGAAAGTCAAGTCAATATATGTTGCAAAGCTAGATTTCATCACCATCACAATAAAAGTTTGACATCCTTGAAAGAACAACATAAGTCCGCCTACGTGATTAACCAACAAACCACATTAATATAACTGAGCTATTATCCACAGGTGTAAGGAACCTTGGAGTTTTCTCATATTCTTCATGAGTATTTACTTTTCAAGAGAGGGTTGAGTGTTTGGTATTCTATATCAAGTATTTGATTGCTATATGTTATGTAGTGGTGCAAAACTGACATCAACACCTTTCAGCATACACACATGGAACTTTATCCCATGAATCGTAGTCTTCTAACTGGTACAATTTCCCAATCACTAGAGATTCCATCTCGACATGGTCTACTCCTTTTGAATCAATATGACCAAGATCCTTAGAAGTCAACTGAAGTAGATCCTCTAGTTGCTCCCTCTATCACAGAAGCATACCTTGCTCACATGGCCTCCATCATGAAAGATATCTTTCTCCAAGAGACTCTCATCATCTAGCATGATCCGCATACAGCTAGAAGTGGTAGATGCAAGACCACCTTGGACCTACTATCATAAGATCGAGCCCTAGACCAGAAAAAAATATGACCATTCTAAGATTAGAACAAAATCCCCTTGCAGTCTACTCCTCACTGGAAGAGCCCTCTTATCTCAACTTTTCTTCGTAATCCTAAATGCTAACATCACCTGCACAAATGCCTCAGCAGCATTCCCAATGCATTGCTCTTCTTCTCCTCACACTAATACTCTCTTCCATAGTTCAAATATCTCAGATATTTCATAACCATGATAACAAACAGCCTCATTGCACATATTGTGAGAAAGATGGACATATTACTAATAATTGTTTTAATAAAGAAAGCGATAAGAGGCCCATGAATCAAAATAATCAACATAATCAAAAACCTAATTTTAAGAAAGTTAATAATAGTGGTCTTCAATCTTGTTATGCATTTACATGCAACTATAATGTTTCTAGGCCTTTGGAGTGGATTATTGATAATGGTGCATCTCAACATGTCATCTTTTATTGAGAAGTTTTTTATTCTCGCATCTTGACACTTCAAATATTCTTACTCAACTAGCAAACAATCATAGTTGTAAAGTTAAAGGTTTGGATGACATGATTGTTCCTATATATATATAAAACTTCATAATGTGCTTTATGTTCCTAAATTAAAATCAAATCTGTTTATTGTTGCTAAGCTATGTCAGCATTATAGGATTGAATTTCATAAGGAAATGTTATATTAATGATACTAAGAATATTCAAATTGTTGCTAATACACAAATGGATGATGATAACCTCTTTAAATTCTCTGAGTTTTCTACTCCAAGGTACTCTTTGATTACTTTACTATTGACTTTAATGCATGGCATGAAAGACTTGGCCATTTGAATTAAGATTATATTTCTTTGATGCTAAAAGAAAATATGGTTGATGGATAGCCTAATATTGTTCCTTCCAAAATTGTATCCACTGGTTGCATGAGTGGTAAAATGCATAGGGAACCCTTTCCTCATTTTCAATCATGGAAGGCAAATCATAAATTGCACCTCATTCATAGTGACCTTATGGAACCCATGGAAAGTAGCTCCACTGAAGGGTCTAGGTATGCTCTTATGAAGCCCAATCTTAAGCATTTAAGGTTTTTTAGTTCAATTGCTTATGTTTATAAACCTAAACAAAAGAGGCACAAATTAGATTATAAATCTTCTCCTTACATATTTGTTGTCTATGATGAATATTCTAAAGCATATAGAGTTTACAATCTTAATACTAACCAAGTGAAAGTTGCATGAGAAGTTTGTATTGCAAAGAATGGAGTACATGATTGTTCTAATATGCAAGATGTTGAATTCAGTTGAAGTATATTTGCAGTTGTGAAGGACTAACCTCCTTCTCAAAACCCTACTTCTAATGCATATCTTTCTAATCCTTCTAGTGATAGTCGTGATGACAATAATAATTGTACTCCTCATGATTCTTGTTCTAGTGATGAGTTGGATACTTCTAAGAGAAAGCCTAAATGGTTTAAGCATTTGCTTCAAGAAAGTGATGACTATTTAGCTAGAATGGGTGAACTTAAATCTAGGAGACTTAATTATTGCAATTATGCTTTGATGTCTTCTATCATGAATTCTAGTGATCCTAAATCTTTTGCGCAAGCTAAAATTCAACCATATTAGCAAAATGCTATGCAAGAGGAGTATTATATTTTAATTTCTAATAAAACTTGGGGTTTAGTTCTTTTGTCTCCTGCTAATAATCCGGTTTCATGCAAATGGTTATATAAAACTAAATTGAATGCCAACATTGAAATTAGTAAGTTTAAAACTAAATTAGTTGCTAGAAGTTTCTCTCAAATTGAAGACTTAGATTATAGTAAGACTTTTGCTCCTGTTACCAAAATGCCTATTATTAAACTTGTTATTGCTTTAGCTTCTAAAATGAATTGGCCTATTCACCAAATGGATGGTAAAAGTGTCTTTTTAAATGGTGATTTGCACAAGGAAATTTATGTCTCAGCCTCCTAGTTTTGTTAAAGGTAATGAACATTCAGTTTGTGAGTTGAAAAAATCAATTTATGGATTAAAACAATCTCCTAAAGAATGGTACTCTAAGATTAAGGCATTCTTTTTATGTCAAGGTTATGTTAGAAGCAAAAATGATCCTAATCTATATATTAAACATACTCAAGATGACACTACCATAATTGTTTTACATGTGCCTGATTTGATTCTTACTTCAAGATCAAATAGTTTAATTTCTAATATTAAGTTTCAACTTAGCCAATAAAATTAAATGACAGATTTAAGACTTTTACATTATTTCCTAGGAATGCAAATTTGGCAAACCTTAAAGGGTATTTTTCTATCTTGAAGTAAATATGCTCAAGATTCTAGATTACTTTAAAATGAATGATGAAACTTATGTTTCAATTCCATGTGAATTAGGCATTAAATTAATGATTGATTTGAAAACTCCATTTGTGGATGCTACTTTATATAGACAACCAGTTTAAATTATTTAACTCTTAATATACAAGATATTGCTTATAATGTTGGTTTGGTTTCAAAATTTATATCTAAACCTCAACAAACTCGTATTAAAGTTACTAAAAGAATTTTACGAAATATTAAAGGCACTATTAATATTGGTTTATAATATGATGCAAATTCTGTTTTTTCTTTAAAAGGATTTACTGATTGAGATCTAGGGGGAGATCCCAATGATGCTAAATCTGCTTGTGGATATTGTTTCTTTATTGGTTCAGGTGCTATTTGTTGCAATAGTAAAAAGCAGCATTCTACATCTCTTTGTTCTACAAAAGCCAAACGTAAAAATTGTACTAATACCTTTATAGAAGCTATATGACTTAGAAGATCACCTGAAGATTTGGGCCTACCTCAACAAGATCCTAAACCATTGTATTGTGACAGCTAAAGCGTCATTGCCTTGGCTAAAAAACCTACCTTTCATGCAAGGACAAAAGATATTGCTCTCTAACGCCACTTTATTAGAGAACAAATTCAAGACAAATGTCGCTTCTATATTAGTAGGGCAAAGATCAAGTAGTTGATATGTTGACGAAGCCTCTTTCTAACAACAAGTTTCAATTTCATTGTGAAAATATGGGTTTGCACCCATTGATGTGAACTCCCCAACTTAAGGGGGTGTTAGAATATTAATCTTTCCTTGGTTGTATTTAATTTGGAATTATTCCTTTGGAATCCCTAAATGTAATTTGTCCTCTTGTAAGGACATGCCATTTCTTTTTTTCTTTTACTAAGGAATATTAATTTATCTTCCTTAAGAGGATGTTGACACAATGCACACACATATTATAAAAGGTGGTATTCATAAGTTTGTTGCTTTTTAACTCCTCTTCTCAATAGAAATGCTTCTCCTCTCATTTCTTCTCTATGATGTTATTATAATGTCTATGATGCTCTCTCTCTCTCTCTCTCTCTCTCTCTCTCTCTCTCTCTCTCTCTCTCTCTCTCTCTCTCTCTCTCATTATACATAAAGGGTTTTTCTTTGCTTTTCCCCTTTCAAAAGCTTCTATCCCCACTCTCATTTGGATGGTTGCTCTCTCAAGTTATTCATCTTGCATGGTAGCATTACTTCAATCAATAAACTTATTTGGATTTACTTTTTAAGCTCTTGTTATCTCATTTCCTTTCAACTTCACATTAACTTACAGCCAGTGGTTCTCCAAGTTTCATGGATAGAAAAAAAAGGGGCATAGGGCCTCAACTTCTAAGACAAAATATTTTGCCAAATTTTGGGGACAATGAGCTGAATTTGCAATGACAATTTCCCCTTTCTAGATTTTTAGAGGTTTTCAGCATTATTTTTCTAAACGTTTATACATGAGCAGGTTGTCCAGTCCTAAAAAAGAGGAAATCTCCTCCAAGTCCCCAAGTCTGCAAGACATAACCTGAAGAGCACACACTAATACTACGAGGTGGGATGAATCAAGAATAGGACAAATTTTAATACTTATTTCAAATCAGAAAATATAACTTCAAAAACAACAAGTAAACAACCCATGCAAGAACATTGTCTTCTTTTACATCCAAACTTTCCTTTTAACTAACACAGGCAGGTTTTCTTCTGCATCTAGGAATGTATGATGCAGTAGAATCAAACAATAGGCAAATTGTTTCTGACACAGCAGCATATTCTTTCTAACAGGAGGTTCTTACATCTTTTTGCATATACCAAGCTTTGACATCAATGACAACAATCTAACATTATGGAAATCATCCAGACCCTCATGGAAATATCCCTATAGAATGCTATTAAAAGCCAGTGTAGAACCTATTCGCATGTTACTTATCACTAATGCCCTTGTCAGAATGTATTTCTTTGGATGCACATAAAGTTTCAAAACACAATCAAATGTCACTCAATATTATAAGTTTTCTCCATTTCTAAAGCAAAGTAGAACAAAGGTAGAACTTACGGGATTCAACAAAAGCTCTGGACTGGTCCTGCAAAAGCAAAAACGAAAAGGATATTACACTCTTCGCAGATAACAAACCTGCAAATTTCTTATTGTGATCTTATTATTCAAATAGTCATCAGCAAATTCTAGGCAAGAATATCTGTGAGAAATACAAAGGTAGTTAAAGCACACCCCTCAAAATGAACCATATTAGACCAGAGAGCAAATTTATTTTGAAAACAACTATACATAAAGACTTCTATTCTAGTCATCTAAAAAGGATCATATGTTTATTCCCTGATAATGGTAACATTATATCCCCGTGATGTGATGTAATTTGAGTTAAGAATTGAATAATTTTTGAGTTGTTAGGCAGATAATATTTTGATCGACGTGCCCAATAATCACACCAATCCCCTTTTCTTTTTATTGTCTACAACTTGATATGAGTTAATCAGGAATCTTAACAATGCTGTCTTGCAATGATCACAACATATGAATGAAAACACTCCATTTATAGCTGGAATTGCTTTCTCTATAATGTGAAAGTGATCATGTCATATTTGCACTGCAGAAGTGCATTTTGGCATTGTTGCCACCTTGACTATATAGACCTTGTCAATCACTAGTGTTGACAGCATAGTAACAATCGGATGTCCATATATTTTGTTATGATCCTGAATTAAAACTGAAAAAAAAAAAAAAATCAACAGATAAAATAGGTAACTTATATTTATGAACCTAACCAAGCATAGATGAGCATTGAGAATTGACATTGGACATGAAATTGAGTCATATTTTGAATCTGAAAGCAAATAAATAGATCCTTAATATAAGCACATGAGAAAAGTCACACGAGCTTTTCCTCAACAAAAGCACTGTTAAAACTTATTGATATCATGTATTATTATTATTGAAATTTTACAAGTTTTTATTATTATTAATGATATGATGTATATATTGAGAAAAAGTATTGACAGAATAGTAGCATCCTATTATTATTATTGAAATTTTCTAAATTATTTTTGAAATAGGTTCAATAATAGGTCAATCGCTAGCAAAATTTCAATAATGAAATTATTTTTTGAAAAAATTTGCTCCGATACCATATGATGGTAAAATAATGAATGTGTTATTATACAGAGATCATAATCGATCTATATATGCAAGTATACACAAGAATGTTTCTATAACAAACAAAGAGAGAGAACTAGAAACATTTTGAAGAGAGAAAATTTTCATATTGAACAAAGAGAGAATATGGAAATATAGAAGAGGAGTGACCATTAAAAATAGAAATAAATATTCAGAAGAAAGAGAAACAACAATAGAGAGATTTAACTCTAATAAATCATTTGTGCACAAAGTTGTTCGTTCCCAAATCCCTGAAGGTAGGTGATTCCTTAGCATCAGAGGTGTCAAACTCAATTTTAAAAGCTTCATACTTATGATCAACTAAGGAAACCATGGGTCAATTTATTAAGGTAGGTATGTAAGACCAGCATTACAGGACTCGGTGAGTCCCGAGGCGAGGTGGGAAAACTAAGGCAAACAATCTCTGGACTTGGACTCAGCCGAATCCTAGCTGAGGCTTGACTGACTTGCCGAGGCAACTACCTTGGCCAACTCGCCGAATCTCATCAAGCTGCCTCAACTTGCAAGCAATGTCCATAAAGTGCAAAAAACAATTTTTTTAATGTTTTTTTGGTTTGTAATGCATAAGTAAGACCTAAAAAGGTCATTCTATCACTTGCAAACACAAAGTATAGAGAAAGAAGAGTTGAGCGAAGAGTAAATGGGTTTTGAGAGATAGATTAGCAAATTGGTTGGCTCTAATCTATCGATTGCTGATTGTTTGTGCCAATTCGTAGCTTGCATCTAAGCATTGAGAGGAGTTAAAAGAAGCATTTGGAGGAGGCTTTTTCAAACTTAAGTTATATTTCTATTTCTAAAGAAAATTTAAAGAGGTAAGATACATTTTTTTTGTGTTATTTTGCAATTTTTTTTACATTCATGAATCTTTTTTTATTTACATTTGTTTAGACTCTTTAGATTTGTTCCATTTTATGCCGATGAAAAACTTGAAAAGTAAGCAGCCCTAGTGTTTGTAAATTTGATTTTCTATGTTCTAGATGCTTATTTATTATTTTATTTTATGGTATATTACAACAGTAGCAACATCATGTCTCAACCTGAGGGTAGTGGAACTAAGCCTAAAACTAACCCTGATGTTGACCCTACTACACTAGCAAGGGATAGGGCTTGACAACATGTCATAAAAAGTTGACATGTTGGCATTGTATGGTAACATATAATGGGGGAGGCATTAATAGATTGAAATATCACCTTGAACATATACCAAGGCGTGATATCAAACAATACAAAGCAGTACCCCAAGATGTTATGTGTGATATGCAAGCTCTCTTAGAGGAATCTCTAGAGAAGAAAGAATTAAAAAAAAAGCAACAAGAAGAGATGGCACAATTAGTTGGAACTAGAAGTGTAGAGGGCTCTTCAAGTTATCATGGACATGGTCAGCCTCCAATTCCACCTACTAGTACTATTGCATCTCAGCGTGAGCATTGAGCCTCGAGTGCGTAAGCAAAGATCCTCACTTGATTCCATCTTTATTCCATGCACAACTCCAAGTGCACAACCATCGCTTGAGAGCATGGCTTGGAATAAGAAGAAGCATGAGCAAGCAAAGTTGGCACCTGGAGATTTGTTCTTCTACAACAACCTTCCATTTAATGCAGCAAGGTGCTTATTATTTTAATTTTAAATTTGTGTCTTATCTTGCTTTCAAGACTCAAGAATTTTTATGTCTTACTTCTCTTACTAATAATTTAGTAAGTATACTTATTAGTTATTTGTTTATTTAATTTCTTTTAGGTCTCCTTATTGGCAAATTGCCATAGATGTTGTTATTGTTTGTGGTTTGGGGTTCAAAGCCCCTAATGATGAGGAGCTAAAAGGTACTATTTTGGCCCATCAAGTTGCTCATGTAAAAGTTGAAATTGAGGAGAAGTGTAAAGTATGGGTTGCAAAGGGTTGTGCCATCATGACCGATAGTTGGACTGATAGAAGAAATGGAACACTGCTGAATTTTCTTGTCTCCTCATTAGGTAATTCAATATTGTACTTAGAAAGTTAGAACTTATTAAGTAGTAAATTGATTGATCATTGTGATTATACTAAATTTCTTCATTTTTTCTCAAGTTCCACAATGTTTTTGAAATCAATTGATGCCTTGAGGAGACCAAAAATGTTGAGTATCTTTGTGAGGTAATGGAGGAAGCGTTGATGTTGCTGGTAAACTTCTTCTGGAGAGGCACCGCCACTTGTTTTGGACTCCTTCTATTGTCCATTGCATTGACCTCATGTTGGAAGATCTAGGTAAAATTCCTTGCATAAAAAAATGTGTTGAGCAAGCAAAGAATATTTGTAAATTCATATATAATCATGCTTGGGTCCTCAACCTTATGAGGCAACACACAAATAAAAAAGAGTTGCCTCGTCCAAAGGTCACTAGAATTGTAACAAATTTTCTCGCATTGAAATCTTTTCTTAATGCAAAAGCTAGTTTGAAAGGTATGTTTGCATTTGAGGTCTAGACAAGTTCATCATATGCAAAGCTCAATGCAGCAGCTGAGGTGGTTGATCGGGTTTTTGATGAGAGTGGCTTTTGGAAACCCGCCAAGGAGAGTATGGAGGTAATTTTCCTTTTTTGTGCTCATTTCCATTTCATTTCACTATTTTTGTTAAAGTTTTAAATTCTTGTTTATGTTCATTAACATTCACATATTTCATTTTTAAAAGGAAAACTTAAAGCTTAGTGTTTCATTTTTCACGATGATTGCAGTTCATAGAACCTCTTATTGTTATCCTACAGATTGCTGATGGAGAGAAGCCCTCAACGAGTTACATTTAAGAAGACGTGGATAGGGAAAAAGAGGTCATTCAAGCTTTTTATGCAGGGAATCAAGATAAATATGGTCCCATATGGGATGTTATTGATAGGCGATGGCACAATCTACTTCTTAGGCCTATACATGCAGATGCCCACTTTCTTAATCCAACATACCAATTCAGCCTAGAATATACGGCTGATAAAAAGGTATTAAGTGGCCTCTGTGATGTTATAGAGAGAATGTCACCTGGTGAAACTATTGGAACAAATACAGTCTGTGAGATAGAGATGTATAAGAAAGCACTAGCAGACCTATTTTGACGAGACTTATGCAAAAAAAACCAAACAAAATTGATGCCTAGCAAAAATCTATGATTCCAAATTCTAATTTCTAATTTCATTAGCACTTTAGAATCTAGAATCTAGATTGATGAAGTCAAAGTTATAGAACTGATTTAAAATTTTCTTATTTCAAATGTATGGTGGTAGATGTTTGGTAGTAAGGTGCCAAATCTACAGAGGATTGCATTTTGTATCTTGAGCCAGTCATCTAGTGCTTCAAGTTGCAAATGCAATTGAAGTATGTTCGAGCATATACACTCAAAGAGGCACAACAAGTTGGCAGCAAAAAAGTTGAATGATCTTGTTTTTGTTCACTACAACCTTCGTTCCTGTCACAAACAAATTTTGGGCACCAACACGTCTCCTATTGTATTAGAGAAGGTTGATATACAAGCAGGGTGGAACACAGAGGTTGATGATCCTGCCTTCAGTAATGAAGACTTGGAGTGGATTGATCAAGTGGATCGAGAGGTAGAGACAGTGGTGATGGCAGTGGAGGAGACCCAGTCCAGGACTCTAAGGGTGAGAGTGATGGATTCCACTCATATGATGAGGATTATGAGGATGAGGAGAATGATCGTGATGAGCATGTTGCTGAGGTTCAACCTCACACAGCAAGATAGGATGGCTCTAGAGTCTTCTATGACCTATCTTAGGCGTACTCATAGGAAGACTGGGACATAGGCTACTATTAGCCTTTCTTTTGATATATTGTTTGAACTTTTGATTCCATGGATTGCATATTCCATGAATATTGTAGACATTTGACAATTACACTATATTTCAGATTTCTATTATGTTATTCAGTTTGACCTTAAGTTATTTATTTCAAAAATTTGCATTTATACTTATGTGATCTATGAAAAGTTGTGTATGTGTGGAAAGTAGCTTCCATTTATCTCAATTATTGTGTATTTGATGTTAATTGGCTAAATGATGCATGAAAACAAGTTAAAATCCTTTAAAAACTTTGAATTTCATGGAGTTTTTAATTTGTCAAGTCCTTGCCAGGTCCGGCTGCCAAGTCCAAGTCCGAGTCCAAGCCCAATTTGGGCTTGCCAAATCCAAGCCGAGTCCAAGGCCGGTAACACTGGGTAAGACCTTCCATTTAAGGGAACTACTAAGCCAATTAAGGCTTCACTAAGGTGTCAAACTAGATATAAAATGGACATATGCCCGAACATGAAATTGAGTCATATTATGAATCTGAAAGAAAATAAATCGACCCTTAATATAAGCACATTAGAAAAAGTCACACAAGAATTCCCTCAACAAAAGCAATGTTAAAACTTACTGATATCATGTATTACACAGGAAAATAAAGATGTTATTAGAAGACAGAAAGGACATGGAAGCTTCCAAAAAATGAAATGTACTAAACTAATACAAAATATAATATGCTACTATTGTAACTAATCAAATATAACTTCTGATCTACAGACTAAGCCTTATCAATACCTCCATGTTTAGAGAAAGTTGCCCCCACTTCCTCTTTACAGTGGGCAAAAGCTGCTCAAAAGATGACTAGGAAACCCATTTGGCACGGGTCAGCAATGTACCCTTACAACCAAATCATTGGTGCACAAAGCTGTTGGTTCCCAAATCCCTAAAGGTAGGTGATTCCTGAGCATCAGAGGTGACCAACTCAGTTTAAAAAGCTTCATACTTACGATCAAGTATGGAGACTATGGGTCAATTTTTAAGGTAGGTAAGACCTTCCAATTTAGGCAACTACTAAGCCAAAGAAGGCTTCACTAAAGTGTCAAACTAGATATAAGAAATGGACATATGCCTTCACATTAACCATACTCAGCGCACACTATACGCTTATTTATCTATCATTGAATATATATATGCTGGATTGCAAGGTTTTGCACCATCATAAAGCAAATAAACTAACATGTGTGTAATAACCACACCTGGTTTCTTTGAAAGTGGCTCTTGCAAGTTTGTTTTCCGATGAAGTAATTTGTTGTTTGTTTGCTACAGATTGAATTCATGATTGTAATTCAAAATAAGTAAGATACACTCAATAACATACAAAATGGAGGGGTCTTTAAGGCTTCACCATGCAATATTGAAGTAGATTACAACTAAATTAGATGAAGAGGGGGTTTTGATGCCTTCACCACTCAACAGGACAAAAGCACAGAGAAACAAGAGTAGTTTGCAACTAGACTTATATCGAACTTCATAAACCATTGCTAAACTTAGCAAATCAGATTTGCATGAACAGTTTTCTGCCAATCAGACTTAATGAAAAAACTTGCAGACCTGGTGAGCATGCTAAGAAGTACAAGTTTCAGTTCTTATTCATATCAGCAACTACCCCAAACTCCTTCAGATTTCTTCGAAGACAACAAGATCATATGCAGAATTAATACTCAGGAAACTCCAATTTCCAAAGCAGGTTGAGTCACTGGTATGCAGATTTACAATATTTACCAAACCCACATGCTATGCAAGAAGGGGTGCCCAATACATCGGGAATTTTACCTTGCATAATTCTCTTTCAAAAAGTTACAAATAACCAAGGTTGCACGGGGACAAGGTTACTTGTGTACTTAGGGTACCGATACGGGTACGAGTATGTCTATATTTCAAAATAGGGGTACTTGGGTATGTCAAATGTTTTTTTAATATAATTTAATATTTATAGAGAATCTAAAATTATGAGTCATAATGATTTTTCAAACAAGAACAGTGATAAAGTTTGCAAATGTAATTTTTCATTTCAGTTTTAGATCTGCAATATGTTTGTAATAATAATATATGATAAATGTCTAGATGCATAACAGAGAAGGCAGACTTTAAACATGAACAAGAAGATCATAAATCATATAACAATGCCATATTGCAAATGATAAACTGCTGACTTGAACAGTGAGATAAAGTTTACTGTTAATCAACATTGTATCAAAGTTTCAAATTGATTACGTAGTGAATTAAGCTTGATAAACAACAAGTTGATACGCAAACAAAAAATATGAAATCTTAATCAAGGTCTTACCTATGATGCTCTCCACTGAGTACCCAATACTTGGACAATGTCTACCCTGTACGTGGGTACGCGTACCAAGGTTGTGGGTACACATACCTGTGATACTCTCCACTGAGTACCCAGTACTTGGAGTACGTCTACCTGGTACGTGGGTACGTGGGTACATGGATACCAAGGGTGTGGGCATGCATACGTATGCAACCTAGCAAATAACCTATCACCAAGAGTCCCCCAAGTCAAGGAACTTGTTTGAATTCATAACCATAGACCAAAAACTCTTCCTTATGATAAGCAATCAAAACTATGATATCCAGCTACTCTGAAAAAGCACCTCAGCACTAAGAAAAAGCTCCAAACTAAACCAATCTCGAACAGCACTTCAAGAAGTCACACCCCACACCAAAAACACAATGCCCCCAAAAAGATAGTGCAAATATCATTGTCTACCTGAAACCCAAAATCATCCACAAAACCAAAATCACTATTAATCTTGAACCGTGAATACCAACCAGCTACAGTGGGCCTACTGAAACTATAAAGATGAGAGGAGGGTTCTCATCCTCAATCAGCGAAATAAATCTGTGAGCTCATTCCAGCAGCACAACATTAGGTTGTCAATTCATCAATGTCCTCTTGCTGAAATAGGACTTGATATAAGAGTTGGTTAATATTAAACTTGCACAACATGAGTAACTTATATTGAAAGATTTGTAAGAAAATTGGCATTGCTTGAGGACAAGCAAATTTGTAAAGGGCAGATTGCAATGTCCCCTTTCCGAAATAGGATTTGATAACAAATAATAATAATATTATAATATAAAAAGAATATAAATAAAATTTAAGAAAGAATTATGTTGAAATTTAATTAAGCTTAATAAATGGTCAAAAGGCATGAAATGAATAGATGTGACTCCCTCAAACATGAGATATGAAAGATAAGAAAAAGATTGGAATGGGAAGAATTGATGAAGGGTTGTGACTCTTTCAAAAGTTGGTATTTATGAAAGGTTGTGCTCTCCCATAATGAAGATATAAATGGGAGGGAAAGTCATTTGTTGAAGGCATGGAAAAAGGGATCATCATAAGGAAGGTAATCATAGTAAGTTCTCTTATGAGATATAAAACAGTTGTGATCTTCTTGAAGGGAGCATAGGAATTAAGGAAGGACTAATGGAAGAAAAAGTAACTTCCAAAGGGGCAGCAATGATGGAGGGTTGTGACCCTTTTGAAGGGTGGTAAGCGTGAAAGTGTGTGACCGTTGAAAAGGCAGATATGTTGAAGAGGTTGGACCCTCCCACACAAATGATATTGGGGGAAGAAGAGATAATAATATATATTTGATGCTCTTTACAAGGAAGAAAGCAGAAAGGCAATGAATCCTTTATATTGTTGGCAAGTATTTAGGATTGTGATATTGCTATCAGGATTTAAGTATATGTATCAAATTTTGACTTGCTGTGGAAAATATCTCCTACTTATCAAGTATTTAGGAATTTCATAAATTTACAGAATATTATGCCTGAATTCTATTAGGGATAAGGAACCCTTTATGGTCTAATATATATATATATATATATATATATATATATATAGGAATGAAATCAGATATATATATTGTATACATTTGTTAATAAGAGTGAAAACATTACATTATTTTAATACCCTCCCTTAGCAGTCATCGTTCTAACAACCCTACAAAAGACGTCTGCAAGTCTTTTAGCCACAAATGCATAGAAAGATGCCCCCTTCTTGTCATAAATGCATAGAATGCTCTAGGACATGAGTCCAATTGAGACCCTCCGTCATGCTACAATATTTCTAGAAATGACCAGATAACAAAAATCTTTCGAATCCAATGTTGGGAAACAAAGCAGTCCCTCCTTGTAGCCAAAGATACCAAGAATAGATTCTTCAACTAAAACCACAATTTTAAGGAGAAATTTGTCAAACCCTCCACTCCTTCAGAAAAACAGCAATGATTTGTAGAAAAATCGGCAAAACCTTATGCAGTTCGTTGCCCTAGCAATAAACCACAATTTTTGTGGAAAAATGGCCAACCCCTCCAATGATCTTTTTAGGAAAAGATTATAAACCCTCCAACATTATTTTTTAATAACAAAAATTAGAAAACCTAGAATAAAATCCTTCATTGCAGCAAGAAATTTGCCCCGTGCGTAGGAAACACATCCAAACCCTATGCAATTTTCAAAAAATTGGATTTCTGCAAACATGGGTTTGGAAGATTAGGCAAGTTGAAAACTTTGCAAGCATCGTAACAATTTGTAAACCACAGTCATGCACAAAAAGGCCATAAAAGAGTTGCAGACTATAGACAGAACTCCTACAAACCCGCACACTATTGAAACATACAATAACAAAGCAAGAACCTGTTGTGAACTATAAATGAAGGCTTTTTTTGATGCAAGAACCTGTTGCGAACATAAATGAATGTAGAATTTGTTGCACATGAAAAGCCCTTAAGAAACAATGACTAGACGAACACGAACATAAATGGCTTTTTTGTGATAAAAAATGCAAAGAATAGGCCACAAAAATTTGTGTCGAATGAAGACATGCTTTGAAAAGAATTGGTGTCAGAATCAATGCCTTCGACAAGGACCAAAAACATCCAAAATTGCATAATGAAAGCTGCAAAATGGGCAGCCAAGAAGGAAAAAACACAGGTTTTCAAAACCCTCGAATTTGTGTAAGAAATATGATTTTTCTTATTAAAATATAAAAACATCTAAAATAAATTCTACAAGTTATTGAGGAAAACCACAATTTTTTATTTAAAAAATCACCCAAACTTGAAAAACCCCATCAAATCACCCCAATACCATGTAATGGTGATTGTATGCTCAATAATGAAAACAAAGTTACATATATAGGCAATTATGTTATAATAATGCTTCTAAATGAAACGACGTCAATAGAAGCCAGAAAAAGAAATTGTTAATGTTTGGTAGCTTCAATTGCATAAACTCATGAGACTAAACTGACGTTATGTATATATTATATAGTATTATATATGTGATATATATGTGTGTGTGTGTGGTTATACAATAAACTATTATATTAATTAAATATTAATGAATAGACATGTCCCATGAAAGGACATGTCTATCCATATCTCATCCACAATATAAAGAGAGATCGCTGAACTTGGAACACGCATACCAAGAAGGCAATGCTATTACAGTTGCAAGCGATCCTCAGAAAACCAACATGATATCAAAGTAGGCTGGTTACCAGGATGATCAACTACACAATCCTAAACATAAACAATCAGATCGCTAGGACGTAGGAAGCACGATTGATGGAAAGTAGAGAGGTGTGCGTATAATGTTGGATGCAGCCTCACGAAAGAGCTCACATTGGAAGGATTGTTTGTTGAGCTACAACAATATCCAAACATAGGAGAGGCAATGCAAATTGCAGATATCATTTAGGAATTGCTAATATCATTTAGGAATTGCTATCAAGGACAATCGACCACAATGAATTGTTTATTGCTATATATGCCCAAATCAATCAATTTGGATGTTATGATGAAATCATCATTGCAAAGTATGTGGACAGGAAGACTATGAGTGAATATTTGATAGTAGTAAGATTGACAAAGAAGAATTTGTAATAGACAATGATCTTTAATATTGTGACCTTAATCATTCAAGAGATATATAGGTATGACTGAGAATGGTGGCTCCCATGATTTCCAAAGGCTTGTGGATTGGACCGGTCAAGGACTATAACATTCAACGCTTTCTATTACAGCCAAGTTCCTTTTTGTACCGACATTTACCAACAATGGTATCGATTAAGCATAAGACAAGAAAAAAAAACAAATACAAGATGGCTATCATGTTCAAATAGAGGGCAAAGCTCTTACAACACTCATATGTGGTTGACTATATTGGTGATTGGAGAATGAGTACATGGATAGGTTCATACAAATTACCATACACACATAGGAAGATATCCAAATCAATAGGTTTATGAATTCCAAGTTGACCCTTGTACATTGTGTTGGGCAATCTGTCATTCTAATATAGTGACAACTTCGATAGAAATGGATTAGGTGATGAAGCCCTAGGTACCATGATGATATTTCCAAGTTGACCCTTGTACATTGTGTTGGGCAATCTGTCATGCTAATACAATAACAACTTCGATAGAAATGGATTAAGTGATGAAGCCTAGGGAGCGTGATGATATATAATAAATTTAACATTGCTTATTATCATAGGAGAATCAACAAGTCTCTTGGTGAGAATTTTGGTGGGAAATTCGTTGAAGGAGCATTGCGCCAACATGCAATTGTCATTAAAGTTAAAGGTACAATCCTATTTGCCATCACGAGGGGAACATCACCAAATTCATTGGCAGACAACATTGATCTTAGGAGAAGTGAAAAATGGATAAGAAAGGGGACTAACATGGACATGACGTAGAGTACCCCATGCGGTATTATGTTGTAAAAGGGAGGAATTAACACAAGTCATCACCCCTTTGACCTCGGTAGGGTCAGAATACAGGTATTAAAGATTTAAGCGTCTGAAAATTCAATGGTTAACAATATGTGTTAAGGATGTAAAGATCTAATCACCCAACATAGTAAGATGTATGACATGCCTTATAAAAATAATGACTTAATAGAAGATGTCATCTAGAGGGCATTATCGTTTGACTACATGAGATAAGTATTCTCTTTTGAGTACAACTTTAAGTATCATATTTTTTAATAAAGTAAATTTCTCTCATTTATATTTCTATATGTACTATAAGAACTATTTGTCTTGATCTTTTCCTCTAAGATATCAAACTCAGAGGGAGTCTGACAATTTGTTAAAGATGACTTTGGATGAGGAGCTCAAAAGATAGATATTCAAAGGCAAATCAAAAGTACTTCGTGTGTGGCTATGTGAGGTTAATGGGCCTATCCCCTATGTACATCATGAGGAAGTGATGACTTCTTAATGATCATCACTTGTATTTGCAAAAGTTATTGGAAGGTGACGATCTTACAATAACTTGAGTCATGATATACATTTTATGTAAATGTTAAAATAGATCATGAAGGATTATATCTTGTAAATCAACAACTAAGTGTTAGGTGTCATTCACTTGACAGTCTATGAGTTGTTTGTATAGATATATAATAGGTATTTGGTGAATATCATGTGTTGATATTTTAGAGACCGATGTTCATGACATCAGATGTGATATCAAACCTTATTGAGTACTTGGTGACTATCATGTGCTAATATTCTGGAGACCAATACTCATGATATCAGATGTGATATCAAACCTTATTGAGTAATTGGTGAATATCATAGGTTAATGTTTTGCAGGCCATTACTCAAAGTAATTGATGAATATCATACTTTGATATTCTAGAGGCCAATACTCATGATATCAAATGTGATTGTAGTAGAGAATAAAGTAATATTATACATAGCGCTTGTTAAAGCTTGAGCAGGTTGGGTAGTTAGGAGGTGGGGGAATGCGTCGGTTGGTTTTCCCAACCAATTGACCCTTTTATAAGTACTTGGAATATTGTCAATGTAATCATGTTTTTGGTATGAATAAAATAAATCATTTCCTTGCCAATTAATACTGTGGTATTGAGGTACATTCTATATTTGGCTCTATATACATGTCTTTATTATTCTGTGAATTTGAGTAGTATTTTCGTTCTACATTTTTGGTACCATTGCCTAAGTCCAAACCTAGAGGTCGTTGGCAAGACAGGATGGAGTAATGGGAAGACCCTTTCTACCGCATATACAAGTAACAAATAGTGATGGAGAAGAGGAGGAAATAACCAAGGAAGATCAGTTGACATGCAATCTGGTGATGGCCTAAGAAGTTGCGGTCGATCAATACGTACAAAGGGAAGCCCGTGAGAGAATGGTTCCTAAAGGTATGGTATGCGATGAACTTTTGGTACCACCAGTGGTGTATGATCTACTAGAACAGATTCCTTGCCTATTGGCACACAACTTGTTACGTGTGGAGGAAGATAGAGTCGAAACAGAAAGGGAACAGAGGAGACAACAAGTACTCCACCAATTTGTTGAAAGGAGGACAAGGGAACACAACTTGGAGGAATGTGATAATCTCAAAAAGGGAAACAGACACTAAATTGATTCATGCCCTTGATTCCAAACAAATATCCGAGGTGGGTACCAGGGGAAGAAACTGAGGACGTTGCCTTGAGGACACTACGTCTGCAGCAACAAGACGAGTGATGTTGTAACTTAGGGGAGGACTAGGGGATCCCACCAGAATCCGAGGGGTTGATTGAGCATACAACCAAAGGAATAGCCAATTTGGCCATCTCAGAGACACCAACAAGTTAGGGTGCAGAAACCCAGAGACACTTGCACGGAGAGAACTGCAACAAGAGCAAAGTCCTAGAGAAGAGGATACCTCCAATAATCAAGAATCAAGTTCGTCGAGATGGAATTACCAATCAAGAGGAAGTGTTCCATCAGGAGGAGGTATTCCATCCAGAGAAAGTGTTCCATCTGGAGGAAGTATTCCATCAGGAGGGAGTGTTCCATCTAGAGAAAGTGTTTCATCAGGAAGGAGTATTCCATCAAGAGGAAGTATTCCATCAGGAAGGAGTATTCCATCAGGAGGAAGTGTTCCTTTGGGAGGGCGTATTCCACCAGGAGGGAAAAAGGCCAACATAATGGCAATAGATAAACAAAAATTGCCTAGGTTTACGAGGGACAATTCGGAGGACCCTGCATGCCATTGTAAAACATGCATAACCATATGGCAAGCTAACGGAGAGAATAATGCAGACGAGTGGCTAAAAGTTGTCCCTACCACACTAAGAGGTATAGCCATTGACTAGTATACAAATTTAGAGGCAAGGAAGAAAAACACATGGAATAATATCCGCACAGCCTTTGAAGAAGAATTTAGACTCTTGAGGGACAATGATGAAATAGTGACAGAGATTTATAACACAAGGCAAGGAAAGAGTGAATCCGTCAAAGCCTACAGCAAAAGGCTAAAAGAGCTAATAGGGAAACTTGACAACAAGCCTATAGATGGGCTAAAGAAAAGATGGTTCATTGAAGGGTCGACACCATCCCTTGGGAAAAAAAAGAATATAGTCCCACCATCAACCTTCGTGGATGTGTGTACTCGCGCAATGGACATAGAAAGTGAGATAAAAACTTCCAAGGCAAGAATGCATGGAATCGCGGGTGAAAGTTCAGAAGAAAATGAAGAGGAATCCAAAACATTCCAAGCCCTAAGAAAAGATGTGAGGCAATTAATGAAGGAGGTAACCGAGAGTAAGGAAGATAAAAAGAAGGAAGAGAGCTCTAGTGCACCGATTGTTAAAAAGAAGGCCATACAAAAGGAGCATGTCCAAAGAAAGCATTTTGTGAGATTTGTCAGGTATTGGGACACGCAATTAAAGACTGTCCCTACAATCTAAAAACATAGAGCGCTCAAGTATTCTTTACCCAACGAGAGCAATCTACACCACCCTCCACTCCTCCAAAGAATACAAATACGGAAGCCTCACCAGGAGGATACAAAAATAATGGAAGAGGAAGTAACAATAATAGCAATAAAAACACACCCTGGTGAGCAATCCAATGTGATTCTAAGGGGAGACCTATGATCCAATGTAGGAGGTGCAATGAATGGGGACATTTTGCACGAGATTGCCAGAATGGAAGAATGTTGTATAAATGGTGTGAGCCAAGCAATCATGAAGATGCAAATTGCCCCAAACAGAGGGGGGTAAATATGTTAGATATTGAAGAACCAGAAAGTGAAATCCTTACCATCACGAGGATGCAAGCCAGAAAACTAGCCTATCCAGATGTTGCTACGGAGAAGGAAAGATTTCAGCAAGCAACGGACATTCAAGATAGCATAGGAGAGGAAGGGAAGACAAGGCCAGATAAACTGACTTCGGATGGGGGTGTATCAAGTATTGTGAGGCAAGTACTGGAAACCACCATCCCAGTGAAAATCACTGATTTATTGGAAACATTACCCTAGTTACAGGTAGCATTAACACAGGAAGCAAGCCTAAGAGGGGCAACTTCTAAAAAAGAGAAGGAAGGAGAATCATAGACAGAAAACAATACCCTATTCACTATAGGAACGGGGAGAACACTAGCCATAGTAGAAATGAATATGTAGAAATGAAGATATTAGGGTGCAAACTTTCAAATACTATTGTTGATGGAGGTTCTAGCGTAAATGTTTTATCTAAAGAAACATGGAAGGCAATAGGAAAACCCACGCTCTAGCCACCTACATTTAACCTAGTGGGAGCTCATACAACATGCTAGGTCTCAAAATATAGAAGCGATCATAATAGCAACAGAAGCATTGGCCGCATTTATGCAGACTGGCTGCCATATAGACTAGGAACTGTTACAGCAGAGTGGATATGCGCAGGAGGATATGGCCGCTATATGGACAAAAATATCCATCATTCCTTGTGGTCAAGAACACCCGCCTCTCATGGAGGCCATTGCAACTATGGAAGTTGCTTTTTGAGGAACATTCCTAGAACTCCAGCATGGAAAAAGCTTGGCTAAGGAATGGGAGGTGGAAAAGAAAACTTTTCAGGATCAGTGGAAGGTAGAGAAAGTCGCCATGGAAGAGGCCTGGAGAATAGCAAAAATTGACTTGGAAAACAGGATCACTACAGCAGAAGCAAAGAAGATGGACGCCCTGAGGGTACTACAGGGAGTTCGAGCAAAACAAAAGACAATTGAACCTGACCTGCAATGGCTCCAGGGAGCTCCGAGTACAAGGATGTCTTCCCAACCCTCTTCTTAAAATCAAGTTTTTCTATTTCAGCGTGTTCAGTAGTAGTTTGGAAGACGACTTCTTTTTTTTTTTTTTTTGGGGGGGGGGGGAGGGGGGTAGATGTAGTAGAGAATAAAGTAATATTATACTTAGCGCTTGTTAAAACTTGAGTGGGTTGGGTAGTTAGGAGGTGGGGGAATGCGTCGGTTGGTTTTCCCAACCGACCGACCCTTTTATAAGTACTTGGAATATTGTCAATGTAATCATCATGTTTTTGGTATGAATAAAGTAAATCATTTCCTCGCCAATTGGTATTGTGGTATTGAGGTACATTCTATATTTGGCTTTGTATACATGTCTTTATTATTTTGTGAATTTGAGTAGTATTTCCATTCTACAATGATATCAAAATGTTGAATATTTTCTGACCAAAGATATTCTTATATTACATTGAGATAATATATGGTCATGTGTTTATCCTCCCTAGCTAAGAGGGAGTGTTAATGTTTGGTAGCTTCAGTTGGATAAACTCATGAGACTAAACTGAAGTTATATATATTATATATTATTATATGTGTGTGTAGTTAAATAATAAACTATTATATTAATTAAATATTAATGAACAGACATGTCCCATGAAGGGACATATCTATCCATATCTCATCTGCAATATAAAGAGAGATCGATGCACTTGGAACACACATACCAAGAAGGCAGTGTTATTAAATCTGCAAGCGATCCTCAGAAAACCAACAGAAACTACCTAAACTGATTAAGATGACCATTAATATAACATTAATTGATTTAATACATATCATTTGTGTTGTATTATATATTCGTAATACATGAGATACTAATATATACGCAGCCTATTCCTTAATCACTCACTATAGCCCCTTAAGATAAGATAAGATAGGATCAATATATTAATGTCTAACAAGAGACCACAAAGAGGGTCTAAAGGACTAGAAAACAAACAATGAACCAACAACCAATAGCAAGAGCACCAAAAGGTGTCCTTGGAAAGAACAAGCAAGAAAGCAAAAGAACAAAATAAAGAAAGACTAAATACTCCTCATAGACAAGTAGTCCAGAACTAAAGGATATGGTCTGGGGTGAGGTTGTGCCCCTGGCTATCTCAGGAAGTTGCTGGAGATATGGTGATGCTACCAAGTGTGTCCTCTGCGAGGCCTCACAGATCTGGTGTGACCCGAAGGAGGGCCGAGTGATCTCTTCATCCCCCGGGTAGGAGAAACAGAGGTGAAGGAGGTGATAAGCTGATTTGAGATTTGCCTCGATGACAACTGAAGCTGCAAAGTATGATCACAAAGCCAAATGGCCTCCTTGAGGTAAAGCACAAGACACCGCTGATTAGTGTGTCTGGAAAATGAACAAAGGGACCTGCACTAGGTTGTTTTTTTTCAAGGATAGGCAGAGTAATTACTAACAAGGTAGAAGAATCCCAAGATATGGAATGAACATGTATTTCCAATGAGTTGAGGGAAATGTCCAAGATGGGTACAAATGTGTTCTAGAAACCTTGAGGGAGCCAACTTGTGGATTGGTTTCCAAACACTCCAAGGGCAAGTAATTCCCCATCCTCCTTAGGGTTGATGTTTAGGAGAGAAGTAAGGAATTAGGGCTTAAGAATCAGTAATTGTTTCTTTATCCTGATTTAAATGCATAACAATGTATGTTAATCATTGGGAATTGGTTGCCTCACAGTAGGGAACATTACAAACTGTCATTTCCAAGCACAATCTATACACTAATGGGCCTATTGGGAATTTTACATTAAAACAAGTAAAATCCCAATTGAGAACATTACAAATGGTATCAAAGTTTTCATCCTACCATCCTACAAGATAAAAGATGAAACAAGGAATCATTCTAAACAATAAGGAATCTAACAAAGTGTGTATTGTGTGTATAATTTGTATATGCTCTATGTCTTCATACATTCGTGTATGCTCCGTGTCTTAATATATTCAAGTATGTGTTCCATGGGTGGTTCTATTTTTGGTTGATCTAGAATAAGAAAATAACTAAAGTGAACCTAAACACTAGCCAATCCAAATCAGTTTTGATGCCATTACAAGATGGCCTTGAACCTTGTCTCTAGAAGATGAGACAAGACTTTAAAACTACAAATCATGCAAATTCTCATTGCATTGGTTAATATCCGAGTTACACAACAGAAGCTACTTATAGTGAAAGCTCTACACAAAAATCAGCATTGCTTGAGGAAAAACAAATTTGAGAAGAGCAGATTGCGATGTCCCCTTTCTGAAATAGGATTTGATAATAAATTATAATATGAAAATATCAAAAGAATATGAATTAAATTAAATTAAATTAAAATATAAAAGAATTAAGTTATAATTTAATTAGGTTCAATAAATGGTCAAAAGACATGAAGTGAAAAGATGTGGCTCCCTCATTTGAACGGGGGCAAGGAGAAAAGAAGAAAGAAGGGAGCATGGAAACTAAGGGGTAATGGAAGAAGATTGGAATGGGAAGAGCTGAAGGGTTGTGACTCTTTCAAAATTTGGTAGTTATGAATAATTGTGACTTTTTCAAAAGGCATAAAGGATGAAGGGTTGTGAACCTCTTGAAAGGTTGTAATAATGAAAGGTTGTGACTCTCCCATCCTAGGGATATTAATGGGGGGGAAATCATAATTTAAAGCCCGGGAAATAGGGATCATCTTAAGGAAGGTAATCATAGTAAGTTTTGATCTAAGATATAAGGCAGTTCTAATTTGCTTGAAGGAAGCATAGGAATTAAGGAAGAACTAATAGAAGAAGAACGAAAGAACTTCCAAAGGGGTAGCAATGATGGAGGGTTGTGACCTTTTCGAAGGGTGATCAATGTGAAAGAGTGTGACCATTGAAAAGGGCAGACATGATGAAGAGGTGTGACCCTTCCTCACAAAAGATATTGGAGAAGAGATTATAATATATATTTGATATTCTTCACATGGAAGAGAGGAGAACGGAAATGAATCATTTATATCGCTAGCAAGCATTTATGAATTATATCCTAATTGACAAAATATTATACTTGAATTCTATTAGCAATAAGGAACACTTATATGGTCATACATATATATATATATATATATATATATATATATATAAGAGAGACAAATTAGAATTATATATCCTGATTGACAAAAAAATTATACTTGAATTCTATTAGGGATAAGGAACCCTTATATGGTCTCTTCTATATATATATATATAAGAGAGACAAATCAGAATTATATATCTTGATTGACAAAATATTATACTTGATTTCTATTAGGGATAAGGAACCCTTATATGGTCATATATATAAAAGAGACAAATCAGAATTATATATCTTGATTGACAAAATATTATACTTGAATTCTATTAGGGATAAGGAACCCTTATATGGTCTTATATATATATATATATATATATATATATATATATATATATATATATATATATATATAAGGGACAAATCAGAATTATATCAGTTATGTCGTATTAAATATATCACACATGTGATATTAATATATACATAGCCTAATCTTTAATCTCTCACTATAGCCTCTTGAGAGGATGGGTTGGTTTTGTCAAGGAGAGGCAGAGTAATTCCTCACAAGGTAGGCAAATCCCAACATGTGGTAAGGAAATGTATTTCCAATGCCTTCAAGGAAACATCCCAAGATGGGTACAAATGTGTTCTAGAAACCTTAAGAGAGCCTACTTGTAGATTGGTTTCCAAGCACCCTAAGGACAAGTAATTACCCACAATCCTTAGGTTTATTGTTTAGGAGAGAATTAAGGAATTGAGAAATTAAGTAATTACCCAAGTAACTATTAATATAATTATTATATTTTCAAGTAATATAATATGTAATATAATTAATACAATATGTAATATAAGTATTGTATTATATTATATTATATAATATAATAATAATTTTATAATTTAATTATATTATATAGTTATATAACAATAATATATATATGAAAAAGTGGTGTCACTTGGTGACAGGGCACCACACACATATATTAAAGAAGAATAAGTCTTCCTCTTAAAAAAGGAATCAAATGAAATAGAATAATTAACATGGTATCAGAGTAGGCGACTCCCAGGCCTATCAATACTGAGACATCTACAATGACAACAGATGTACACAAACATGAAAATATACCCTTTGACCTGTGAGGAAGTTTGAAGATATGACAGAATAATGAAATAAGCAAAGGCAGATGCCATCTCTCTTAAACAACGACCATATCATGCAACGATGATTAATATTAAACTTGGACAAGGGACGAGCACTACCAATCGGAGCATAAAACCTGTAGAATTGATTTAGGCGAACGAGACTTCAAATTACCAATATGGATGAATATGAAGTATCCACTATTGTACAGGAATGGGGCGGCTTCATATTAAGACTATTAGTTCTTAATATGCAAATCCCATGCATCCAACCTGGGAGTTTAAAATTCCCAATAACCAAAAGTCATTGAGGCAATTGAGTTGCACTTGGTGTTTACTGTACAAGGTAAACAGATACTTATCGCATTAATAGACTAGAATGTAACACCGAACAGAGACTTTACTCATATAAGTAGATATGCAATTCCAATTACAATGATGATTCATAAATCCATTCGAACGATGTACATATACTTCTCGAAGGGATGACTCAACCATCACACAACCTTTCAGATACTAACTCAACCCGTTGGCTATAATATAGTTTTTACCGACGACATCATCCCCCCCAAAAGAAAAGTCGTCCCCGGACAACAAAATAGAGAACTTAAATTACTACGTATATCAAGACTCAAAATAAACTAAGACATAGAGGGTTGCATCCCTAGTACAGCTGGTGTGGTAGACCTTTGTGCCCGCAACTCATGTACCTGTTGCGTCCAAGCATCCAAATTTAATTTGGCCTGCATCTAGAGTTCTAGTGCCCTCTTCATCATGTCAACTATCTTCCAAAGCTCAACTTCCTTTGTATCCAACTCTTTCTTCACATCCCCCAACTGAGATACAATTGCTACCTTCTCAGCAATGAGTGTTTCCCGCTCCTCCCAAGCCACCTACTGGGTGGCCAAACTCACTTCTACTAAGGCTAGTGTAGTAGTTGTCTCCTCCTGAACCCTTACTGCTGCTACCTTATCTACCTCGCTCCTACGCAGAGCGTAGTACGCATCCCAATACACCTGTACTATCCCTCACATGAGCTGCTCAATTTTGCTCTCCACCACAAGCTCCTAAGTATTCCACTCCTACTACATCTTAGGGGTCTCTATGCTCGGCCATCCTCTCACCTCGAAACATACGGAGAAGGCCGTTGGGCAACTAACCCTCATAAATGCCAAGACCTACTCTAACTCCCATACCACTGACTCCAAGGTGTGTCTCTGTGCGGAGACTACTACTCGTCTACCCCGAGTTAGTACATCTGCTAACTATGTCTCAATATCCTCCTCCACCATAGTTGTCGAGAAGTTAGATGGCATGGTGTTCTCTACGGCCATTGTTGTCTCTACTGCTTCCAACATCCTCTCAATCGTGCTCCCTACCGAAGGTGGGGGTGGTGGTGGCTCCACTGTGACGGTAGGATGACTCTCTGTTGGGGTTGGAGGATCTATCACCTCAGGTACTTCTCTCATGGGTAACATAGTGACAAGTGTCGGCACTATTCGTCTGATGTTGAATCTCCTACCCAAATATCCACTTAGCTCTTGCTCACTTAAGACCTCAGCTGCACCATCCTCGCTGGTGGCCAATAATGCATCGTCTATCATCACTACAGCATCAAATCCCACTACATCTAAGTGAACTCTGGGTGTCCTCGAACCCTCATCTGCTTCTTCTTGTATAGGTACCTCCATCACTCCCTCCCGTGTCTCTACCTCATCATCAGGTATAACTACGGCTATATGTGTCTCAGCCTATATCTCCAGTAGAACTACGACTGTAACTAGAAAAGCCTCACGGTCGACTAAAGGCTCAGCAACCCCTAGTAGTGTTGGTTGAGTTGATGGCCAAGGTGTTGGCCGCGCTGCTGATATGGCTACTACAGTGATTGGAGTCATAACCACAAGCTGCCTAAACTGTCTGAATCTCGAAATGTGCACGCCTGTTGGGACTAAGTGAGAGTGAGATGTAATTGCAAGGGGCCTTGGAAATAATAGTAGTGGTGCTGTGATGACCTCAACGTCCTCATCATCCTCCTCGTCCTTGTCCTCCACCCCTTTCTCTGAGTCACCCTTTCTCTGAGTCATCAGTGTCTTCGGAGGATGTGTCCTGCCTCCCACTATCAGTGTTCCCATGCTCTGAGCTCTCTACCTTCTGTCATAGCCTCTTCTGTTCGATGGCCTTTTACCCTCCTGGAGTATCAAGGTACTTCCACTGCATGATCGGAGGCTGCCCTGGTTCTATTGAACCTGGCTTCATCTCTAGTCTATTGATAGGTATCATCTATGTTGTTTCGTGGAGAAATAGACTGATGGCGTGGTGTGGCATATAGAATGTTTTGTGCTACAATGTCATGAACTCATTCGTGCGCTTAGCCAATAAAGATGCCTAGTCATATACTCTGCCAATCACGATGTTGTTCATCATGCTCACCTGTAGAAATGAGATATCCAATGCCCTACTCGATCTAGTGAGTCTACTTTTTGCCAAGTCCATAAGGCAACGCCAATGTCCTTCCTATATATCGAATTTCTTCAATCCTCTTCCCTTTGAAGTATCCATTAGGGCTTCATTTTCTGCCTAAGGCCGTTTACCACACACCAATTCTACCAGCTGTGCCTTCACTTCATGACTTAGTTTCTTAGGTTTGTTAATTTTTCTCCCTCCCTGCACACCCTTGTGAAATTTACTACTCTAAAAGATATCACGAGGTTTTGTCCCAGATACGGAAATCAACTTGTTTGTGAAAATCGGTCATAGGTTTCCAGCATGGTGCAAAGAAAACCCTCGAAGTCGCGAATGCTAAACACTAGCACCTACAACGCCCATTCCACCTACACCCTCTGTATGCTTTCCTTCGCAAAATGGTCATTCGAAGTCTCCTGCCACCACTTCCTACACTCCAACCCGTTCAAACCCTCAAACATCACATTTTGGGGTGTGAGGTGCGTAGTTGTAGTAGGTTGTACTTGTGCCCTTGCCTTCTTTTTGCCTGTACTCCATGCAATACACACTCCTGATGGTAGAGCTTGTACATTCCTGTTCATTGTGCTACTAGCTGAATCTTCTTCTAATTTTTTCTTCCAAGCCCTCTTCACTGCACTCTCCATGATTATCCTTCCCTTTGTTTTGCAAGAAACAGTTCTTGGAAACGATTGGAACCATTACTCCACTTCCAACCTATTCAACTTCTTAGTCCCCTACAATACAGTGTTGACCCTTCAAAGATGTCGTGTGATGTCTTTGTGCTTTGTATGGGTCGTACAGCTTCTGTGAATTATCTCAACCCAACTGGTGATGACTCTAGCCTTCTTTTCCCTGTCCATATGGCTCACATCTTCCATCTTGCCTACACGTACATTGAAACACTGAAACTCCTTCCTTCCTTTTCCCCCACAATTAGTACGATGCACTGTGATCACACTTTGGTCTTCTGCTCTCCCCATGCCGTACGGTATTTTAACTTATTGCTTTAGCATCCTCAGGTTGTACGGTGTTTCCCATGGTGTGTTCGGACCGGTTTTTATCACTTTTTGTTTCCTTTCTGTCTGTACAACCATACGATGCACAGCTTCCTCTTAAATGAGTCATACGATGTTTTTATCTTTTACTTTCGTTGTTTGTTGTGTTCACCCGGTACCTATTCTTAAGGCCATATGGTGGATTTCACAAGCTTTCTCCACATCCGTACGATACTTCTCCACGTCTGTATGGTGCTCCTGTTTTTGTTCGATATGTTGTTTGATGCACATATGCTGCCTATATCCTTTGGTTATCACCGTACAGTGCTTTTTTCCTCCTAAGTCTTCATGTGACCGTACGGTACCTTCCCTATGAGGTATTCTCTTTTCAGCCTTATGTACGGTATATGTTGCTTTCTCTTGTTGTGTCATTATTTGACTGTACAGTACTTTTGTTGGCCCTCTGGTGTATATTAGCCTTTCTTGACTGTACGGTGTCCCTAATAATCGATTCACACATATGCTTTTCCATTGATGATTTGACCGCACGGTATCTTAAATACTTTTCCATTGGTCACTTGACCATACAGTATCTTAAATACTTTTCCATTGGTCACTTGACCGTACAGTATCTTCAATACTTTTCCATTGATTGATTGATCATACGGTATGGTATTTCCAATACATCTCTATTGATCTCTTGACCGTACGGCATCTTTCTGTTGTGTACTCCGACTATACGGTGTGTTGTTTTATCTGGCCATATGGTGGCATAATATACTCTTTCGTCTTGTTCTCTTCTGCACATACTTCTTATAATTAACTATATTTATTTATTTAGTATTCTTATGTATATTAGTACTTATTATTATATTTTTATGTTGCCTTTGAGTTGTTTCTTCGGGAAGTCTCCTCTCCCGGAACCTTTTTTCTTTCATGGTAGATTTTTAATTTTGACTCATCTACTGCATCCGTCACCCCCTTTCCGTCCAGCGTCCATAGTTTTATTGCTCTGTTATTGCCCACTTCACGAATTTTATATGGCCCGACCCACTTCACCTTAAATTTGCCCAATTTGATTTTGTTGCACCCATTATATTTTAAAACTAATTGACCTGGCTAGAACCTGTTTAGTTTCAAGTGCTTGTCATGTCACACTTTGCATCTGCATTGTGAGACTTCGACGGCCCATTGTGCTTGAAATTGTCATTCATCAAGTTTATTCAAGTTGTGCAATCTTTCCCTGAGACTTTCCATATCTCCTACCTTGTTTTAGATCACTATTCGCAAACTTGGTACCATGAATTATGTTGGTACTACGACTTCCTAGCCATACATCAATTGGAACGGAGTGTCTCGTGGTGACTTTGTAAGAGGTACAATATGCCCACAATGTCGATGACAGCTTTTCCTCCCAATCCTCACCTTTAACTACGCAAGACTTGTAGATTATTGCTACCAAGATTTTGTTTGTGGCTTCTACTTGTCCGTTTGCTCTAGGATAGTACGGGTTTGATAGAGAATGGTATATTTTGAATTTCATGGTCAGTAGCCGGATGATGTGATTGACAAGATGTCCCCCATAGTCGCGTGTCAGCTTTATCAGGATCCTGTACCTTGTGATGATTTGCTCGTAGATGACTCTCGTTGTGCTCACTATAGAGTTGTCTAGTAGGGCTCGCGCCCCTACCCACTTGATAAATACTTCGTTGCTACAAAAATGTACCTACATCTCCAAGATTTGCTCACCTTGAGGGGTCCGACAAACTCCAACCCCCAACATTCAAATAATTACTGCGCATGTGAAGGGTTTAGAGGCATGAAATCGCTCTTCAGTGGCTTCCCGACCCTCTGACATATATCACATGCAACGAGCCACTCCCTGGCATCAGTGTACACAATTGGCCACCATAATCCTGCCAGGAGTATCTTCCGTGTAGTTGTATCTGGCCCCATATGTCCTCATGCAGGTCCTTTGTGTGCTTCCTTCAATACCTTTTGTATTTCTTCCTCTAGAACACATCGTCGTAAAATCTAGTCAAGTCCCATCTTATATAGCGACCCGTTGATCAATTGGAATGTTCAAATTCTCAACACTAGTTTCCTCCTCTCACTTGGCGGCATTTCCCTAAGAAATTGCCCCATCGAAAGATATTCCTCGATACTTGCGTACCAAGATGGTAGTACGGCAATCTGGAATAGTTATGCATTAGAAAAGTCATCGTTGACTCCCTTCGGAGGTTCTCCCGATTTAATTCTTGATAGTGATCCACACTTATGTGGCTTTTCCCAGGCTGTACCACAATTTTAAATGTAAACTCCTGCAACAATAGTAGCCATCTGCTTATCCGTCCTTGGATGATCGATTTGTTCACATGATATAGTAGGGCTTGATGATCTACATATAACACGAATGGAGTCGCCAGTAGGTAGTGTCTAAACTTCTGCACAGCGTACACCATTCTGAGAGCCTCCTGCTCTATTGTACTATAATTATTTTCCACCTTAGACCATAGTCTACTTGCAAAGTACACTAGATGGTCCAATCCGTGATCACCTATCTGTGCCAACATTGCTCCAATTGCATAGTTCGATGCGTCGACATGTACATGGAACTCCTTGTCCCATTTCGGATAAGCCAAGATAGGTGTTGTGGCTAATCGTGTTTTCAGTCCCTCAAAAGCTTCATTCTGCTCTGTTTCCCATTTGTATCCTTCTCCCTTATAGGTTAGTTTGTCAAGTGGGTAAGATATTTTGGCAAAGTTCTTAATGAACCTTCGGTGATATCCTATGTGTCCCAAGAATGATTTTACCTCAGTCACATCTGTTGAAGGTGGCATTTCCAGGATTACCTGGACTTTGTCAGGATCTGTCTCTAATCCTACTTTACATACGATGTGTCCCAACAGTTTCCCCTACACTACCATAAATCTACACTTCTTCGGATTTAGTGCTAATCTTGCTCATGTACATCTTTCCATGCATTCTCTAAGTGCAGTCAAATGCTTGTCCTCCGCACTAAAAACTAACCAATCATCCAAAAATGTCTTGAAGTTTCCAACTAACATCTTGTTGAAGATGTGCAGGATAATTCTTTGAAATGTTGTCAGGGCATTGCACAAACCGAGTGGCATTCTATTGTGGGCATATACCCCGTCTTCTACTATCAAGGTTCTTTTGAGCCTATCTTCTTCTGCGATGGGTATCTGGTTGTATTCGAAGAATCCATCTATGAATGAATAAATTTCATGCCCCGTCACTTCTTTAAAAATATTGTCAGTAAATGGTTTCGAAAACGGGTCCTTAATCGTTACTACATTCAAGCATCAAAAGTCTACGCATATCCTTCTCTAAGTGGTGTTTTTTCAGAGATATCACAATTGGGGATACCCACTCACTCGTTTGTACCCTAAAAATAATGCTTGCTTCAAGCATCCAATTAATCTCATCTGTAACCCGTGTGGCATAATTTTTGTTCAACCGATATGGTTGCTTCCGTACGAGTACTGCTCCTATCAGTGGGATGCGGTGGACGCATAATTCCGGCAGTACCCTTTCCAGGTCTTTATACGTCCATGCAAAAAATCCTTATATTCCATAAATATTTTAAATGTTGTTGCCTTCAGAACTGGATTCCAATCATCTCCCACAAATATATTTTTCAGATTAGCCTCATTCCCTAAGTTTATCGTCTTCACTATGGGTACTTCGTATTTAATAGGCTTTTCCTCACAAAATGTATGTGTAGGTGTTTCATCTATCTGCGCCTCTCCTTTCAGTTCTCTGTATTCCCTCAGGAATTCATTTTCCTCTCCTTTATCTTCTTCCTCTATCCCTAACATGTGACAACTCGAAAAGAGCTCATAGTCCTCCATTTGCTAATGGAGTAGGTGATTCACCGAATCCAGGTCATCATCATTGGACCCTCCTTCCAGTCTCAACATTCCTTCTTCGTTGGGTTCCATTCACTTCTTCCCTTCGTCATCTCCTTTGCCTTCAAAATCTAACGATGTTGCCTCCTCTCCTACCATCTGTGTATGTAGGTCAATTACAAATCTACAACCTCTGCCTTCCATGGACAAAGTGTTCCTTTTCCAATCATGTTTTACTTTCGCCTTTACTAGCTAGCCCTAAGGATGTCGTCATACCCTTTTCTTTTCAATGGCACGAAGTCCAGTATGAATGGTTGTGTCCCGATCGTGACAAGTTGTGCCATCAAAGTCCCTAGGGGTTTGATCCCGTGTTCATCGGTGGTGAACAGTTGAAATGTAGGTGGCCATAACATAGGTTGCCCCAACTTCTTCCATGTTTCTTCCAATTGTACATTTACTCTTGACCCTCCATCTACAAAGGTGTCTGTGAGGATGGTTCCAAAAAAACCCATCTCTACTACTCCAGGGTGTGGTGAGCAAAATTAGCATTGGGTCCGCCACAGTCGTTCCGCTTCCACCTTTTGCATCTATTCCTAGCTCTTCCATCACCTTCAAGGATGGTGTCATGTTCAGGATTGCAGTCCATAAATGAGGAATTATAAGAAGGTCATTCAGCTTCATGGGAACCTCAGCTTGCATTACCTGTTGTATGATATTTTATTCTGCCTGGTTCCTCCTTGAGGTGCCGGTAGTGTCCTTTGTTTGCGATTTTCCAACCTCCATTTCTTTTTCTAATTCTACTCGTGCTTGCTACAACTTTTTCTTTTCCTCTTTCGGATTTGGATACGTTTTCACTTGCGCGTGAGTGATGGCTAATGTCTCCTCATCACATGTTTCTATACTTAACAGGTTCGCCCCAGGCTTAGGGCATTTTGAATCCTCATGGTCTCCAAGGCCACACCATCTGCACAACAATTGCAGTTCCCCCTTTGTAGTACAGTCTCTGGCGGAGTGGCCCCAGAGGTTGCACGCACAACAACTTATCATTGGCTGTCCACTTGGATCATACTGTATCCGGCTTCAGCCCCCATTATTGTTGTTGTTGTTATTGTTGTTGTCACCTTGTCTGTGTTGATTGTTGTTTTGGTAGCCTTCTAAGGTTGCCACATCATTGTTCGTATTCATTTCCGCTCCCGAGGTGGACACTTCTTGCGTTAGTAGTACCTGTTAGAGTCCCTTCGTTTTTATATTGAACAAGCATTCCTTGGTGGAATGTCTTGCAATTTGGCAGATATCGCAAAATTGGTTCTTAGCATAAGAGCCCTTTGTGTGGCCCTCTTTCTTACAATCCGTACACCACAATTCTCCTTCTCTCGCTTGGCCAGGATTCTTTTTCATGTTTTTGAACTCTTTCGTCATACGTAGCATGTCCTTCTGCAGTGCTCGAACCTTTTTACTTGATTCCTCGTTGCTACTACTTTCGGAGGATGAATCTTCCGAGTCCGACAATCTATCATTCTTCTTTTTGCCCGTTTTTTGTTCACTTTCCAAGTCCATCGCGCGGTTATATGCATCCATGTATGATGTTGGAGGTATAATTTTCATCTTTTTCTGCAATGATGGTTGTAACCCTTTGACGAACCACCTTTTCTTCAACCCATCTACTGGTTGGCTTTCCATCTTTCCAACCAGCTCCTTCAGCCTCCTCGCGTATATGCAGACTATTTCATTCTTGCCATGTTTGGTACTGTAGATTTCTGCTATTATTGCATTATCATCCCTTAGTAGTCGGAACTCCGTTATGAATTCCATCCCAAATTTTGACCTAATTTAAATTATTATAGCTGTTGAGTTGAATGGATTTTTCTTTCCTATTCATGTGAAAAGGGTAGTTAAATATAACCGTTGTATCCTATGGAATTGGTTTTCATCAATTATTTTGTGGAACTGTTTAATGATGATGGTCGTTATCCGTTATTTGTCATATGATGATGATAGTAGTTAGCAATTGATTGGTTTTGGAATTATGGTTATTAACTAATTTCCTTACTAATATCTATGTTAATTGTTATTACGGATTTATCATGGAACTTGTTATTATTGTGGAAAATGTTGCACAGGTGATTGCAGGAGCAGACAAAGGGGAGAAGCATTGCTTAACTACTTTAGTCCATTTCTCTAATAGACAGGTATGACCTATAACTATCTTGGTAAGGACATAGTGACTTGTACAACAGGATACAATCATTGGACACGCATGAGCTATTGGATTGACATTAAAACATTAAACATTTTAACTTAATTAAAGTAGGTATCTTTTAATGGCTTATGGTTGACATTCTCATCACTTCAATATAATACATATTTATGTACGTGCAGATAGATATAAAAATAAGGTGACACCATAGTATTAATTTATACAAGATTATATCTATTAAATACGTATATCTAAATGTGCGTACACCATGACAAGATATGGAGATAAAATAATCTTCTAGGTGATACACGTATTTAGATATGCATACCTTAGTAGGTACAACCTTGGATAAATATTAAATATGATGCCATCATAATAATATATGTGTGCAAATATATATATATATATATATATGTATGTATGTATGTATGTATGTATGTAACTTTATAAATTATCCTTTTCATTACATAACCTTCAAGTTCTCTTTCATATTTACTCTTTCCTTATAAGAGGCGAGAGAATGTACACTTGGCATTTTTATCGGTGATTCAAGAAGATGATTCTTCTTCTTTTCTTATAACTGATCATAGAGTCACGGCTTCTTGGAAGCCTTTATTATTTCAAATGCCTCCTTTTATATATACAAGTTGGGAGGACCAAAAACCCATATTCTGCATTTTATATCTCTGCTCTCCTACGTTTCTCTTATTTTTTTATTTACTGCAAATGATTGAGGACAAGTCGTATTCATTGTTACTCTGAGCTCTGCACTTTGGATTGCTCACGTCAAGAAGAGTCAACTGCATAGAGTTCAGCCAAGCCCCACGTCTTCCTGATCAGGTTATGTGGTCAGCTTTTCCAATCATGATTTGTTATTTATATATTTGCATTTGAATTTACAGCAATAAGAAATGTGTCCATGAATTCCATAAATTAATATTGAATTGCAATATCAAATAGACATTCGATGAGTCCATTCTTCCCATGTTAAGTCAAGATCAAATGTATATGATATGCTCAGATGTCTCTGTTACTGATGGATTTCATAATCAAACTATTTTTCCTTGTAAGTCCATTAAGAGAAGTTCACGGGTCATAAAGATTGTGTTATGACAATACTGAAAATATATAATGTTCTCTACACCAGCTGAGGTTCAACAAAAAGAGTTGGATTACTCTAGGATTTAAACACCTAGGACTCACCCAGCTGTATGGCCAAGGAAGAGGGTGAAGAGGTGAGAGAAAAATCTGCAAGAAACATGAAATAGAATCAGATGTGATACAATAAATATATTATTTTAAAAGAATCATTTAATTGCTCATGCATGTCCATTTATATTGTTTTCATGTTGTCAAGTCGAGCGGTGGTGATCGAGTATTAGAAACCCATCTAAAAACCAGTCGTTAAAGGCTTTCTTGCCTTCTAAAGATCATATGATGTCGGTAGCACCAATTATTCAAACATGTCCGTCCATAACTGTGCAGAGATTCTAAACACCGGTATTGCTCGGATGGCTGGACTAGTAGTACCCCAAGCTTGGCTCCAGAGTAGAGAGGGCCTTTCTTTTCAAAAGACTGTGGGGGGATGGATATGGTCCGCGGTTGGGAGGTTAAGCCTAAGTTAATACTTCTCTTATCCAAAAGCCGAGGCTTCCACAACCATTTAAAAACTCACCAGTTTCTTTTTGTATGTTCTTTCTCTATCCTTGCTATGCATTTGTTTCCTCTTGTATCATAGTATAAATGGTAATAATTTACTTTACATGTATACAAAGAATGATAGGAAACGGTTATTTCAGTCAGTAGTTATTTCAATTGAATGATATTTCAATTAATCCTTATTTCAGTTAATCGTTATTTCAGTTAATATCTCATGAAATGGATTTTAAGATGTTATGTTTCAGAAGTTAGTTGAAGAATTACTTTCATTTCTACTTGAAATCAAATATTAGTTCCATTCTTTTTAGTTACATCTTTCTTGACATCCAGCCATATAGTTAACTTCTTTGGGTCGGTGTCCGAAAACCAATCGATCGCTACACCCGTAGGGTAGCTGAAAACTGTCAAACCCAGTCATCTTGATCCGTTACACCGTTCACAATCCAAATTGTTTCACATGTTTTACAATGTCTGACTAGATCAACCGTCCCATCGCCATTAAATTTTTGGCATTTTTTCCTTTGGTCATGCCATTGTTAATTTGTTTTGTATTTGTGGTACTTGTTGGTCACTCACGTTGTTCCACTGCGCACTCACATTGTTCTATGCACTTGCGTTGTTCTAAGCAACCGCATTGTTCTGTGTACCCGCGTTGGGCTGCACAACCATGCTACTTTGGACAACCGCATTACTCTATGGTGTGAAGAGGTCTTCTACAAGCGAATTCTCAACTTGTATCCATTCGTCAGGGGTATCGGAAACGAAGAGTTCACCCCACTGTAATGTCCCGTTTTGGATGACCTTTAAATCATTCTTTGTTTCCAATGAATAACTTCAAGTACTCGTTCTATACTCAGAGATATATGGAATTTGTGGTTTATACATATATTTATATATATTATATATATTATAATATATATAATAATAATTTTGTTATAAAATAATGATTTTTTTATATAAGATAAAATATAATTGAAATTAGGAGTCTATCCTAATAACTCATCGACTTGCACTCCTCCTTTACTTAAAGCTTTAGCCCCTTGAATATATTGGTAGTTCAATTTATAACTTAATTACCAATTTCCTCTACCTACAATCTTCCGTATTACTTTGCTTTGTTTCTCATTAATCTTATGTCAACAAATACTCCAAAGCTGATGACGTTCCACGGTTTTGGTTCAAGGGATAACGCATGAAGTCCAAGTTGGATGTTCATACCCTAATGCAAATGGAATGATGCTTCGGTTTTGATGTGTCTTTGTATATGGGTTTGCACGTCTTTAAATGTCTGATGCCTTCAATATACTCCTCGGCTTCCTCCGCCTACGACGTCCTTTGTTCCACGTATTGTGAATGATTTATTCCTACTATCCCCTCATCAATGTGGTTTCTGAATGTGTTTTCCTCCCATGGCTTTTATGCCCTTCGATGGCTTTTATGCCCTTCGGTGAATGTGATTTGAAGATGTGCCATTCGTTGTAGTCCTTTTTTCATAAATACTGTTGTGATGTGTCTTATAAATGGATAGTCGTGCCCCTATGCGTAATGGAAAGTTTATCGATTTGTTTAGTATTTTGCTTATTGTCTTTATATACGTTGATTTGGTATGTATTATGTATGTTAAGTTTATATTTAAATATTTATAATGTCAATGCCATTGGTTAGGCATATATATATATATATATATATATATATATATATATATAAATTAATGTATTTTTACAAAATAATTATTATTTATTAATATATATTACTAATAATCATTATTATTAGGAATAATATATTTATAATATTATGATGGGTATAAATAATTACGTAGAATGAATGGACTATAGATATTTATCTATATAGTCGTTAATAATGTTCCTTGTGAGAATAATCGATATATATTTTATTCATATATTATATAATTTTATTCAGATATAATTTGTAGGATCCCCTTTTAGGAGGGGTCATGACACCCACGCTCGTGCTCCTTCAACACCTCAAGCCGTGCAGGTTCCTTCCCTTCTGTTCAGATTCTCTACACTTGGTGTATACAAGTTTAGGGAACTCCTCCTTTGTCTCTTCTACCAAATTCAATCTCTGTAACATTTTCTTCAAACAAGTCCTCGGCACTCCTCGGTCTGCTAGGTGAATGCACTCCCTTGATCCATGCTCTTTCACCACTTTGGTGGCCGTCAGTGAGCTGCTGAAACTTCTGCCTTCGCTCCGCCTGTTGTGTGAGGATTAATGCTTCTCGTGATGTGTGTATCTCATCCTTGTCTTTTATTTTATTCCTATCCTTATTAAGAAAATTCGGCATTAATCTTCATAACACCTCTTTTGTACCAGGTTCGACTGGCAATGGCGCCAAATGTTTACCGTACAAGGTAAACGGATACTTATCGCATTAATAGAGTAGAATGTAACACCGAACAAAGACTTTACTCATATAAGCAGATATGCAATTCCAATTACAATGATGATTCATAAATCCATTCGGATGATGTATATATACTTCCCAAAGGGGTGACTCAACCGTTATGCAACCTTTCGGATACTAACTCAACCCGTCAACTATAATATAGTTTTTACTGACAACATCATCCCCCCCAAAAGAAAAGTCATCTCTGGACAATAAAATAGATACAACTTAAATTACTAAGTACATCAAGACTCAAAATAAACTAAGAAGTAGAGGGTTGTGTCCCTGGTACAGCTGGTGTGGTAGACCTCCTCTGTGCCTGGAACTCATGTATTTGATGCATCCGAGCATCCAAATTCAGTTTGGCCTGCATCTGGAGTTCTAGTGCCCTCTTCATCATGTTGGCTATCTTTTGGAGCTCCACTTCCTTTGTATCTGACTCTTTCTTCGCATCCCCCAACTGAGATACAATTGCTGGTTATCGTTTGTTTATTGTTTGAAGACAACAGAGCTTACAGTTTTCAAGGTTCACAGTAGAGAGAATCGTGGAGACTTTTGACATTTGACAATTCCTTGGTTCATAGTTATTGGTCATAGCAGCCTTGAACGAACAAGGTGTTTTTGCGTGGAATGTTATGCATGAACAGTACGATGAAACTACTGTATGTGAAGTTAGAAAAGGACTTATGTTAATGACCTAAGTGTCTGCTATGGCTGAAAACACAGTGTAAGCAGTAATAGATATAAACTCTGTGCGAACAATGTTGATATTGGTGATACCCGTTTTGCTATCTATGGCTACTGTGTAAAGTAACCATCCGCAGTGAAAGGATTTGATTAAGTGTATCATGAAATGGATAGTAACTTTATACAGTTCAGTTTTGGTTTTCAAAATAATAATTTATGATATTCTTTTAGGCCTTGAATATCTAGTTATCCTGTTCAACTGAGACAGGTGTTACCAGATTTGGTTTGACCACCTGAATAAACCAACAGATGCTTGGAATCTCTGTTATTGCTACTTGTCGTTGGGAGTTTGGTTAAAGGTTAATCCAAGCATATTGGTCATACCTTGGTCATCGGGCTTTGTTTTGAGATAATATGTTTCTTCAAATGATTGGAATTGAAGGGTAGTATACACAATGAGGCTGAGAAAATTGTGGCCTTAGCCTTGGTTCCTTGATTTTGTTACAGCTGTATCAGGCTCAAATTAATACGTAGACTCCCATCATGGCACAAAGCATAGTATTGGTTGCATGATTATGATCATGAGGTATTTGCTGACTCTTATTTTATTCAAGAATCATCATGACATGAGAGGAAATTAACAGAAACTGTTCAAAAATAAGTAACAGTTCACATCCTGCCAAATCCATAAATAGTAGTATATTTGTGAAATTGGTCACTATCAGAAGCAAAAGAAGAACAAGTGCAGAGGTATCTGCAGAATTGGTACAGGAAGTTAAATATCTGGGTGATTTTTAATTTCTGCACAACAGAACATCCTCAATGCAGTATTTAGGAGAGAAGTACAGTATATGAGCGAGCATTATAGCTATTCTCTTGTCATTGTATGTAGGCTAGATGGCCTTTATGTGGATGTCTTAGACATGAAATTCCTAGATACATGGATACTTGTTGTATGAAAGAGCATTCAAGAAAATAGCTTGATGCAGGCTAAAGAATAAAGACACAACTTGCTGCCATGAGGTCAGGAGGTTGATATCAGATTTAAAGGGAGTCTGACAGTTCATCAGAAGCAACCTTGAATGAACAGGTCAAAAGCTTAATACCTGCTTAATGAGTTCTTCTCTGTGAGATAGAAGTTTGAAGTGAAAGCCCTTATTCCACACTCTGATATAGTTCATGGTGGATGTCATGTTTGTGACACCATGAAACACTACGTGAGACGATTTGTGATGATTTTCCTTGTACATGTGATATGAATATCCTTGTGATGTGAGGATTTCACAATGCTGACACTTTTACACTGTTACCTTCTTTGTGAGGTGACGATATCACAATGATGATTGAGAAATCCATTACAGTGGGTAGCGCATGCGGCGGTAGCCACAAACATGTCATAATGGTAGATATCATTAATAATAAATAGTTTCTATATCTATTTAATGGCTATCTATTTTAATCTATTGTAAATATTAGAATCTTATAATATAATTATTATATTAATAATTATATTAAATCATTATATATAATAAGATTATAATTATTATATTATATAATATATAATTATATAATTAATAACTATTATTATTATAATATAATATAATTATAATATATATACGAAAAAGTGGTGTCCCTTAGTGATGGGGCACCACCCACACATATTAAGGATAAGTCTTCCTCTTAAAAAAGGAATTGAATGAAATAGAATATTTAACACCCTTAAGCACAACTTAGATGAATGAAAAGATGATAGGTCTTGAAAAATGAGTCCTATTATTCAGTACCCATGTACAAGAAGTCCCTCCCACCCAAATTGAAGATGCCCCCCTCAATGGTCTCGTGTCAATGCTACAAATTGTCATGATTAAATTACGTGTTCTAAGCCACACTATTGAAGATGACAATCCAAAAATATCTTAGAAATTGTTATAGAACATAACCAAAAGACTCAAATATCTTCTTGTGATCAAAGAGACCTCCAAATATTGTATGAATGTATCCACACTGATGTCGAACAATGAGAATTGAGCATGTAGAGAATGAAAAAGATCAGAGTGTTCCCTCACAACAACGGAAGAAGAATCAACTATCTTAAAGAGAAAATGTATGCAATCAAAGTGTCTTATAAATTTGGAAAGAGGGTGTCCATAAACAAACAAAATATGTTTGATGAAAATTAGCCCTAATGAACTAAATCCAAAGGACGTAAATGATCTTGTAGCAAAGAATCATTGGAAGTTATCAATGAAGCAACTCTCAACTTTGAAGAAGCAATAGTAGATAGGGAATCAACAAACTAATCATTCTAGAAGGATGTGTCCATATAAGATTGGATAACAAAAGTTTCATTATCATCCACATGATCCTAGTCATTTAAGGAAAAATCACTTTCAAATGAACATCCAATATCTCCATACAACTTGTGGATGATGGTTCAAGTAGTGAATAGACACTCAGTGTACTCTATGACATGTAGGAAACCGTAAGCCATATTAGACCACAAACAACCGCATTATTGTTAAACCATGCATTTTTTTGTTCATAGTCACTTGGCTTAGGAACGAGTCCAAGGAGATAGGGTAGCAGATCTTGTTCAAGGCAGTGAATCTTAGTCCCTTGTTTCCAGGAAAAATAGTTCCATGATGTTAAGTTGCCAACATAAGGATGAAAATAATTATCAATAGAAATGATTAATCCCCAATTATTGGAACTTTACCTCTGTTGATAATTGCATAAAAGACATCGAGCAATACCCCTCTTTTGACTAATATCAGAAATCACCCCCCTCCAAATATTAGAATTTTGGCACTTTATAGTATAGTGTGATTACAAAGATTTTCCCAAATTATATATATGAACTAAAAATACTATTAACTCATTGTTTTCAAACATAACTATATATGTTTTCATTGTTTTGTAAATTCAATTATATAATTAGTCATAGTGATTTTAATATTACAGTTTTGAAATTTCATGCAGTTTATATATAATTTAAGAGCGTAGTTCTTATGGTTAGTTATGATGTTATTGTATGAAATTTGTTCATCCTCAAAAGTGAGGCCCATAAGGAAATCCCAGATGTTATATCTAAATATTATATTTTAGATAAATAATTATGTAATTACAGACAGTATTGAAAATTCACTGGATACATACATACGTACGTACGTACGTACGTACGTACATACATACCTACATACATACGTACATACAACAGCACCTACAGAAGAAATAATAGGTCTACGAACTGAAATACAGTGCCAAATATTGTCAAGGGAGATAGCAACACAAAATGAAATATTGTCAATCATTGCAGGAATAAGAATCAAGTTACAGTCTTAAAGAGACAAACATTACAGAGTTTGAATGAGGATTGATGGTGTTCTGCACCTGCATGCTCGCCCACGGCCATTGAGGCCTTGGGTGCATGTTGTTTTCTACTGCTGCATGTGTCTTATTTCTTCAGGATCGGTTTGTCTGTGGCGTGCTGTGCTCAGGGAGGGGTTCTTAAAGCTTTCGGGAGTGTGTTTGGATCAGTTTAAATTCTTGTTTTTTTGTTCCTTCTTGTTGGATCCGTCTTCTGTCTATGTGGAGAGACGTTTGCTGAGTCGCGGTGATTGGTGCTGGAGCTTATTGGTGTTCTTGTTGCAGGCCTGTCTTGGGCATTCCAATGTCCTCGTCTTGGGGTGAGACATCTAGGGAGTCGCCTAATATGGACTTTCGGGCTGCGGTTGGTTCAAAATCTCCGAACCATGGTATGAAGTCCTTCGATAATAACTTATTCTCTCTGGATTCAGAGGTTGGCGGTGCTGGTTTGCATGGTGGCTCGCAGATCATGAAGATTAATGGTTGTCTTGAGCGGTGCAAGGAGTGACCAAAATTGGTTATTCCGCCAGAGATGATTGCCAAGGATATAGAATACTATTCAAGTCACTCTTTATATTGCAAGTTTTTGGGGATCAGGGTCTCTTTGCATTTTTTGGAGACTTGGGCCCAGAGGACATGGGAGCCGGAGGGCGAAATGGCAATCATGCTATTGGAGAATAATTACTTCATGGTTACTTTCAATTGTGTGGCTGATCGCATTAGGGTCTTTGAGGGGGGCCCTTACTTTCATAATCAATTGGGACTGTTTATCAAACCTTGGCATGCAAGGTTTAACCCCTCTAAGGAGCTGCTGAATCGGGTTCCGATGTGGGTTCGTCTACCTATTAGGATAAACCACGGACAGAAATAAAAAAAACTACATGCAAATATAACCAATAACAGAAAAAATAATAGAACACACAGAAATGAACACAAGGCACCAAGATTTAACGTGGTTCACCCAATCCCTGGGCTACGTCCACCAAACAGCAAGTCCGATCTTATTACAATCCAATGATTACAACCTGATTACAATCCGTAATCCCTTACAGCTCAATACCGCCACAAGAACCAATTTCGCATCACAACATAATGAAAAATACCCAACCCTAAGCCCTTTTATACAAGTATTAAACCGCTTTAGGGTTATAACATGTCGGCCATATGTCGGCCATAATATGTTGGCTACCATGTCGGCCACTGCCCAAAAAATTTTTTGAACCCCACTATTTATGAAGTATGTACAGTACTTTTCTGATCAGTCACCACAATCTAACAATCTCCCACTTGGGGACTGATCAGGCTCCACACTAAACAACAATCTCCCACTTGGAGACTGATTCTATAGCAATACCACTACCACATGGGGCTCCCACTGGATCAAACCATCCTGGACGCTACTGTTCTTTTATTCATGTTCAGTCTAAAAGACCAACCGAAGCTGAAGAGGAGTTCAGCTTCTCCCTTGTTACAACCTTTGTCAACATATCTGCTGGATTGTCATTGGTATGTATCTTCTCCAGCTTTAACTGTCCATCCTCCAAAACTAACCGAATGAAATGGTACCGCAACTATATGTGTTTGGTCTTAGAATGCAGAGCTAAATTTTTAGCAAGATGAATGGCACTCTGACTATCTGTGAACAAATAATTATCCTTCTGAGGATGTCCCAATTCTTCCAAGAAGAACTGAAGCCATATCATCTCTTTGGCTGCCTCTGTAGCAGCAACATACTCTGCCTCTGTAGTGGAGAGAGCATTAATCTTTTGTAATCTAGAAACCCAGCTCACGGCTGCCCCACCAACAGTAAAGACATAACCTGTAGTACTCCGCCTGGTACCAATATCCCCAGCCAAATCTGAGTCAACATAGCCCTGTAAATCAGTAGTAGAGCCCCCAAAGTGTAAACACTTATTGGATGTTCCTCTCAAATATCTGAGAATCCACTTGACAGCATTCCAATGCTCAAATCCTGGATGACTCATATACCTGCTAACGACTCCCACTGCATGTGCAATATCTGGCCTAGTGCATACCATAGCATACATCAAACTTCCTACAGCTGAAGCATAGGGTACCTTGGACATCTTATCCTCCTCTTCCTGTGTCTTGGGACACATTTCCTTAGTCAATTTCAAATGACTGGGTAAAGGTGTGCTGACAGCTTTAGCATTCTCCATAGAGAAACGTTGCAACACCTTCTCAACATAATTAGCTTGAGATAGTGTCAATGTTCTGTTCTTCCTATCTCTGCAAATCTTCATACCAAGGATTTGTTTTGCTGCCCCCAAATCCTTCATAGCAAATGCATGTGCTAATTGGCATTTCAGCCCCTTAATATGATCCATGTTAGACCCAACTACAAGCATATCATCAACATATAAACATAAAATAATGTAGCTATCATCATCCAACCTCTTAAAATAAACACAGTAATCTGAATGACACCTATTATATCCATGCTCATGCATAAAACTGTCAAATTTCAGATACCATTGCCGAAGTGCTTGCTTCAAGCCATATAAACTTTTCTTCAATTTGCATACTAAGTTCTCCTTACCTTTGACCTCAAAACCCTGTGGCTGAGCCATATATATTTCTTCATCCAAATCACCATGAAGAAAGGTTGTTTTAACATCCATCTGCTCTAAATGTAAATCTTCAGTAGCCACAAGACTTAAAACAGTACGAATAGAAGTCATTTTAACAACAGGAGAAAATATCTCATCAAAATCAATTCCCTTTTTCTGTGCAAATCCTTTTACAACTAACCTGGCCTTAAATCTTTTCTTACCTCCTTCTTCTTCTTTCAACCTGTAAACCCATTTATTTTGTAAAGCCTTTTTACCTGCAGGCAACTTGCACAAATCCCATGTCTTATTTTTCAGCAAAGAGTCCATTTCATCTTTCATTGCAGACTCCCACTGAATCTTAGTATCCACCTGCACAGCTTCATCATAACTTTCAGGTTCAACAGCATCAGTAAGTAAAATAGAATACAAAGAGGGAGAAAACCTTTGTGGAGGTCTAATTTGCCTTGTTGACCGTCTAACATTTACTGGTGTGTGTGGTATTTGTTGTTGCAGTTGTTGCACATCATGAGGAATGGCTGGAACATCAGCTTTTGGAGTATCATCCAGCACTACATAATCATCTTCTTTCTTCTCATGTTGCTGCAACAGATCTTTGTACAACACTTTCTCATTGAATATGACATCCCGACTTCTAACAATTTTAAGATTTTCAAAATCCCAAAGCCTATAACCAAATTCATTAATGCCATATCCAACAAAGACACATTTCTTTGATTTAGCTTCTAGCTTGGTTCTATTTTCAGAGTCTATATGAGCAAAAGCTTCACAACTGAAGGTCTTGAAAAAAGAATAACTCACCTTCTTACCAGTCCATGCTTCCTTTGGAATACCACAGCCCAAAAGAGTAGAGGGACCTCTATTAATCAAATATACTGCAGTATTGACAGCCTCCGCCCACATGTGTAAGGGCAACCCAGCATGCAACCTCATGCTCCTTGCGCGCTCCATTATAGTCATGTTCATGCGTTCAGCCACTCCATTTTCCTGTGGAGTCCTTGGAACAGTTTTTTGTCTACGAATACCATTAGTGGAGCAATAATCTTCAAATTCATGACTGCAATACTCACCACCATTATCAGATCTGAAACATTTTAATTTCTTACCAGTCTCATTTTCAACCAAGCATTTCCATTTCTTAAAAGTTTGAAATACATCAGATTTCTGTCTAAGGAAATAAACCCATACTTTTCTAGTTGCATCATCAATAAATGTAACATAATAATGAGAGCCACCAAGGAAAGATACCTGAGCCGGTCCCCATACATCTGTATGCACAAGCTCTAATTTCTCTTTTTTGTTTTCCTTCCCTGTCTTTACAAAACTCACTCTCCTTTGTTTTCCATACACACAACTTTCACAGAAATCCATATTCACACATTTCAGACCTGGTAAAACTTTCCTTGAATGAAGTACTTTCATACCTTTCTCACTCATGTGCCCAAGCCTATTGTGCCACAGCGCTGTATCAAAATCTACAACAGCTATTTGTTCTCCCTGCTCAACTGCAGTAATTGTTCCTGAATATTCATTTTTCTCTGAAACAATCAAAGTAGAAGGAACAATATGACCTGTACAAAGATATAAGGTGCCTACTTTCACACCTTTTGCTACTACAAGGGAACCTTTTGAAACCTTCCAATTTTTATCATTAAAAGTAACTACACAACCCTCATCACCGAGTTGCCCTACTGAAATTAAATTTCTACTTAGTTTTGGAACATGTCTTACCTCATGTAGTAGCCAATGATTCCCATTCTGCAACTTAATCTTAATTTTTCCCTTTCCAACAATCTGACAGGGTTCATTATCCCCCAAATAAACAAGCCCAAAATCCCCTTGGACATAATCAATGAAATAACCTCTATGAGGTGTAGCATGAAATGAAGCACCAAAATCTAAAACTCATGAATCATCAACACTCTCTAAAGACAAAAGCAAAGCATCCTCTTCGGATTTGTTATTTACCACATTTGCCTCCTTGTCTCCATCTGATTTATCTCCTTCATTTTTCTTTCGATTCCAACAATCTTTCTTTTTGTGCCCTGGTTTCCCACAGTACCAGCAATCATTTGGTTCTCTCGATTGAGACCTCCTCCCCTTTGACTTTCCTCTTGATTTCCCACGATTTCCAGAGTTACTTCCTCTTTCAGTCGTTCTGCCCCTGCTTTGTGCATTTAAAGCACTTCTTGATGTAGATCCACCTGAGGATTTTCTACGAGTTTCCTCACTTAAAATAACACCGATCACATCATCATATTTTAGGGTACTAGATCCAGGAACAGAATTACTCACCGCCATTACCAAGCCATTCCAGCTTTCAGGCAAAGAACACAAAATCAAGAGAGCCCTAATTTCTTCATCAAAATTGATACCCACAGAAGATAATTGACTAGTAATAGTATTAAACTCATTTAAATGATCTGCAACAGATCCACCTTCTGCCATTTTCATATTAAATAAATGCTTCATGAGAAATACCTTGTTTGAAGCGGAGGGCTTTTTCATACAGTGTCGCTAGGGTTTTCATCAAATCTTCTGTCATCTTTGCTTTTGTAATATTAAATGCCACCGATGGTGCCAAGCATAACCGAATGCTTCCGAGTGCCTTTCTATCCAAAAGATCCCATTCAGCCTCTGACATAGTTCCCTGATTCTTGGCTTTTCCTTCCAACGGCTTCCATAAATCCTTCTGATATAGATAGTCTTCCATTTGCATCTTTCATAACTGGAAGTTCTGCCCATTAAACCTGTCAACCCTCAACTTACCCTCATCTGCCATCGCTCCCACTCAACCGTGAGACTCCCACTTAACCGTGAGACTTTCCTGCAGAGGATAACTAAAAGACAACCTCGCTTTGATACCACTTGTTAGGATAAACCACGGACAGAAATAAAAAAAACTACATGCAAATATAACCAATAACAGGAAAAATAATAGAACACACAGAAATGAACACAAGGCACCAAGATTTAACGTGGTTCACCCAATCCCTGGGCTACGTCCACCAAACAGTAAGTCCGATCTTATTACAATCCAGTGATTACAACCTGATTACAATCCGTAATCCCTTACAGCTCAATACCGCCGCAAGAACCAATTTCGCATCACAACATAATGAAAAATACCCAACCCTAAGCCCTTTTATACAAGTATTAAACCGCTTCAAGGTTATAACATGTCGGCCATATGTCGGCCATAATATGTCGGCTACCATGTCGGCCACTGCCCAAAACCCCACTATTTATGAAGTATGTACAGTACTTTCCTGATCAGTCACCACAATCTAACACTACCTTGGTTCCCGGTGGAATGTTGCCGAGAGGATGTTTTGCACTTGCTAGCTTCAATGTTAGGAAAACCAATTGGGTCTTCGTCTCAAACTTTGGGTAAAAAGGTAATGACCTTCGCCCACATTTGTGTTGAAATTGATCTCAGTAAGCCTTTGCCTGATGCTGTGGAAAAGTGTGCAAGATCTTACTCTTGGGTGCAACAATTGGATTATGAGACCCTCCCTTTCCGTTGTCACCTTTGTCATGAATACGAACATTTACAACGTAGATGCCCACGATTGAAGTCAGTGGAGTCTCAGCCTTCACATCCCCCTTGAAATCCCCCTAGGGCTGATAAGGGGAAGGGCCTTGATCCTGGGGAGGTGGTTGGTGCTAATGGTTTTATTCAGGTCAAGAATCATAACAAGAGCCGGGGTCAAAAGAGGCCCTTCAAGGAAAGACAGGAGGAGGATACCTTTAACAGGTTTGAGGTTCTGGATGATCTCAGCCAACAGGAAGTGAATCCAAGGTTGATGAGTTTGGACCAAGGGGTTGTGGGTTCAGTTCATGAGGGCCTTAACCCTGAAGCGTCTATTAATCCTCAGAATGTTGTTTCTTTGCACATGGAAATTGATCAGCAACTGGTGATCTCAAAGGTCTTGGTTCCTTCTAGTGATGCCTTGAAAGGTGGGGGGGGTTCTTCTCATCTAGGGTGGATTGTGGGGTTGGAAGTAGCCAAGAGTACCAAGCCTTCTCCTCAGCTAGGCCTTTTGCAAAAAGATCTTAAGAAAAGTGGGGTAGAAAAAGCTACTAAAGGTAGAAAGAAGGATTTGGAAAAGATTAAGCTGATTGGGGAAACTTTGGTGGAGTCAAGGTAAGTGAAGACTCTGGACTCCCATTTTTCAAGCCCCTTGAAATTATTGTTCTATCATGAAATGTTAGGGGCTTGAACAGTGGCCATCGACAAAAAGTGGTTCATGATTTGGTTAGAAATCAAGGTTCGGATGTTCTTTTTCTCCAGGAGAGTAAGTTATATGGTGGGGCTATGTTTGGTTTGGCTCCTAAGTTGTGGAGGAATGGGGATTGTCAGAGTATTGGTGCTCATGGATCTTCTGGGGGTGTAGCTTGCTTGTGGAACCCATGGAAGATCCGTCCTCTTTGGTGGTTATCTTCTAAGTTTGTTATGTCGATGATTGCTTCTAGTTTTGAGATGGGGGAGGTTTTACTCCTTTCCAATATTTATGCACCTATTAACATCCAGAGTAAACAATCATTGTGGTCCCACATTAGCTTTGTCCCCAGTTTGGCTCCTTTTCATCCTTGGATTCTGGCAGGAGACTTTAATGCTATATCTGAGTTGGCTGAAAAGTGTGGTGGTATTGCGAGGCTGGAGCACTCTACGTCACTCTTGCATGACAACATTGAGGCTCTAAATTTAGTGGATATTAAACCCAGTAATTGTAAATATACTTGGAACGATCGCAAGGTTGGTGAATGCTGGGTTGCTAAGAGATTGGATCGCTTCCTGGTTTCTTGTTACTGGGTTGGTGGTATGTGGTCTTCTTGTTCTGAAATCTTGGATTGGAGGGGATACGATCACTGGCCTTTCAAGCTTGCTATTGAGTCAACTCGGGTGCCTCGTGCTCCTTTAGATTCCAGCTCATGTGGTTGCAGGACCAGTCTCTGTATGACTATATGGCTGATTGGTGGAGGAATGGTAGACTTGCTTTTGGTATGGCAATGTATACCTTTACAAAATTACTTCAACATGTGAAATATCTCAAGCGTTGGAATAGTCAATGCTTTGGGAATGTCTTCCAAGCTAAGGCAATTGCTCAAGTGGAATTGAATGGTATTATGAGATTGATTAGGGAGGATGGGGTTACTGAAGAGATGCTTCACGAAGAGGCTTGAGCTTTGAAAACTCTTGAGGAGTGTGAGTTGCGGGAGGAATGTATTGGAAACAAAAGGCTCGAATAGAGTGGCTTCTAGAAGGAGACAAAAATACAGCTTTTTTCTTCAATTCAGTAAAAGCCAGGAGACACGGTAACTCTATCTCTACTTTGGTGAATAATAGAGGTGAGCAGATTTCATCCTTTCCTAAAATCTCAGTGGAGGCAATGCAGTGTTTTTCCTCTCTTTTTAGGGAAGACTCGCTTGGGGGATTGCCTGAGGAAGCCCAGGTTCTTTCTTGTATTCCTCCTCTCATTTCTAGGGATTTGAATGAGCAACTTATGAGTGAAATCACGCTTGAAGAGTTAGCAAGGACTGTTTTCCAGATGAAGGGGAAAGCTCTTGGGTCCTGATGGCTTCCTAGTTGAGTTTGTTCAAGAATTTTGGGAAATTGTCAAGATAAACCTACTAGCAGTTGTTTAGAAATCTTAGTGAAATAAGCGAATGCTAAAGACTTTAAATTCTACCTTTCTTGCTTTCATTCCTAAGTGTGATGGGGCTGATAGGTTAAGTCAATTTCATCCCATTTCTCTTTGCAACGTAATTTATAAAATTATATCCAAGCTAATTGCTGACAGGTTAAAAAAGGGGCTCAAAGAGTTGATTTCTAAGGAGCAGAGTGATTTTGTAGCGGGTAGGAAAATTCTAGATGGGATTGTTATTGCCACTGAGACCATTCACTCTATGGCGAGTCCCAAAGAAAAGGTGATGTTCATTAAGTTGGATATGGCTAAGGCTTATGATAGGGTCAGGTGGTCCTTCCTTTAGAAGGTTTTCAGTGCTTTTGGTTTTGGGGATGAATGGATTCAATGGGTTATGAGCTGCATTACTTCAATTTCCTTCTCTATGCTAATCAATGGGGATCACTCTGAGTTGTTTGGAGCTTCTCGAGGGCTTCGTCAAGGGGATCCCATATCTCCTTATTTGTTTCTTCTCCTTGCTGAAGGCCTGGGGCGGTTGCTTACAAGAAATGTGGAGGTTGGTCTCATCCAGGGTTGGCAGTGGGGTGGTAACTTGCCTCTGCAATCTCACCTACAGTTTGTGGACGACACTGCTTTGATGGGTATGGCTACAATGAGAGAAGCTGCTAATATCCGCAGGGTGTTGGATGTTTACCTGATTGCCTCGGGTCAGTTGATTAATGAAGATAAGCCTTCCATCTTCTTTTTTAATACCCCGGGCCCCATTCAGCAAAGAATTGCTCAGACTTTGAGATTTCAGATTGGGACTTTCCCTTTGACCTATCTTGGTATTCCCATCTCGGTTGGTAGACCTCCCAAGGAGTCGTGGCAGAATATTTTGGATAAGTTTCGAGTGAAAGTTAATCACTGGACTCATCAATGGTTGTCCTTTGTTGGCCGTGTTCAGCTTATCATGTCTATTGTGCAAGCATTGCCCATTTACAAATGCATGCTCCAAATTGCCCCGGTAAGCTTTGTTAAGGAGTTTGATGCAGTTACAAGACAATTTTTATGGGCTTGTTGTTTGGGGTCTTCCAAATGGAGTCTGGTTAGATGAAAGGTTGTCTGTAGCCCAAAGCAGTATGGTGGTCTTGGTTTACGGCAGTCGGCCTTGACTGGTGTGGCTCTGGCGGCGAAGTTGTATTGGTGATGGTGCACTGAGCAAGATAAGATTTGGGCTAGGATTCTTTCTGAAAAGTATTTCTCGGAGATCCCTCCGCATGACATCCCTTGATATCCCTTGGTGGGGAAAGGCTCTATGATTTGGGACACTCTCAAGAAAGGGGCTAATCTTATTAATGAGGGCTTATTTTGGATTTGTAGAATGGGGACTAGGGTCTATTTTTGGTTTGATTAATGGGATGGTTTTCCTCCCATAATCTCTCAGTTTCCCAATTTATTGAATCTTTGCCAACGATTTCTTGAGACTGGTTGGTCTCGGGTGAGTGAATTTAAATCCTTCTCTTCTAGGGGAATGTTGGAGGTGGCAAGTTGGAAGTCTCATGAGGCTTGGCCGAATGTTGGTTCGCAAGATGACTGTGTTGAGCTGCAAGGTACCCTTTTCCATAGGTGGCGTAGTTCCCTCTGTGATGAAGATGTGTTGGCATGGTCTCCTAATCCTAAAGGAGTTTATACTGTTGCTTCTGGATATCAAGTGTTACTATCCCGTAGGATGGTTGGGGAGGAAGTGCAGTGGTGGAAGAGGGTATGGAACAAGTTCTCCTGGCCCAAGTGTAACTGCTTTGTCTAGATGTTGGCGTGGAATAAGTGTTTGACCTGGGATAATATTCGGAAGAGAGGTTTCCATAGCCCTTCTGTTTGTGTTTTGTGTGGAGTTGCGGAGGACTCTACTCACTTGTTTTTCCGGTGTCCTTTCCCTCTATAGCTTTGGCATTTTTGGTGGGGTGTTTGGCAAAGCCCTTGTGTTCATGCTTCCTCTTTGATTGATTTTTGGAATGGTTTGGGTAGGCCTCCCTCCTTGGCCTCCTTCTTGCAAGATGTGTGGTTTGTGGGGCCTATCTTCATGCTGTGGCAGATTTGGTTAGAACGGAATAGGCGCATCTTTCGTGGAGAGAAGAAGTGTGTGCAACAAGTTTCGCAAAGAATTTTGGGCATGATTCAGGAGACTATGGAGGCTAAGTGTGATGTAATTTTTCCCTTGGAAAGAAAGGACACTGAGGTGGTGGAGAGATTGGGGATTCATGGGTTATCCATGACTTCTGCGTGTGTCAGGAGAGGTCAAAAGGTGAAGCAAAAAATTCAAAGGGCTGGCAGGTGGCAGCTCCCTCCTAATGAGATTCTGAAGATTAACATTGATGGATCTTCAAGGGGCAATCCTAGGCCTACTGGTATTGGGGGGATTGGTAGGGGTTGTGCGGGTTCGATAATCCTTTTCTTTTCAATCCATGAGGGGATGTAGACTATCAACATTATGGAAGGGATGGCTATTCTCTATGCTTTGGAGAGGGCTCATGCTTTGGGGTGGAGAAAGATTATATGTGAATCTGACTCCTAGGTTTTGATCAATTTGCTTAGGGAGCGGAAAGTGGTGTGTGTCAGTTGGCAGTTGGCTATGATTGTGCAACAAATTTTGCAAGTTAGTTCATTGTTGGAAATGGTGTCCTTTGTTAATATTCCGAGGGAGTGGAATCGGGCTGTTGATTGCTTGGCGAAATGGGCTTCTGAACATTTAATTGGCTGGAGAATTGAGGAGTGGGAGTTGGTCCCTTAGGTTCTTTGCCAAGATTTGGAGAGAATTCTTGCTGAAGATAGAGATGGAAATAGAGTTGGATGATTCTTTTCTTATGTAATTGATGGTTTCTAGGACTTCAGTCCTTTTCTTTCTTTGTAATGGTCCTTTCTGATTTTCAATAAAGTTTTTACCCCTTTTTTAAAAAAAAAAAGGGGAACAAACATTACTGCTGAAATAGATGCAGAAAGGACAACCCGAACAGCTGGGTGCCTTGTTGAAGCTTTTTCTTCCTGCTGCCTTTGTTCACAATGCAATCAGGCAGACTTTGTGCAAAAGCTGTAAAGAATTATTCTTGGGGTATGCACTAGGCACAGCATGTATCTTACAAAGGTTTTTTTCCAAGAGCGTTTTATCTGTTTTTGTCTAAATTTCTGATTCAGATGTGGATTAAGTAAGCAGATGCGGGATACGGGATGCAGGAAAAAAAAAAATTTGGATGCGGATGCAGGACGATGAGTGTATATGTATGTGTGTGTGTATATATATATATATGCAAGAGCATTTTATCTGTTTTCGCCTAAGTTGCTGATTTAGATGCGGATTAAGTTAGCAGATGCAGGATGTGGGAAAAAAAAAAATTGGATGCAGATGTGGAAGAATGTGTGTGTGTATATATATATATATGCAATGAAATGCAGGAAATATACAAAAACAAATCATTTGATAGTATGACTATGATACTTTACCAGTTCACCCTTTATCAAAATTCAAGATATTTAAATTCATATCAATATGACTTGTGAATGCACCAACATTCACCTTTAGGGTCATTTTAGGGTTTCCTTGCCAAAAAAAGCTTTAAATCAACACTTTAAAGCATATGTAAATTTAAAAATTTAAGTTGTTTGACACCTGATGTGACCGGAAGCCCTGTGTAGGCTTCTTGAAGCCATCCACAGGCTTCTGGATGCGGATGGAAGCCAATCTCCACAGGGCTTCTGGATGCATCAGGCATCCACACACACCAGCTTCCGCATCCAGAGTGGGCCAAGATGAATCAGTATCTGAGGTTTTCGCATATGAACATTGGGCAGTTGTAGAACATTTTGCCATTCTGAAACTCGCAACATTTCAGCATTCCAAAATCCACAACAGATATGGAAAAAACATACACCTCAAGTGCCTTTAAAATACATTTTTCTTGGGCTTGGATTCCTTCCTTGCACTCCCAAGGTTCATACCAAGCATGCCCACTGGCTCAGGTACAAACCCTGGGCATACCCAGGAAAGACCAGGGCAATGAACAGTAATTGGACCCAGTTCGTATGTGTACGGCCCCCAAACCAGGTGCACCCAGTAACATAGGGTTTCACATTATATTTCTCATGACGATGACCTTTGAGACCTATATATGTAAAGACTATTCATACTTTTTATCAACAAGTTTTGTGTGATCATTTTTTCTCTACAATGTATCTTTTGAGTGATTCTGCAGTTACTGATGCATGCATGAGTGTGATCTTTGCAATAGATTCAATCCATCTGCTCAGTTAAGACAGTTTAGGCCTTGAACGGAAATACACTCTATATCATTCATCAAGCATACAAACATGTCAACATTTCCACATAAATCAATCATCAAAATCTTACTCAGTTTGAAAATTGTTTGCTTAGTCTGCATATCATTTAAACAATGTATGATGAATAAAGAATACAATAAAGAGAAGAACTAGTTTAAAAGTTGAAAAACAGAACATCCACGAGTTACATCAACTACCTTCCAGAGTCATTAAGTGCTACATTTGGTTGATAATATGTTTACAAACAATTGATATTTTGTATGCTGAACCAGGAGAAATTGAGGAACAAGCACACATAAGCAGTAACCTCATTCTAAATGATACACTGTGCAAGTCCACGTTTGCTGATAACTTACTTGAACTCAACTTCTGGTTTATTATGCCTTTCAACTTCTTGGCAAGGAAAGTTCTGCAACGTGTAGATTCAATTCATAAAATTGGTCAAAAGTTCCAGACTAAAGAAATCTAGCAACAATAAATAGAGAGAGAAATAACTGCTTAAAAACCTAGAAAGTGTGATGATATGCATTGAACAGTTCCAAATACAATCTTACTGAAAACATTCACAGTATGAAATTTGTCGAAAACCATGTAAGAAAAATTAAACACACTAAATGAGAGGAATATTAATTTTATATTGCATATCAATCCCAACTAATCTGCTCATATAAGCATCAACATGAGACCAATACAAGCTCATTACAAGAAAACAAACCAAGAAAACATCAATGGAAGACCAAGAGTAACTACTTGAAAATTCATTTTATTTAAAAGCCAATTATGGAAGACCGAGAGTCACAGCTTCGAATTCCACTTTAGACAACCATGTGGGGATTTGAACTTGGGCCTCTGCAACAAAAACCTAACATTTTTCCCTATTAAGCTCAACCCCTTGGACCAAATGGAATAACTGATACAACACAAATAACATCAATATCTAAGTTTTCAGTTAATATTTGAAGAACTTCCATATGATTCATTACCTTATCACATATTGTTCTGCCTAACCTGAGCCAAAATTGAAGCGTCATTATATGGAACAGTTATTTCATAGACACAGACTGCCTCTTCACATATCAAGCACCATTCAGCTCCTAGTGAGAAAACTAAATGGCCATAATCATAAAACTCGAAAAGGATCAAAATATCTTAATAAATCATTTTCCATTAGAGGAAAGTGCAGATTAAGAGTGACTCAATTCCAATCTAATATCAGAATACTTCATAAAACATTTTTGTCAATTCCAAAGTTTCATGCAGTGAACCTTCTCATAAGATGTAAAAGGTAACTAATTCAAGGCACTAACATCTCAGATTTACCTGTGAGACCTCAAATTGCACACCAATAATACTGAAGCCTCAAATGCATCTCAGCGATACTGATGAAAAAGATGATACTACTGTGTGCTCCACTGCTGCTTTGAGCCTTCTTAAAAGAATCAGAGATTGATAAAAAGATTTTGGTAAAAGTGTGCAAGAAGTGCTGCATTACGGCTTTGGGCCTTCTCGAAGAAATCAGAGATTGGTAAAAAGCTTCAGGTAAAACTGTGTGAGCAGCGATACTGGTAATGGAGATGACACTACAGCACATATCCACTATTGCCTTGGGCCTTCATGAAGAAATCTGAGATCGATAAACTGCTTTGGGTAAAATTGCAGAATAAACTTGCACAATTTTGCTAACACTGTTCCCATGGACTCTGAACATCTCATGCTTATAATCAGAGATTAAGTTCAAACTTTATAATGTCATTCTACATTAGACTACAAAAAAATTGTTACTGGTTGTCTGGGAATTGACATTGCAAAGAAAATTTAGAGGTCATTCTTGCCAATATCACATGAAATCAATGACTAGGTAGGCAGTCGGTAAGAACCTTAAAAATAGAAATTCTGTTTCCTTGTCTTTGAGTTTCCATTGATCAGTTCAGATAATGATATTTTATTTCTATGACTAACTGTACAATGTACTAATTGTCATACAATGTACAATGTACTAATTGTCATACAATGTACAATGTACAATATACAATGTACAATGTACAAGGTACTAACTGTACAATGTACTAATTGTCATACAATGTACAATTAGTTCACATTGTTCAGATAGGTTGTACAATGTGAATTAACATACTCAATCAGTCACATAGTATAGAAGTTTAGAAGTTCTTAGTCTGCATTAGATTGATGACTAGTCTAGCAGTATTATGATTGAGTGACAGCACCTATCTCATCTTAAGTGGCAGGTAAAGACTTTTTTCTGATTAAGTTGAGGCCAAAATGATGCATTAGTAGTTCCAGCAACAACTAAAAAATCACAATAACAAACTATAATAAGATCATTATTAAAACAGTGCTTCTTCAGAAATAAAGGGCCTAATCACAAAATGACTAAATTATAAAACATATGTCACCTGCAAACACATAGCAGCTGCCAGTGTATTTCGTATGCATGTCAAGTAAGGCCTCAACGTATTTGCCTGCAGTATATAAGACACAGCAAAACACTCTGAATACGATTCCTTTCAAAACCCAGTATTTTAATACAGTTAAAGGATGACTCCGGTGTAATCTAACAAAGAACAATTTCACAAACTGACTTTCAGACAAAATCAGGGATAGATAATAATGCTGAATTCCTATTCTCTTGTTATACCACAAGCAATTCACAAGCCTTTGCAGCTGTAATTAGCAAAATTATTAATTGTTAGAATTTGAAAATATGGTTTCAAAGTGTCGATTGTTTTGCATTTATAACAGGAAAAAATCCTTATGCTGTTAGAAATATGTTGTTTTCCTCGAACTTTCTGCTGTATTGTTGTAAAATAATTGCAAAATAAAATAATGTGATCCATAACTCAAAAGGACACCTCATGATCATAGAGGTTCTGTTGTATTAAAATACAAATAATGTTATAGAGCATTAAAATCCAAGTAGGTGATGGTGTTGAGTATTGAAATGCATGAGGTTATGGAAAATTAACATTAAGGAATCCTATAAATATAAAACATGTGACTTTATTGTGTTATGGAAAATGGGTTGAAGTTGTAAATCATTGAAAATGTGATATAGTCATATTAATATGTTTAAGTGAGGTTGTGTAGCATTTCAGATAAACATGTTGATTAATGTATACTGAGGTGTGTAAAGTTTGTGCAAATTCTGCTATAAATCGAACTGATGTAATGCTTTTAATATTGCTGAAGATGGTCTTTACCAATACTGGACGGTATATTAAGTCTTCTTCTTGTGATGTACAGTTCTGCAATAATATGTTTATATCTGCTATAAGTCGTATGAGGCAATGAATGCTAAAGGAGCAGACTTAGTTTCAATGTGTGTCATTTATCCACAATCACACCCTATATAAATATAGCAACTAAAGGGCATGTCCTTTGAAAGGACATGTCCCTCTCTAGTCGGCCTTAATTGCTTTCCTTGAAATCGGCGTCCAATGGAGAAAACATTTAGTTAATGTTAAACTAACTAATTTGATCAAGTTTAGACTTTAACAACAATGCCTCAAGGAGACACCGATCACAACTAGGCTAAAGACAATTATATATAGACCTTTATTAATAAGGGATTTCATGCATGAACAGATCTGTATGATCTGCTAGAATCGGACCAGTACGATTTCAGAGTTATGGAATTAACAAGGTGAAGCATTCAGATATGGGAGGTTGACGCTACAGAGAATTTAAAATGGAGTATTGTTGTGACCTTTTCACACCATCCCCTCATTGCAAATGGGAGCCTCTCTTTTCGCTCGTAGTTGTTAGGTTTCAGCAGTTGAAGTGACAGTTCAGAGCTGAAAAAGTTGAGTAGTTGAGTAATCAAATTATCAGGTTGTGAATATAAATTGCAATGTTCAGATTAAGATTCTTCTGGGTCAAGTTGCAATGGGTTGAAATAAAATCGTAAGTGTATTAACATTTTAGCTAGTCGAATAGTCCAAAATATATTATAAAGGCATATTTTATGCCCAGGGGCTTTAAAATCCTTATAAAAATTGATGTTCCATTAATAAACTGTGAGAATCCTAATAAAAATCAATTTTTCCTCATAATAATGTATAAAATCCGGATGGAAATAGAATCCTTCCCACTTAAAATGCATAAAATCTAAATGGAAATATATTTCCACTTGAAAAATTACAAAAATCCAGATGGAGGTAGAATTTCCCCACCTGAAGAGATATTTATGATGAAAAAATTAAGTGTTGGACCAATTTGTCCAGATGAGGGTCAAATTTCCCCTTCTAGATATCAAGAACAAGGAGCAAAGTTAAAGTCCTGATGCAAATCGATTTCCCTTGGGGATCTATGCTTAGAAAAATTTAAGACAACTACTTTTGTCCGGATGGAGATGGTTTTTCCCTCTCCAATACTCAGAACATTTTTTTTGAGCTTCAAAGTTAGGAAAGTCCATATGAACATAGAATTGCCCCAAGTACATATGGAGGTCAGTTTTCCCCAATAAGACTATTAAGCATGGATGAAAAATGTTAAGTATGAAAATTATTACTATCCCTATATGGATAAATAAAATGGAACAAGTTGGAGTCCACATGGGGGATCGAATTTCCCCTTTGTGGGTAAATCAAGGCAAAATATTAAAAGTATTAAACTGTTATAATCCTTATAGGGATCAAATTTCCCTTGTGGATAAGGAATTAAATTGAAATGTAATTGGGATGAAGATCAAATCTCCCCTTTGGAAATGGTCATTAACAAAACCTTTAAAAAATGGAATAGATTGTATTGACAATACAAATGCTTAAATAGAGTATTACAAACACTAAAAATGGTGTGAACTAAAAAGCAAGGTTGTCTAAATAAAGACAGTCTAAATATAGACCAAATTAAGAAAAATAAAATAAGCCTAAACAACCATTAATTAAAGTTCTAGAATAAAAAATTAAATATAGCAAGAACCTAAGATACTAAAAATATTATAATACCCTCCCTTAATGATCATTCTATCAACTACCCTACAAAAGATTGTACATGTCTTGTAGTCATAAATTCTTCAGAACATTCTACTGCTGCTATGACCATCCCTACATCCACAAAATGTCAATGACCAAAAGTAGTCAAAAACTATCCAAAAAAATAATAGAGAAGGTTGTCCCCTTCTTCAGAATGGTCTGCAACAAGAGACAAGAGTCTGCCATTGAGATGAGTCAGTCACCAACCCTCTTAGAATCTAAAATACTTCTGAGCAGAATCATCACCAAATGTCCAACTTGATGTTGGATAACATAACAGTCCTTCACTGTAAATAAAGACAAACATTGAGAACAATGACCACAGTTTTGAGGAAAAATCAGCAAACCATCCAAACTATTGCAGATGAGCAGGATGCCCCAAAACCCACTACAAGATACCATGATTTGAAGTGAACAAACCATCGGCTATTTGAAAAAAGGGTAAAAATCTAAAAACAAAAACCCCTGCCGTTGAATCCCACATGAACTTCACAAATTACAAAAATCAGAAGCAAATTTTGAGGAGAAAAATCAAACAAAACCAAACACAACTTTTGAGGTGAAAAAATAATCAAAACTTAACAAACCTGGATCAGAGAACACAAAACTGATATTTTTGAGGAAAATTTATTAAAACCCTCCCATAAGGGAGTATACCCAAACCAGCTCTTGCTCTACTACCATGAAACTTCAAAAAAATGGAATAGGTTGTATTAACAATGCACGCACTTAAATAGAGTTTTACAAACACTAAAAATAGCATGAACTAAAAAGCAAGGTTGTCTAAATAAAGACAACATCTAAAAATTACAACAAATTGAAAAACCTAAAATAAGCCTAAATGACCATTAACTAAAATTCTAGAATAATGAGCTGAATACAAAAAGAACCTAGGATACTAAGATTATTCTAATAATTGATTTGACTTAAAAAATAAAACAACTTGGCTATAATCCTTCTAGAAGTTGAATTTCCCTAATGGTATAAAGTGAAAATTAATTAAATAAAAAGAAAATAAATTAAATACAAGTTTCAATGTGGGATTTTCTTAATTCCACATTGGTTGTGAGTGAAACTCCAGCCCAAAACTCCTTTAAAAGATCTCCTTCAGCATCAAATAAAATACAATAAAAGGAGTTGATCACAGCCCAAAGTTAAAGGAAGACAAGGAGTGATAGACAATTTGGGAAGGAGGTAAAAGCAAGGAAAAGAAGGAGCTGCTAAAAAGTGATCAGATTTGCCCAAAACTGAGATAAGTTGCAGCCACAGCCATTATCAACGTGGCCAGCAGTGAAGGTCTGAAATTCAAAAGGTGCCAATAGAAATTGCTTCAAACAAGAAGAAATCCTAACACTGCCAAAAGAAAAGGCAAATGTGAAGAGAGGGGATTTGCATACTCTAAATCTGGAAACCATCAAGGAGCTGCAATTTTGCAACGAAAAAGTCAGAGACTACAACAGCAAGTGATAGAGGTGTCTGAGAGTCAAATTTAAATTACACAAAAGTCAGACAATATCCAAGCATTGGAAACAGTTGTAAGTTGTTATTTTCAGAATTAAGTCTGAAAACTCTCCAAGAAATTTAATTTTTATGGAAAAATCAGAGAAAATTCTAAACAGTTTTTCTTCATCCCAAATGCAATGCAGGGTTTGGAGGACCATTTTGGCAAACGAGTCACTTGGTTTGAAAGAAAAATCACCCAGTTAAAGCATGTTTCAGACTTGTCTTCAAAAATCAGATTTACGTCTTATTGTTAAAGGGATTGTTTTTTCAATTTTAATCCTTAAACCTTCATTGGAACATGCTCTAGACAATTAATATGATGATTTTCTGAAGTCTAAGTCACTAGTCCCGAGAATGTAGGGATGTCTTCAGACTTATTCTCAGAATTTGTCTCAAAATCCAGTCTGATCCTAAGACTTATTCCCCATTGTCAAGCTTCAATGCATGTTTGAAGTGATGTTTAGCTAAGTAGTGCATTGATTTCCAAGTTTTTGGACATGTTGCAGGTTTGTCCTCGAAAAAATCAGAGTTTGTGCATTAATGAAAAGGTCTGATCCTTGCATTTTTAAGTCTAAAAAAAGCCGATTTAATCATGAATTTGACATCCTAACAATCTGATTGTAACTATTTGCCAACCATGTCTTCAGACGTGTCCTCATAAAATTTCTTACATTCATGACTTTAAAAATCTGATTTTTCAAGGTTTGTAGCAGTAAAGGGACTATTCTGTGCTCTTAAATTGGTTAGTCTGAAGACTAAGCCTTCAGGCTGAGCTTTCGGACTTTGTTTTCAGAACTTGGTAAGTTCAAAGTCATCAGACTTCAAAATTATGATTTTTCTAAGTTTGTAGCAGAAAAGGGACTATTTTGTGCTCTTAATTGGTTAGTCTGCAGACTAAGTCCTCAAACTTAGCTTCCAGACTGTCTTCAGAACTTGTTGACTTTAAAAATCTGATTTTCTTGCAAATTTAAGGCATCTAAAGGATAAGTAACTGATTTTGGTATTTCCCTTAGACTCTGTTCAAATCCACATTTCATTTCTCCGAAGTCTTTGAATAGGATTTGAGGATTAAATCAAAAGTTTTTATGGTCTGAAATTGGTTCCCTATTTAAGTCCCTTAAACTATACTGACTTTGACTTTTGAGCAGGGATATGGCAGGTGGCAAAGGGATAGCAGCAAAGACAGCGTTGATAAAGAAGTTATCAGAGGGGTTCTATCCTGAGTCCCCAATGGTCTCCAAGTGAAAGATTATGGTTACAACATGGAACACCTAGACATGAGGAGAATGAAGCAAAGGATGTTCGGAACAAAGGCCTATTTACCTCCAAACATGGCAGATAGCATAATGAGGAGTGACCTCTACCATGCACCTGGATTTCCCTCTAACATTCAATGCAATGAGTTTCTAGTGGAATCTGCAAAGAATTAAGATTCAGAGACCAGGATAATCAAAGCTAAAGGAAGGGTGTTGGCATTCCTAGTAGATGAGGTGGTGAAAGAGACCTTTGGGATTCCATATAATCCAAAAATGCAAATAAGGACTAAGGAAGAAGCTCAAGCATTGTATGAGAAGAAACCAGGGGCATGCATGGACATCATCAACAAGAATTGGATTAACAAATAAGAAAGCATCATTCCAAATTACCTAGGAAGCTTGTAAGTGAGGACATCAAAGATGATCACAGTGAAATGACTTTCATGTAGAACACAATCATGAGAACACCCGAAATGGCTTTCTTTGAGACTTGGATGTTTTAGTTCATTGAGAAAATATTAGCAAGAAATGTTATGATGAACTGGGTCAGGATGATCAGTGACACTCTGCATACCCAATTAACAAACTTAGAAAAAGCAAGGACATTTTAGATGAGTTCTTATGTGATCTATCTACTAGCAAGAAACATTAAGTATTCAAGTCTTATATGCAAAGGCATGATAGGAAATGATAAGGGACAATTCAAGGTGTATAGTTGTCGTCCTGAGTTACAACTGCGTGGAAGAGCAAGTTATAGCAAAGTTAATAATATTTTCACCATGAACATCAAACGCACACTCGAAGGTGGACTATAGAGGAGGTTATCTAAGGACACCATGACATTGATTGAATAGTATGGATATTGATACATCCAGTTTCCCACTTTCAATTACATCGAGATCCAAGGATTTTCTTCATAACCTTACAAGCTTCCTAAGCATCTTGCAGATAAGATGGGCTTGCTGGAGGTGGTCAAACAATTGTCAAAGGCTGATTATATGCAGAAGGAGAAGCATTAACAAGGAAAGCCTTCCTCTATCACATTGGGGAAGATGCTTGAGACATGTTCTTCACTACAAGGAGCAGAGACAATCAATATGAAAATATAGTTCTACAAACTTGGGGCATACAAGGCAAGGAAGGAGTTTAATTCATTCCAGAAAATCCACAATAATAAAGGAAGGAGATACAAATATAAGATAGAAAATGATATGCTACGAAGAATCAAGTAAGAAAGTTCGAGCGTTGCAGAAGGATATGCTATGGATGATGAAGGAATTTAAAAATGTGAAAAAGAATCCTGATTCGGTGAAGCGGGAATCGTGGTGTACGGACTGTAAAGAGGAGGGCCACACAAAGGGCTCCTACCCGAGAAAAGAATTTTGCGATACCTACCAAATTGCAGGACATTCCACCAAGGAATGCCCGTTCAATATGAAGTCAAAGGGACATCAACAAGTGCTATTGACGCAAGAAGTATCCGCCGGAGCAGGAATGAACACAAACAATGATGCAACCTTAGGAGGGTATCAGAACAATAACCAGCGCAGATGAGGTGGCAATAATAACAAAAACAACAATGGAGGCCGAAGTCAGATACAATACGACTCAAGTGGACAGCCGATGATACAATGTCATGCATGCAACCTCTGGGGGCACTTCGCCAGATATTGTACCACGAAGGAGACACTGCAGCTATTATGCAGATGGTGTGGCCCGAGAGACCATGAGGATTCGAAATGCCCGAAGCAGGGGGTGAACTTGTTAAGCATCAAAACATGTGATGAGGAAACACTAGCCATTACGTGTGAGCAAGCAAAGAAGGCAAAGTACCCTGATGCAAAGGAAGAAAAGAAGAGGTTCCAGCAAGCACACACGGAGTTGGAAAAACAAATGGAAACAGAGAAATTACAAACAAAAGACTCTATCGGCACCTCGAGCAGAAACCTGGCAAAACAAAACATGATAAGGCAAGTAATGCAAATAGAAGTTCCTATAAAATTAAAGGACCTTTTTACAATGCCTCAACTACGAACAGTGATATTTGAACATGACACCACTTTCGAAAGCAATTAATGAAACAAGAAAGGATGGCAGTGGAACAACTGCAACAAACCCAATGCTACTGGCACTCACTACAGGGAGACATCCGGCAGTAGTAGAGATGGGTATCCTGGGAACAGTACTCACGGACACAATCATCGATGGAGAGTCAGGAGTAAACATACTACCGGAGGATATATGGAGAAAGTTGGGACAACCTACGTTGTGGCCACCTACATTTCAATTACTCACTACAGATCAACACGGGATTAAGCCTTTAGGGACCCTGATGGCACAGCTTGTAACCATCGAAACGCAACCATTCTTATTAGATTTCGTGGTTATTCCGTTAAAAAGAAAAGGATATGACACCATCCTCAGACGGGGCTGGCTAGTGCAGGCAAAGGTGAAACATGATTAGAAGCGAAATACCCTATCCATGGAAGGCGGAGGCCGGAGATTTATAATCCACCTGCAGACACAAATGGTAGGCGAGGAGGCAATGTTGTCAAATTCCGAAGGCGAAGGCGAAGGTGACGATGAGGGAAAGAAGAGAATGGAACCTGATGAAGAGAGAGTATTAAGACTTGAAGTGTTGTGAGGTTTTCACACCATCGCCCCAAAATTTTGGGGACCCCCTTTTTTTCAGTGGCCTTAGCAATTTTTCGGTCTAGAGGTTTTGAATTTGAAAATTTCACACCTTGGACGCCTTCAGGCCAAGAGGGATTTGCTTTGATGTGATTTCTTTTTTCATCCGGTGTTCACTTGATTTTTCGGAATGTGTAATTTTATCCTTAAGCCAAACAAATTTCAAAAGCAACATTTCTTTGATGGCTAAAACAAATACTTGGCAAGATAAAATTGCAAATTTTTGAACTTAGACGAATTTTGGAAATTGGATACAATTGTATAAACTTGAGCATTTTCAAAATGAAATTTTTCAGATTTAATTGTTTTGGAAAATCTTTAATTTTTTTTTGGTGAAAAAGCAATTTTTTGATAGTGAAATTGAAAATGGAAAAATCAATTTTAAGTGCCAGGAAAAGGATTAATTTGGTTAGGAAAATTGAAATTGTTTGCAAAACTAAAATTGGAAAATATTGCAAAATTGCATTTATTTTGGTTGAAATATTGCCTAGAAGATTTTTAAATGTCAAAAGAAATTGGTAAATTGGAATTGAAAATTGATTTTAGCTTGCTAAATTCAATTTTAATGATATTTTAATTGCCAAAACGTTGTTAAATGAAAATTTTAGCATCTCCTAGGCTTTCCTTATTTTTATTTTGCAATTTTTGATCAAAACTGGCAATTAAATGGGCTAATTTCACTATAGGCTAGGCAATTTTAATGATGCATATAAATTTGGGCCATTAATGATTGCACTAATTTTATTTTGTTCTCCTCCAAGGCAAGTCGGCCAGCTTGGAAGGACAGTGAAATGTTGGTATAAGAGGGGCTCCCCCATCTTTCTTTTCTTCATTCCATCTTCCTCCTCATGTGTTAGGCAATTTTTTTCTAGAAGGGCAGCAATTTTGTTTGGGCGATTTTCTAAGGCAGATTTCCCTTGCTTGGCGTCATTTTTTCTTCTTCCATCTTGGGCGAATTTCTGCCTTGGGTGATTTTGGAGCAAATTCTGATTTTATCTTGCTTGGGCGAATTTTGTGGAGGTCTGATTTTCCTTCTAAGGGCTGCGATTTCACTTTCCAGCTTGGGCGATTTTGTTGGTGAATGAAATACATGATCCAAGGTCTGATTTTTTGGCAAATCTAGGCGATTTCAAGGGGCAAAATTCTGATTTTTGCTAGCGCATCATTATTTGAAAGGAGGCTTGAAATATCCGAAATCTGATCCGAACTAAAAGAGGGTCCAATTATTGGTAAAGACAAAATTAAGGCAAAATTCAATTCATTTTAGAGGTGAAGATTGTTAAAGGCGGATGCTATTCCTTGTTTTTGCTTCGTTTCGTTTCCCTTATATTCTTCTTGCATTCATGATCCACCACTTCATCATTCCATTTATAGGCTGAAGTTTGGAGATTAATAAGTGTAGATTTCATGATAGGACACTTGGCGAGGCAAAAATAAGCTAGACCACCCTAGGTTGAAGTTGGGAGATATAAGTGTTGTCCATCCTAAGATAACGAAGAGGCAAAAATAAGTGGTGGTCTCACCCCTAGGTTGAAGGTTAGAGATTGATAAGTGTAGAGATAGGACTTGGCGAAGCAAAAATAAGCTAAATTCCATCAATAGAAAGAAGGTTGGAGATTGATAAGTGTAGTCCATATCATTTAGAACGAAGGGGCAGAAATAAGTGTTTAGGATGGTAGATGTTAGTGCAAACAAGAACCCAAAGGGAACAAATACCAAAAAAGACAAGGAAGACATGATGCCTAAGACCACCTTCTTCTCGAAAGTGAAGCGAATAAGTGATACCAATATCGGTACAGTGAACATGATACAATTAAAGGGCAGATTGAAGGAAGGACAATCCCCCATGGTAGAGAAGATCTACGAGAGCGGAATTGTACACACGGCGGCTTTCCCTCCTACCTTGCCTTGTCCGGAATTGGTCATTGAGTGTGCATCCCAGTTTGATTTGCTTAGTAAGTCCATCATTTTTTATGAAGGGAACAAAGTGTTGGCCAACATCAGCAGAGAAGTGGTCGAAGAAGCATTTAATATTCCCCAATATAAAGGCATGACAGTGGTAATGATGGATCAAGCAGCTAAGTTATTCCAGGATAACCAGGAGGCTTACTTCATTTGTCTAAAGCAGAATTGGCTACACAAGGGCAAGAAGGGAGTCACCAGGTTATCAAGGCTCACGAAGTCAAATTTCAAACCAGAGTACGGCAATCTCATTATGCTTCTCAATCGAATCATGGGCTTAGCTCAAGGTATGCAATTCGAACACTAGATGTACTTATTTGTTGATGAAATTGAAAATACAAAGAGAAAATTTGATTGGGCTAGGATTATAAGTGAGAACTTAGAGTTGCAACTTAGGACGCTGCAAAATCAAAAGCAATTCTACATGGGGTCCTATCTTTTCTATCTGATTGCGAGACTATATGAAAATCCTGGACTTAAGGCCTTAGGAGTGATTGGCAATGGGTCGGGGCAATGTTTGGTGCATGAGTGTTATCCACAGCTTCATTTGCACAACACCAAAGACTATAAGATGTTTTATAACGCGTTTTCCATGAAGACTATAAGAATATTACAAGGGACACCTGCTAAGAGGCTCTCAACGGAAGCAGAAATAAAAGTTTTAAAAGTATGGGATTTGGTTCATCCAATTTTCGCAATTCACATATATTAGAGTAGCAGGAAGTACAGTCTGTCCCAAGAGACTTCCAAGGTACCCACCCGACAAGGTAGTTTTGATGGAGTTGGCTAGGCAACTTGAGCATTATGACAAAATGATGAAACTTAAAGGTGAGACAGGGATTACCTTCTCATTTGGAATAGGCAATGATACTTGCCCCAATCCTGTCGCCTTTCCAGCTGCAAAGAAAGAATTAGAATGATATCATCTAGGATGGTATAGAGCAAGACAAGAATTCAATCCTAATGGTCTTATCAAGGCATCTCACGGAAATACATTCAAACATGTTCCCACTATAGAAGATTTATGGGCCAATGCACGGGATGACTTTCATGTGAGAAAGCTAGCTTTCTCAAGGTTGTCAATGAACATGATGAGGGCAATTCCTTGATATTCCCGATCAACTGGAAGATGATGAAAATGTGCTAAGAGGAGATTACGATACAGTGGATCAAACGGAGTTGAATCCAATGGATTGGGATGATCATCAGGATCCTTCCTTGAAGGCAGTTACAAGGACAGTTGATCTACACACTGAGTCGTGGTACAATGGGAAGTTAAGGAAATTACAAAGTCAGAGGGTGCACCTTACTTATGAGAAGATGAAACCGAAGGAAAGTCTAGCGGAGTCAATCGGACAGAAAGGTGAGGGCAATAGCCAGCAACAGAGAATAGTTAAAAGCAAGAAGAGAAGTTTGGAGGTTGAGAAAAGTAAAGAACATCAGGAACCTCCAGCAAAGAAACAAAATGCAGCACCATCAAGGGAAAGCATAATTGAGGCCAAAAGCCAAGAAGTTAATACAAGTGAACAAGGGGCCACGGTAGAGGTGAGCTCTAATTCATAATCAAGTGGTTACAGTGACAATACTGAGTACTCTCCTCTCTTGGAGAACCAACACAGAGATGATGTGACAGTCACTAGTGAAGAAGATAGGCTAATTGATATTGAAGAAATAAGCCAGGCGCCTAAGGCCGTTGGTAATGCTTTGCTAGTCGAACCGAATCCAAATTTGGGGAGATGCATTGCACCGCTATGGTTAAGGCAAATGCTTATGCCAAGAGGTGAGGTAGTGATTGCCCGAACAGTTGAAGACATCCAGGGGTTAGTGGAAAAAGGTGATAGCGAGAACTAGAAAAAAATTGCAAAAACAGTGGCAAAGGTAATCAGGAGCGACAATGATGGTCACCAAAAAGTTCAAATTGTTATACCAACGGTTAGCAAGGCAATGGATGAGATTGTAGCTCAGGAATATGAGATAGTTGAGCATAACTTAGGAAGAATCACAGATGACATGGAATGTGAGGAGATTCAGAAAGGCATGGTTTCAATTAGAGAAAGGTTGAGGAAGGCAAACGAGAGGATTGTGAAGTTGGAGGCCGAAAAAAAATATTGGAGAGATTGCCAGCCTATCCAACAGTTGCACTAGGCAGCCCTTCCTCAAGATAGTGGGAGCAACACAGAAGAGATATTGGCTCAGTTACACGAAGTCAGGGATTGGATCCATGATACAATCCAAGATGGCGAAATTTCTTGCCTTCCTTTGTCTCGACATTTAGGTCATTAGTGGTTATTAGAGATAAATTCAGAACATTTGAAGGTGAGTGGAAGGATTTCCTTCCAGTCAAGGACTTAGCCATTCCCAAGCTATAGGAATTTATTGAGCTACCGGAGAAATATTTGGAAACAGCCAAGTTGGTAGATGAAGGAGGATTGAGTACGGTGGAGTCTTGGTTTGTTGCCTTGACCATTAGATTGAGAGTGCTTGAAGAAATACAGAACGAAATTGCACAGCATAGCCCAGGCGGTGACACTTCCATTTCAACCATGATGAGCAATGTTGGGGTTGCGCTTGATTTTGAAGATATCAGAGAAGAGAACATTAATGAGACAGAGTTTGGATCAAGATTGGATGAGTTGGGGAAGGTTGCCATCAAGAAGAAGCATTTGGGCCCCTTGCCTCCTTCAATGCCTTTATCGGATATGCGAAAGAATACGAGAAGGATCATGAGAAAACACTACAAGCAGCGAGCAACATGATGAATTCAGCTGAGCTCAAGATGAAATATACACTTTGCCCTCCCATGAAGGAAGTCAACGACAAGCTAGCCAAGTTCATTGCTTTAGCTAAAAAGATGAAAGAAAGGGGTAGCACTATATTAGATCATTTGATGTAAGCCCAAGTGACAAATTCTCCTTCTTCTTGGGTAGGATAGGTGTTTGATTCTGATTGGCTACCATTTTGGTGCCTTCTCATTGGTTGCCACTTTTCCATTTTTTCATTGGTCCATTGATGAGGTGGCATCTTCTCATTAGCTGATGGGGTGGCAACCCTAATTAGGGTTTCTAGGATCCAATCTGAATCGTTGATTTTGCCTCTTAATCTCTACCGTTGGTTGTAATTTTGGCCTCTAAATAAGGCCATTTGCTCTCATTTGTAAAGGGTTGAAGAAAATTGTTGCTAAGATAATACCAAAATCGCTTCTCTTTATCATTGTTGTGACTTGCATGGTGATTAAGAACATTTTATGTTATTGCATGGTTTCTACTTCCAATAGTTAAAGTTAGGTTTCCTTTGAAGCTGTTAAAGTAGATTTTATTTTGAGAAAGTTGTTAAGTAAGAGTAAGAGTAGATGGATAGTTGCATAGTGATATTAGTGGATGTTTGATAGGGCTCTACAAACTAGGCCACTAGCATCCTAGCGGCTCGTTAGGAAGCCTTGTGTGGTAATCTAGTCTTTTTCCCTTGAATCATTGCATCTATGGAGGTAGAGCCACTGGTTAGCTTTCATTAGATTCGATCCCCATCCATTTGCTAATCTTTCTATTCATAAGAGTAGGAGTAGAGCAGTGAGTAGTTTAGTATTTGGAGTTTTGAGGAAGGAAGTTAGGAGAAGCATCATTGGTAGACACACCACCCATCATCATCACCATCAACATTATCTAGCACTCGTATATTTTACAAACCAATCATCATCGCCATCATCCCAAAACCCAAGTCATCCTTGAATGAACAACGTAAGGCTGCCTGCATGATTACCAGCAAATCACATCGATAACTGAGTTAGTATTCACAGGTGTAAGGAACATTGGAGTTTTCCTCATGTCTTCATTAGTATTAACTTTTCAAGAGAGGGATTGAGTGTTTGATATTCCATGTCAAGTATTCAATCACTATATGTTATGTAGTGGTACAAAACTGACATCAACAGGAAGGAGGGTCTAACAATGATGACTTGGACTCAATGAACGGCCTACTCCTTTGGCAGATGGAGAACTACGAGCTCTTTCGGAGTTGTAATATACGAAGGTAATAAAAGAGAGGGAAATGAATGTCCAAAGGAATACAAAGAAGCAAAAGAAGCAAAGGCGGATACAGCTGAAGCTGAAGGAAAGAACATATCGTATGGCCAGTACAAGAGGAAAAACATTTCGTACGAACCCAGCAAAAGGAAAGATTCCACCGTATGGTACACGGTGAACTGACCGCGCAGAAAGAAAAGGTTACACCGCACCACGAAATTAGTAGAAAGGTGCCGACAGCAAGGAAAACACATCGTAACAAAAAGGAAGGGCTTAATAAAAACTTCAACAGTACGGAGTGAAGGTTCTAGAATCAAGAATACAGTTATTAACGGCAAGGAGTGGCAACCGACATAATTCAAGGCACCAAGTTTTATAACCACGATCAAAAACAAGCCAGGAGATATGGAAAGCCTTAGGGAAAGAGTGTATAATTTAAATAAACTTGATAACTGACGACTACAAGTACAATGGGCCACAAAGGTTACACAGAACAGGTATAAGGCACAACATGACAAGCACTTGAAGTTGAACAGATTTCAACCAGGCCAATTAGTTTTGAAGTATAATGGGAGGAATGAAATCATACCAAGAAAATTCAAAGCAAAATGGGTAGGACCATACAAGATACGCGAAGTTGGCGATAATAGAGCAATCAAATTATGGACGCTCGACGGGAAGGAAGTAGCCGATGCAGTGAATGGGTCGAAGCTAAAAGTCTATCATGAGAAAAATAATGTGCCTCGACGAACAAACACTTCAGAAATAGTATAAAAAGGAATAAAAACCAGTAATGTATATATGTAAGATGAGTAGATGTAAAAAATGTATAAAGTTAAACATTAGTAAATATAAAAGAAAATTATAATATAAAGCAAGCTTAAGGCTATATAAGGTACCGTGCAGACATGGAAGACTGGAGATAACCATACCGTACAGTTGCAATAAATCATATGCATGAGTGCAAGAGGAGATTGAGCCACCATACAGACACCAAGGAGAAAGACGGCAACAGGGAGATATAGCAAACTGTATCATACGGCCGTACAATATGAAGGAAGCATGACCAACAAAAGATGCATAACACCTTACGATCCTAGGAGTGTTTTGAACAGCTTTGAAAGGACACCGTACAGCTATTAGTTGGAGGAAGATATCACTGTACGGCTCGTGCAATCTCAAGAAGGATACCATTCATAGAAGCAATCACCGTACAACGGTATGGACAAGAGGAGAACACTATTAGAAACACAATGTACAGTGGAGAAAATAGCGTCATACGGCCGGAAAGGTTGTAGGAGGGGCTCGTAAGCACACCGTACGGTCAAAGGAATACAGAATGCATGAAGATTGAGGAGGGGACCGTACGGCGAAGAATAAAGTGAGGGACCATTACGAAAAACTCCAGAGAAGAAAGTAAAAACCGTACGGCTATCAGTAGTGAAGATCATCGTACGGCCTTTAAGAGTAGAACGGTGGCTTCAAGAGGGAACCAGAGACAACCATACAACCCAATAGGAGATATATTAGACCACCATGTGACTTTTTGAAATGCGGAGCATAGGAAGTCGAAAAGGGAACATGTGCTAGATGCATAGTACAATCAAGAAGGTTGATTGAAGGAAGTGACCATACGGCCATATGACAACAGGAAGGTACAGAAAGAACAACAATAACACCGTACGGCATGCACATCTCACATTGGGTACCGTATGGCAAGCAAAAACGAAGCCAGTCAAAGCATAAAATAGTAATGTACAGCCAACACAATCAAGGAAACAAGGCTATAACTATAGCATACCAAAGTATGGCACGAAGGCTCTAAAATAAAATAAAAACGATGACAAATCAAAACAATTTACAATGAATAACGTATGATACTGAAGGGAAGGGAATGACATAAACAGGTAGTAAAACACAAGCGATTGCCAAAAATAGTATGGGATCAAAAGAAAATCACAAAAATGGTGTGTTCCATGGACTTCTGTGTGGGTTTAAGGGTGCTAGAGTGCGCCTGGGGTAGAGCCCCAGGACCTCGCAAGGACGCTGCCCCTTGACCCCACCCCCGGTCAGTTCAGTTATCAATTGTGGGAAGTGTGACCAATTGATGAGACCTGGAGCTGCTGCAGACATAGAGTGTCTGTATGTCAAAGGTGGAGAGAGCACTAGAGCAAGCCTTTCGAGAGGGGTGCTACGCTTTGAGGCACTCAGAGTAGATGTTGGACGTGAGGCTGTCTTGGTAGATGCATAGAGAGCTCAGAAGGAGCTAACCATCCAGTTGGAGGCAGTAGAGCGACACTCGGCTCAGTGTACCCAGGGGTTGGAAGCAAAGAACGCAACACGGATGACTATCAAGGTCAAATTGACTAGGGAGACAGTATTGTGTTAGCAGAGGCTATAGATGCAACGTGTTTTTGGAGACCAGTTTGGTGCAGGCACAAGAGGAATGTGAATGTGATGTGACGGAAAAAGATCTATTTTGTTTTGTTAATTTGTCTCGGTAATTTTGTGATTGTCGTCCGGAGCCGACTTTTCCTTTTGGGGGGGATGATGTTGTCGGTAAATTCTATATTGTAGCCGACGGGTATAATTGTATCTGAAAGGGCGCGTGACAGTTGAGTCACCCTTCAAGAAAGTATATGTACACCGTTTGGAAGGGACTATTGATCATTATCATGGTAATCATCATAATCATTATTATAAGCATTGTACTTGGAGTGCATATTATGTATATGAATAAAGTATCTATTCTGTGTTATATTTTACTGTACTATATATGATAAGTATCCTTTTACCCTGTACAGTAAACAAACTATTGGGCAAATCTAGATGAATATGCTATAAAGAGAAAGATGTGGTTTAGGATAGCATTGAATTGCATACAGAAAGTGTAACATCTTCACCATTCCTAATCAAGTTAAGGATGATGGAAATCATATTCATTCCCATTATGAACATGAAAAGGGCAAACCACTCCAACCACCTATTGGTCACAAATCGAGGAGCTTACAGATTTGGGCATCTTGATGAGGAAGTGGTAGATAGATCAAGAGCATGGGTTGACAAGAAGATATACAAGTTAAGGAAGCAAGGTGTTACCCTCACTAATGGAAGGATATAGAGTGAGGAGTTTTCCTCAAAAGGAGATGAAATGACCATCAATACTCTGGGACCACAAATGAGAATAAAAGACAAATCTCAAACAAAAGGGATAATGTGGTAAAGGCATCGCAAGCAACAAGTGAGAGAACTATTAAAAAGGGAGTTTGGAAATAAAAGGCATAGGCCCACCACACCTACTCCCACTACCAATTCTTCATCAATAGGGGCAGTAGAAATGCAAAATAAGGAACAGAGTTCAAAACAAGGTGGAGATACATAGATTTTACCTTAGGAGGATAAAGGGGCGACTTCGTCAGCACAGTCAATCCAACACAATACAGAGATATTGTCAACATCTCCTACTGCACTACTAGTAATTGACTTGGAAGATGATATGAGACGGCCTAGTCTCAACACACGGGAGATTAATGGTGAGATCATTTCAACATTGAAGGGACTTAATGAGCAGCTAGATAATGACATGGATCAGTCCCCTGACTGGTTGAGGGAAAGTATGAAGAAATGAATAGTAGAGGAAGTACTCCCAATGGATGACACTAATACATTCTTGAACAAGATTGGTAAGGTGAAGGAATCTAAACAAGCAAAGACAATCCATATGATTACTAGACAGGCATCAAGATCTCACACTTTGCATAGGGTTGTCCTAGTTGGTGACAAGATTAGAGATGAGATCATTCCAAATAACTACAACATCACCTCATTCAACATTGGGCAAACTACTAAGAAGCAAAAAATTTAAGCATTGAGGGGTACTACAGACCCAATTTAAGAAAGGATGGATAAGCTCAAAAAGAAGATAGATGAGCTAAAATTGGAAAATGTGACATTGAAAGAGTATATAAACAGGTATATGGATCCATCAAGACATGAGAGTGCAAAACTTGTTCCATATGCCCCTACTTCTCTGGAGTCACGTAACGCTTATACTGCAATTAGAAACACCTATCAAGAGGTAAAGGAATGCGGAAGTGATATCAAGAAATCAGGCAAAGGAATTTCTTGCTAAGATGGTTCAAGCATATGAGAACACCATAGTTTTGATGAATAAAGTATTGGGATTAGAGGAAAAATGGAAAGAATTCCAGCCAATTGAAGACAAGATGATTCCTCATCTTAAGGCATTGAAAAGTATCCTTGCATTAATTCTAACTTCTAACTTCTGATTCAAGGTGTAATTGATAGAGGAAGTGCATAGGACTTTGGTCAATGGCATCTTTCACTAGCCATGAGGAAGCCTACATTCGAGCATGTACAAGTTGGTTGTCTTGTTAACGAGGGTCCCTTCCTAGAGATACATTTGAAAGTCCTTGTTACAATCAAGGAATTACTTAATCTTGAAATTGATGCTTCCAGTGAGTTGGATTTGGAGAATTTGAAAGAAAAGATGGAATCAGTCTACTTCGGAGACACGGACTCTATTGAGAAGAGTCATTTAGATAGATTTCTCTCCCTTATGATTTTCATATGTAAGTTGCCGAGGCATACTTAAGATTGGGACAGCATATTGGATACCTGCATGGAGAAGTTAGAGGTCATTGAACTACAGCATAGAAGCCTTCCCAGTATTGCCATGGATGAACTTGGTGCAATTATGGTTAAGTTCATTGAATTTGCTAGAAGGAAAAGGGAGTGCATCTCTTGGATGATGAGTTATACAATGACTACATGGCTTCCCTTTCTTGTATTGGTCCTCGAGCCATTAAATTTTCTCATTGGCTCATTTTGTGGTGCTTCACTCTCTTTGGCTATTAGTGGTTGTCCTAATTAGGATTTAAAATAGATTATATCGGGTCATTGATTCCATTTTAATCTTGGTCATTCATTGTAATTGGGGCTCCTATAGAAACCCCACTCCTCTCATTTATAAGGGCGATTGTTAGAGAATTGTTGCTTATATACAGCCAAATTTGCTCTACTATTTATTGTTTTGTTTTGCATGGTGAAGGATTGTGTTCTTTTTTGGAGTATTACATGGTGATCTACATTCCTCACTTAGAATAGATTTGATTTCAAGCATTTAGTTAGAATTTTCTTTGTGTTGTTTAGTGGGATAAGAGTAACTATAAATGCATCCTTTCTTGGCTCGATCATAAACAAAACCACTAACTGCTTACTGATTGTGAGACTTGCCTTGCATGGTCAAATGGCATTATTATGAACTTAACTTCAATCCTTACTTGCTCTTTGATTTGCATTTATAAATGAAATTTAATGAAATGGTATTGATTTGAACATCATTTGAACACATCTTAGAAGATTGTACTAGGTGAGTGGAGTCGATGACAAGGCTGGATCTAATTGAGTCCAAGGATATTCACTCTTTCTTGCATCCTTAAGTAAAAGTAGCTTAGATCTGTAGGTTTAATTTCATTGCACATTGTGAAACCATATCATTCGAAGTCGAGTTAATAAACCCTAGTGAACAATGCAAGCCCCCTCATAATACCAGCTATCACATCATTACAATTGAATTAAGTCCACCATTTGAAGGAATTTTGGAGTCATCTTGATGATTTTTTCATGCAATCTTTAGCATATGTGGTGTCTTTATTCAAGAGAGGATTCAATATTCAATGTTTCATCTTGAAACATTAAGTGTTCTATTTTGTATATTGTAAGGGTATAAAACTCACATCAACAAGTACATTTGAAATTTAAAACCCAGGTTGTACCAAAAAATGTGCAAATAAAGCTATGGAGTAGAAACTAAGATGCTTTCATAAACATGTGGGTGTGGGTTGACAAAGCTTCAAAATATAGCGGAGCTTGTAGAGAATAAATCCTTCATAAACAAACCCTCGAGTAGAGGTTTGAATTGAGGATATGTGAACTTATGCAAAACTGACAACTAGGTGTAAATAACTATTGACTTTATGCAATATTTATATGCGCATGTGAGGTTTTGGTGAATTGGAAAAGGTAAATCCGTTAAATGCATCGCCGTGGAGTACTGAAATATCAATAAATGAAGTATTGACATATAGGTCAATGACTATTGAGGTACCAAAACTGGTTGAATCAGAAATTCAAAACCAAGTTCAACTCATCTCCAATAATGCAGCACATGGTCTCAACTTGCACAGCATTAAGGCGATCCACAGTCTCATACCAACACAAAAGCCTCCGCTTCAAATTGGTAGCTCCAGAGAGAAGGAAATTGGGTTTGGTTTCATGTAGAAACTTATGCAGGTCTTTTAGTGGCTAATGCATAGAATTTCATCTATATATAAAATATTAAATTCACTGATTCGAGGCTCTCTGTTAAGAATACTTCCTACCAATAGAAGAGACTAATCTCTGCAATTGAAACTCAAATTTCATTTTATATATAAAATATCAAATTCAAATTAATGTTTCGAGGCACTACATTAATGAACACTTCGTACCAACATTCAAGAAATCACTTCGAGGAGCCTTTCTTTTGATAATCAATAGATCTTCGCTGAGGTTATGGATCACCTTCAACAAGGTTTGGGTGTGAACAAGTTCAAGTCAAATTCATAAAGATTAACCCTGAATGTCCTAGGACAAGAGGTATAGAGTGAGATTAGACTACATTCTTGTATTGGATACGCTTGTGTCACGTTTTTAAGATAAATTCTCACTATGCCCTATTAATCCCATGTCTCGCAGTAGGTGGTGCCCAATATTTGTTATTGTAGTAATTTCCACCATTTCATTTAACCCGTGATGCCTAAAGATACTTTCGCCACAAATTGCATAAGAAAAAATAATGTTTTTAAGTAGAAAGAAAAGGCAAACATTTATAAAACACAGTTCTTATATGTGCAAATCTGAATTTAATTAATTTGTAACGAAAAATGAAGAAAGAATTTGCACAGCAAAGCCGATGTAAATCTTCCCATCCAAAATTTAAACGAGAAGTACGATTTGCGCGAACAAGCATTTCACATCGGACACTATAATGAAATTGAAATGCCTACCATTGATAGAGAGATTTGATTACGCTGCCAAAATCAGTAACATTGCATAGGGGAAGGTTTTATGCGATTGTTTAAAGCAACTCTGGCAATTGTCGTGCATTTCTGTGCCTTCAAAAGCAATCTCTGAGTGGTAATTACTTGATTAATTAAGAAAGAAATCATTGTTCTCGCAGCCCAAAGTTAAAGTCACCGTAATTGTAAAAGGACCAAGAAAATAACCCTTTCCTAAGCTTACGGTCCTGTCGGAAAGCCTATGTAATTTAAATGGGATTCAATTTTTTTGATAGATCTGTAATCTATAGTTAAATGGATGTTGCTTATCTATTGGATTGTGAAAGTATTTCTTTTCTTTTCTATTATATTCTATATTTTTTTAAGATTAATGGTAGCAGTATAAAGAGTGAAAAATGTTTATCATGTTTTGTTATATACGGACATATCTAATATGTATCTTTTATGTGTAACTTATTGTAAAATGATAAGAAAAGGGAGATAGATATCAATAACCTTGAACATGGTTTTGTGTTGTTAGTTTTAGTTGATCATGGAATGTACAATCACTAACCTTATGGATGAAATCTTGGATTCCATTCCCTCTTTGATTACACAATAAGAGAATTTGATTCTAATGACCCCATTTATTCTTTTTGAGATTCATGTTGTCGTTTTTTTTATGACATCTAATAAGGCACCAGGCCTTGATGGGTTCACCGTACTATTTTTTCAAAAATGTTGGGATGTCATATGTTTTGAGTTGCTTGAGGTGCTTGAAGAATTCAAGGAAAATGTTTCCATTTTGAAGAACTTTAATACCACAAATATTGCTCTCATCCCAAAGGTTAATGATCCCTATTTTTGTTTCGTGATTTCCGCCCTATTTCTTTATGTAACACCATCTATAAGATTATCACAAAAGCTATTTATTTGTGAGTTAAGCCCATTATTCCAAAAATTATATCGACAGAACAAGGGAATTTTGTTCCTAGTCGAGAAACAACTGAGGGAGCCATAATAGCCCATGAGACCCTTCATTCCATCAAAGAACATAATATTGTGGCCTCTATTGCCAAATTAGATATGAAGAAGGTGTACAATAAACTAAATTGGTCTTTTCTTCTTCTAGTCCTTCGTCAATTTGACTTTTCTTCTAGGAGGTGTAAATGGATTAAAGCTTGCATTTCAAGTGCACATTTTTCTATTCTCATTAATGGTGCACCAGCAAGTTTATTTGCCTCTTCCCAAGGAGTTCGTCAAGGTGACCCTCTTTCTCCATTCGTGTTTATCATTATGGTAGAGGTCTTCAATAGACTTATTAACTCTTTTAATCAAAAAGGGTTATGGAAAGATATTAATATTGTGGGTACATCTTTGTCCATAACCCATTCTCTTTTTGTTGACAATACTTTACTCTTTGGATCATCTACATATCAAGAAGCACAAAGTATGAAGAAAGCCATTGATTTATATACACAAGTTTCGGGACAATGTATTAATACAACTAAATCTAAAATTTATGTTTTTAATACATCCCAACTGGTTACTCAAAGAATAATCCATCTTCTTGGTTTTCCCCTTGATCATTTGCCTTCTACTTATCTTGGTGTTCCCTTTTTTATGGGATTAAACAAACCTTCTCATTGGAAATTTGTGACTGATCGTATTAAAAATAGAACTAGTGCGTGGAAGGTTCGTTGGTTATCCCTCTCACCTAGAATTTAGCTTATCAAAATTGTTCTCTCTACCATTCCTAATTATTACTTCTCCATTCTATAAGCCCCCAAAAGTATCATCTCTCAAATTGAAACTTTAATCTACACCTTTCTTTGGTCTGACAATATGAATGGACAAAAGAAAATACCTCTAATTTCTATCCAGGCCATGTCAACCTATGTCAGAATAGGAGGTGTCGAACTTCTCAACATTATTAATAGGAATAGGGCTTTTGGTGCTAAACTTGTTTGGAAAATGTATGACAAATCCTCTGTCAAATGGTGTCACCTTTTAATGAAGGGTTCTCCCCTTATTACCATAAACACATAACAGAAATAAAGAAACAACAATAATTGCAAGAACAAAATATGGACTTCTTATTATCGCCACAGATGCGAAATTACAAAATTCAAAATTACAATATGCTAACCTGCATGGGCACCTTCATTACAGTATTTCGCAAGACAAAGCTGTGAACTATCACCTAGTGTTGTCCTAGACAATGTTCAAGCATTTCTTAAATAGACAATTTTATGCCACCCGGGAAGGTTCTAGACACTCAAACTTAATAACTAGGGCCAACAGACCCTAACAATACATATAAAGTCGACCAAATACATTTTTGACATTTATTTCATACATTTTGGTCGGCCCAACTTTGGAAGGCCATAACTCTCGAACCATTGCTCTGATTGGCTATTATAACCACTTTTCGAAAACCTCAGCTCTAGATCTACAAGCCTAAATGTATGCAATTGCCCATCCATTGAGTTTTCGAGCCTCATTCAGGCACATTTAGGCCTCAAACAGCGAGCCTAAAGTTTATATCTCAAAATTGTAAGGGTATGTGTAGGATCATGGTCAACCAAACTATGGCCTTAAGTGACAGTGAAAAACCAGCAAATCAGGGTTATGTCAACTTGACACATAATTGTAAAGTGGTTGTGGACTTTATATCAAAAAGTTGTAAGAAAGTAATATGTAAGAAATTGAATGTAGTTTCTAAACTACTAGGCCTTATCTCGAGAATAAAATATTTGATTGGTCAAAAGTTTGGATTTTAATGCAGTACTACAAAAATTTTAGGGTGAAAATAAAAAGTAGGTGTATGTCTGACCACCTTAATCAAAATCAAATGATAATATTTTCTAATATAATTATAGATATAAAAAGTAGACTCATGCCCAGATGTGACACATATTTTTGAGTATTTTTATTCCAAATAAATATTTAAATATGAATTTTCTACTAAAACTTTTTCAGAAAAAAAATCTCGTGTCTGACCACCTTAACTAATTGAAAACTTTATCAAATTAATTTGATTTGTTTTTTTCCTTATACTAGGCGAAGCACAGAATGTGACACAACTTTTGGATTTAAAAAATGTTATACCATTTGAAAGTTATAGTTATTTTTCAATCAATATGTCAATTAGCACTTTACAATCATCTTCATTGAAAATTAACTAATAAATACTTATCAAACTCAGAATTTGACAACAATTATATCGATGGAATCTCGATAGTGTTAAAAAAAACTCTTTTCGTTTCATTCAATTTCGATAAAAATAACATTGTCAGATGGCTACTGAAGTCTAAGTGTCAGCGAAACCCTTCTCAAACATGTTTTTTGGGTTGACCAAATAGGCTTGGTAAATATCGAGCCTAATCAGATACCCAAAATAAAATCAAGTATTCGATTGTAATCGAGTACCCGATATGAAATCAAGAATCTAATAACTACGAGTTTTCCAATTGAAATTCTGGAGGGAAATTTGAGAGGAAAGATTTTCCAATTGCAATTTTGGAGGGAGGGAAATTTGAGAGAAAAGAACATTTTCAATTGCAATTTTGGAGAGAAATTTGACAGGGAAACTTTAGAGGGTTATAGAGGGAAATTTATTTGGGGGAAGTGTGGACATTAATATTATTATTACATATGATTGTGATTATTATTAACTATTATTATTATATATTATTATATATAGTAATATGTATGATTATTATTATTAAATATAATATAGTTATAAATATAATTATTATTATTGTAAATAAATATAATATAGTAATATATATGATAAATATTATTATTATTAAACATATATAGTAATATTATATGATTATTATTATATATAATAATATATAGTTATTATTATTAAATCTATAATCTAGTAACATCAATAATTATTATTGTTATATAATATAATAATATATTATTATTATATTAAAATATACAATATTATATTAGTATTAAATATAATATTGTCAGTAAATGCATCGAAAGGGTTCATAGGTTAACCTATGACCCCTTTCGACGCATTTCATGACAACATATGTCCCTAGAGCCCGTAATGACCCCTTTCAACGCATTCCCAATGGGTCCCTAAGGGTCCTAGAACCAACCACATGCATCCCTAGGGGTCGTAGGGGCCCTAAGGACATATGTTGTCATGAAATGCGTCAAGAGGGGTCATAGGTTAACCTATGACCCCTCTCAACACATTAGAACCAACCACATGCGTCCCTAGGGGTTCTAGGGCCCCTACGCACATAGGTTGTCATGAAATGCATTGCTTGACGCATTAGAACTAACCACATGCGTCCCCAGGGGTCGTCGCAGGGCCCCTAGGGACATACATTGTCATGAAATGCATTGCTCAATGCATTAGAACTAACCACATGCATCCCTAGGGGTCCTAGGGCCCCTAAGGACATACATTGTCATGAAATGTGTTGAGAGGTAACCTATGACCCTCTTGACGCATTAGAACCAACCAAATGCATCCCTAGGAGCCCTAGGGCCCATAGCAACATAGGTTGTCGTGAAATGCTTTGAGAGGGGTCATAGGTTAGGTTGTCCCTAGGGGTCCTAGGGACCCTAGGGACGCATTTGGTTGATTCCAATGCATCGAATGGGGTCATAGGTGTTCCAATGCATTGAGAGGGGTCATAGGTTGTCATGAAATGCATCGTAGGTTAACCTATGACCCTCTCGACGCATTGGAACCAACCAGATGCATCCTTAGGGGCCCCAGGGACATAGGTTGTCATTAAATGCATCGAGAGGGGTCATAGGTTAACCTATGACCCCTCTCGATGCATTAGAACCAACCACATGTGTCCTTAGAGATCGTAGGGCCCCTAGAGACATAGGTTGTCATGAAATGCATCGAGAGGGGTCATAGGTTAACCTATGACCCCTCTCGATGCATTAGAACTAACCACATGCGTCCTTAAGGGTCATAGGGCCCCTAGGGACATACATTATCATGAAATACATCGAGAGCGGTCATAGGTTAACCTATGACCCCACTCGACGCATTGGAACCAACCAAATGTGTCTCCAGGGGCCCTAGGACCCCTAGGGACATATGTTTTCATGTCATGAAATGCATCGAGAGGGGTCATAGGTTAACCTATGACCCCTCTTGACGCATTGGAACCAACCAAATGTGTCCCTAGGGTTACTAGGACCCCTAGGGACATACGTTGTCATGAAATGCATCGAGAGGGGTTAACTTATGACCCCTCTCGACACATTACAACCAACCACATGCGTCCTTAGGGGTCATAGGGCCCCTAGGGACAACCTATGACCCCTCTCAACACATTAGAACCAACCACATGCGTTCCTAGGGGTTGTAGGGCCCTTAGAGACATACGTTGTCGTGAAATGCATCTTAACCTATGACCCCTCTTGACGCATTAGAACTAACCACATGCATCCTTAGGGGTCGTAAGGCCCCTAGGGACATAAGGTGTCATGAAATGCATTGAGACAGGTCATAGGTTAACCTATGACCCCTCTCAACGCACTAGAACCAACCACATGAGTCCCTAGGGGCCTTAGGGCCCCTAGAGACATAGCTTGTCATGATGTCGAGAGGAGTCATAGGTTAACCTATGACCCCTCTCGATGTATTGGAACTAACCAAATGTGTATGAAATGTGTCAAGAGGGGTCATAAGTTAACCTATGACCCCTCTCAATGCATTAGAACCAACCACATGCATCCCTAGGGGTCGTAGGGCCCCTTGTGACATACGTTGTCGTGAAATGCGTCAAGAGGAGTCATAGGTTAACCTATGACCCCTCTCAATGCATTAGAATCAACCACATGTGTCCCTAGGGGTCATAGGGCCCCTAGGGACATACGTTGTTGTGAAATGCGTCGAGAGGGGTCATAGGTTAACCTATGACCCCTCTCGATACATTGAAACTACCAAATGTGTCCCTAGGGGTCCTAGGTCACTAACCTATGACCCCTCTCGACGCATTAGAACCAACCAAATGCATCCCTAGGGGTTGTAGGGACCCTAGGGACATACGTTGTCATGAAATGCGTCGAGAATCTATGACCCCTCTCGATGCATTAGAACCAACCACATGCATCCCTAGGGGTTGTAGGGCCCCTAAGGACATACTTTATCGTGAAATGCATTGAGAGGGGTCATAGGTTAACCTATGACCCCTCTCGATGCATTGGAACCCACCACATGCGCTCCTAGAGACATAGGTTGTTATGAAATGCGTCGAGAGGGGTCATAGGTTAACCATCTCAATGCATTAGAACCAACCACATGCATCCCTACGGGTCGTGGGGCCCCTAGGGACATACATTCTCATGAAATGTGTCAAGAGGGGTCATAGGTTAACCTATGATCCCTCTTGATGCATTAGAACCAACCACATGCATCCTTGGGGGTCGTAGGGCCCTTAGGGACATACGTTGTCGTGAAATGTGTTGACTCTTGACGCATTGGAACCAATCATATGACATAGGTTGTCATGAAATGCATCGAGAGGGGTCATAGGTTAACCTATGACCCCTCTCGATGCATTGGAACCAACCAAATGCATCCCTAAGGGTCCTAGGGCCCCTAGGGACATATGTTGTCGTGAAATGCATCCCTAGGGGTCCTAGGGCCCCTAGGGACATACGTAGTCATGAAATGCATCCCTAGGGGTCCTAGGGCCCCTAGGGACATACATAGTCATGAAATGCGTTGAGAGAACCTATGACCCCTCTCAACACATTGGAACCAACCAAATGCATCCTTAGGGGCCCTAGGGACATAGGTTGTCATGAAATACGTCAAGAGGGGTCATAGGTTAAGGGCCCCTAGGGACGTAGGTTGTCATGAAATGTGTCAAGAGGGGTCATAGGTTAACCTATGACCCCTCTCAACGCATTAGAACCAACCACATGTGTTGCTAGGGGTCGTAGGCCCCTAGGGACATACGTTGTCATGAAATGCGTCGATAGGTGTCATAGGTTAACCTATGACCCCTCTTGACGCATTTTAGAACCAAGCAAATGGATCATAGGTCATAATAATAACAATAATAATATATGTTGTTATATTTAATAATAATAATAACATATATAATATATTACGTTATTATATTTAATAATAATATAGTAAAAATAAAAATATAATATTAATATATATATATATATATATTATATTTATATATAATAATAATAATAATATATATTATTATTATATTTAATATAATTATAATATATATATATATATTATTATATATTATTATATAATAATATATATTATTAATATAATTATATATAATATAATTATAATATATATTATTATTATATTTATAGATAATAATAATAATAACATATATTATTATATTTAATAATAATCACATCTATTAATAATAATAATAGGTCATAATAATATATAATACATAACAATAATCCTAAATAATATTACTCATCATACATTCCCCTTAATTCCCTCCAAAATTTTGGCATCGATATCGGATATCCAATTTATTATCGGGTATCCAATCTTAGATCGGATACCTAATTGAAATGGCATTATTTTCCCAAAATATTCCCTGTCACTGCAGACCCAACAACATTGCTTTTTGTGGGCCATTTTCACGAGTTTTGGGAAAACTCGTGTTTTGGGGCCCAAACGATCGAAATAAGTTTGATAATATATCATTAGGTGTTTGATATTGTCATCTGAATGGGGAGTAGTAATCGTTGAAAGGCTAAACACAAAAGGAAGCTATCCAATGAAGACATTGCAACATACAGGGAAAGGGACAAGGTAAATCACTGAAGGAAAAGACAAGGTATGTTAAATGTGAGTCAAGTTGACGATGAATTGGTCGAAGGTGAAATCATAGAGTCAGATAATGAATATGTGTAGTTGGGGAATGAAAATGTACCAATTGATAATGATAATGCCGAGATTGAAAATTTAGATAATAAAAATTTGGAGGATGAAATGCTACCAGGTCATAATGTAAATTGCATGATTGACCATGCCGAACATGACAATGCACAGGAACCTTACATATCTCCTAATTATAATCGACATGAAGGTTCTAGAACACCAAAACAGATAATTCAAATTGATGAAATGATTATTACCAATTTGGAAGGGAAAAAATAAGAAAGAACCATTCGGTTATGGGCTTCAAGACTATATAAGATGTTTTTCGGCAACAAGACGGTGGTGGAACAATGTCAGCTTTTTATGCACTTATTAAATATGCAAAAGATGAGACCATGCTTTCCAAATTGAACATTCGTGTCAATAAAAAATTGGAAAGAAATGCCATTATTGTGAAGAATCTTTTTAGTGCTCTCAATAGCATTGAGAAAAATAGCAAGGAGAAGGATAAGAGAGCTGCTCGAAGCGTTATTACAACCTCTTTGGTAAGTCATCATTTGAGAAAGGGTAGATATATGAGACAAACTTGTATTGACTTGAACCTAAATAGTACTACTTTGAGAAGAGTACTTAGTAAACGAGAGAGAATTGATGATCCTCTTCAAAATGAAACATGGGCTTGTGGTGGGAGACTTCCATGTACTGATAAGAAGCTATCTGATGATGTGAAGGAAGAAATTACACAATTTTGGCACTCTAGCTCAAGAGTATCATCCAATGCTAAAGACATGTTAAAGTTGAAAATTGACATCAGAGACCGCACGCCACATCCTAAACATTATTTGAAGGTAAGTCAAACTATGTTGTTCAAACAATACAGATAGATTCATCCAAGTTTTCATATATCACAAAGGGATTTTGAATCTTTGAAGCCATTTTATTGCGTGCCACTTAAAATTTGAAATACATGTTGTTGCAAATATCATGTCGAGGTTTCTATGCACCATGAACTATTATGCTCCCTCCGTTCTACTTTGCATAGTAAAGAAATGTTGGAGAATTGTGGTGCTAGTGGGCTTCCAAAATCATCAAGAGACTTGCTAGATCAATTTTTATATTGTAGAGTTGATGGTTGTTTCTTTTATATAAATGCTTGCTTAAATGAGAAGTGTTCAGAATGTGGTGGCTTATCCAAGTTTGACACATGTTTCCATGAGGGGTCCGAACAAGATCTTGGAAAGACAATAGTAAAAAAAAAAGTATATGAAACGGTGAAATACACATTAAAGAGTGGGGGTGAGGGCTCTAGATGTGAATTGGTTGCAAAAGAAATCAGTGTGGCTAGTTTTATTTCAGATTTCAAGACAAATTTTTTTCTACAAGTATGCAAGACATAGTCACAGGTCTTAGTGGTTGGATCAATAATTTAGAATGTGTAAGGAGACTTATCCCATTGGCACTATTATATCAGTTGTTGACTTTGCTGAGAACTACACATTGCAACCTCAAAATGAGACACAATCTTAGTATTACAACTCCATTTAGATTGCTATTTTCGTTCACATAACATATAGACATGCCCTTGATAGTGTAGAAGATAATTAGAAGATTATTAGAGAGTATGTATTTTTATATGAGTGATGATAGATCTCAGTTTCACGAGTTTGTGCAACATTGTTTCGAGAATTATTTTGATTTCTTACAGGAGCATGCAATTGCTATGGATAGACATATCATTTGGTCAGATAATTGTATAGATCAATTCAAGAATGCTTACATATTTTATTGGTTGTGTAGAATGCACATAGAGAGGGGGTTGCCTCAAAATTAGAGTTTTTTTGAGTCTAGCCATGGGAAAGGGGAACATGATGGAGCAGGGGCATGTGTGAAGAGAGCTCTAGTTAAGGAGCAATTGAAGATTTCAGAAGCAAAGTTTCTTGATGCTCGTAGCATTGTTGATTGGTGTAATTTAGCATTATCGCAGGGGGGAACTCTTGATTCAGTGGTACACAAGTTCTTTTGGTTGGTTGAGGAAGGGTCCATAGGTGATAGATCAGATTGTTCTACAGTGAGAGACTCATCAAAAATGCATTCATTCTAGAGCTCTGATTCTAGTACATGAACCATTTGGACATGACAGGTAGCTTGCTTTTGTCCTAGTTGTTTTCAGTGCGATTGGGATCACTGTGAGTCGAGTGAGTGGCTGGACACATGGGCTCCACATTATCTTACTCCATTGTCTATCATACCCTCTATTAGAAATGATGACATGAAAGGTTCACTTGAGCATAACCATCTATCAGATCTTCTTCAGCCAAGACATGTCTTTGCATTGGTTGCACCACAAGGGAATGATGAGAAATCCAATTATTGGTTAGCACATTGTATAAGAAGTAAACAAAACCTTGCACAACCAATCAAAGATTATGATGGATTCACATATGCTACTGGTTCAGTGGTTGTCACTAGAACATGGTTGCGGACTTACATGTTTAGAAGGAATGGAATTCCTGCATTTGAAGACTATTAGAAGCACAAAATAATTCTCATATATTCGCATCTTATTGTAGCAACAAATGTAAAGTTGTTGAAGCATTAAGGAAGATCAAAAGTAAAAGAAATTTTTTAATGTTACTACTGATGATCATGAAGCCTTGTTGGAGACCCTAAAACAAAGAGAGGACCCTATTGGAACACTCAACTAGGTATATTTACTTCTTATGTTATTTTCTTCATAATGATTCAGTGAACTGGTGATTATCTTGTTTAATACAATAAGTTACTAATATTTTTTATGATATTGGAATGTAGCTACATCATTAAGAGTAGCCATGCATGAAGATAAAAAGCTAAATAAAGAGCAAAATGAAAAAAAATCTATTCTATTTTTGACAATACTTTTATCGATATTATGATTTTTGACACTACTATTTCTGACACAATGATTTTTGGTAGTTGTGTATTGATGTAATAATGATGAAACACTTGATATATTGTAAATGTAAACTTGTTGATTTAATGTAAGAAAAAAATATGATTTTACTTAATGCAATTTATGTGGTGGGACCTAAAAAATGATGATTTTAATACATATTAACACCAAACTTGCATTCTGAAAAATGCCAAAAACTTGAGAGAGGTAAAAAATAATGTTTTTACTTTTAATACTAACCCTAGTGACACCCTTATTATGGCCGTGGAGACCCTCCTTTGTCTGCGGCCACCTTGTACCGTGGAGTCTCCAAGGTGCTTTAAGTGTGTTTCAAGGTCGATCTTCTGAGGGTCGTAACTCGGAGCTCATGAGGGCTACCGATGAAATGTTGAATTCTAAAGGACAGTGATATTGAGGCCTAAAATAACCTGTCTCATTTTTGAGAGATCACGTTTCGTTTGAATTCAGCACAACGATCTTGCTTGATGCCAAAATTCACATTGTGCCTCAATTCATAGGTGCACCACAACATAACTTTGAAACTGTTGATCTTGGCATTGAATCGTCAGTGCCATTAGCTCTAGATGGGCGGGTAAACCCTAGTGACACCCTTGTTCCATCCATGAAGACCCTCCATCATCCGCGGTCACCCCATACTGAGGAGTCTCCAATGTGCTCTAAGTGTGTTTCGAGGTTGATCTTTCGAGGATCATAACTCGAAGCTCGTGAGGGCTATCAATGAAACTTTGAATTATATAGGATGGTGATGGCAAGGTCTAAAATAAACTATCTCATTTTGTTTGGATTTGACATAGTGATCTTGCTCGATGCCAAAATTCGTAGTGTGCCTCAGTTCATCAGTGCACCAAAATGTAACTTTGAAACTGCTAATCTTGGCATCGAATCTTCAGTGCCATTAGCTTTGGATAGGTAGGTGAACCCTGGTTACACCCTTGTTTCAGCCGCGAAGACCATCCATCGTCTGCAGCCACCCCATACCGAGGAGTCTCCAAAGTGCTCTAAGTGTGTTTCGAGGTCGATCTTTTGAGGCTCGTAACTCAAAGCTCATGAGAGCTATCGATGAAATGTCAAATGCTATAGGATGGTGATGTCAAGGCCTAAAATAACCTATCTCATTTTTGAGAGATCACATTCTATTTGGATCTGGCACAGTGATCTTGCTCAATGCCAAAACTCATAGTGTGCCTCAGTTCATAGGTGCACTACAACATAACTTTGAAATCGTTGATCTTGGCATCAAATCGTCAGTATCATTAGCTCTGAATGGGTGGGTAAACCCTAGTGATACCTTTGTTTCAACTGTGGAGACCATCCATCGTCCGTGGCCACCTTGTACCGAGGAGACTCCAAGGTGCTCTAAGTGTGTTTTGAGGTCAATCTTTCGAGGGTTGTAACTCAGAGCTCGTAAGGGCTATCAATAAAATATTGAATGCTATAGGATAGTGATGTCAAGTCCTAAATAACCTATCTCATTTTTGAGAAATCACGTTTTGTTTGGATTCGGCACAACAATCTTGCTCGATATGAAAACTCATAATGTGCCTCAGTTCACAGGTGCACCATAGCATAACTTTGAAACCACTGATCTTGGCATCAAATCGTCATCACCATTAGCTCTAGATGGGCGGGTAAACCCTAGCGACACCCTTGTTCCAATCACGGAGACCATCCATTGTCCGCGACCACCGTGTACCGAGGAGACTCCAAGGTGCTCTAAGTGCATTTTGAGGTCAATTTTCTGAGAGTCATAACTTGAAGCTCGTGTGAGCTATCAATGAAATATTGAATGCTATAGGATGGTAATGCTAAGGCCTAAAATAACCTATCTCACTTTTGAGAGATTACATTTCATTTGGATTTGGCACAACAATCTTGCTCGTTGCCAAAACTCGCAGTGTCTCAGTTCATAGGTGCACCATAGCATAACTTTGAAATTGTTGATCTTGGCATCAAATCGTCAGCACCATTAGTTTTGGATGGGCATGTGAACCCTAGTGACACCCTTGTTCCAGTCGTGGAGACCTTCCATCCTCTATGGCCACCTCGTATTGAGGAGACTCCAAGGTGCTCTAAGTGTGTTTTGAGGTCAATCTTCTGAGGGTTGTAACTCGAAGCTCATGCAGGCTATCAATGAAATGTTGAATTCTATAGGATAGTAATGTCAAGGACTAAAATAACTTATCTCATTTTTGAGAGACCATATTCCGTTTAGATTTGGCACAACGATCTTGCTCGATGCCAAAACTCGCAGTGTGCCTCAGTTCATAAGTGCACCACATCGTAACTTTGAAATCGTTGATCTTGGCATTGAATGATCAATTCCATCAGCTCTAGATGGGTAGATGAAACCTAGTGACACTCTTGTTCTATCTGCAGAGACCATCCATCGTCCGCGGCCACCCTATACCAAGGAGACTCCAAGGTGCTCTAAGTGTGTTTTGAGGTCAATCTTCTGAGGGTTGTAACTCAAAGCTCATGTGGGCTATTGATGAAATTTCAAATGCTACATGAAGATGATGTTGAGGCCTAAAATAACCTATCTCACTTTCAAGATATCACATTTTGTTTGGATTTGGCACAGCAATCTCGCTTGATGCCAAAACTCGCAGTGTGCCTCAGTTAATAGGTGCACCACAACATAACTTTGAAACCACTGATCTTCTCATCAAATCGTCAATGCCATTAACTCTGAATGGGTGGGTGAACTCTAGTGACACCCTTGTTCTGGCTACAAAGACCATCCATTTTTCGGAGCCACCTTGTGCCGAAGAGACTCCAAGGTGCTCTAAGTGCGTTTCGAGGTCAATCTTTCAAGGGTCATAACTCGAAGCTCGTGCAGGCTATCGATGAAACATAGAATGCTATAGGATGGTGATGTCAAGGCTTGATATTGAGTCCTAAAATAACCTATCTCATTTTCAAGAGATCGCATTCTGTTTGGATTCAACACAATGATCTCACTCGATGCCAAAACTCGTAGTGTGCCTTAGTTCATAGGTGCGCCACAACGTAACTTTGAAATTGTTGATCTTGACATTGAATTGTCAGTTCCATTAGCTTCAGATGGGCAGGTGAACCCTGGTGTCACCCTTGTTCCAACCGCAGAGACCATTCATTATTCATGGCCACCCCGTACCAAGGAGACTCCAAGGTGTTCTAAATGTGCTTCAAGGTCGATCTTCCGAGGGTCATAACTCAAAGCTCGTGTGGGCTATCAATGAAACATTGAATGCTATAGGACAATGATGTTGAGGCCTAAAATAACCTATCTCATTTTTGAGAGATCATGTTCCTTTTGGATTCGGTATAATGATCTCGCTCGATGCCAAAACTCGCAATGTGCCTCAATTCATAGGTGCACCACAATGTAACTTTCAAACCACTAATCGTGGCATCAAATCATCAGTGCCATTAGCTTTGGATGGATGTGTGAACCCTAGTGACACCCTTGTTTCAATTGCGAAGACCATCCATCGTCCGCGGCCACCCCATACCTAGGAGACTTCAAGGTGCTCTAGGTGCATTTTGAGGTCGATCTTTCGAGGGTCATAACTCAAAGCTTGTGCAGGCTATTGATGAAACATCAAATGCTATAGGATGGTGATGTCGAGGCCTAAAATAACCTATCTCATTTTTGAGAGATCACATTCCATTTGGATTCAGCATAGTGATCTCGCTCGATGTTGAAACTCGTAATATGCCTTAGTTCATACGTGCACCACAGTGTAACTTTGAAACCACTGATCTTGGCATCGAATCGTTAGCACCATTAGCTCTAGATGGGCAGGTGAACCCTACTAAAACCCTTGTTCTCACTGGGAAGTCCATCCATCATTCACGGTCACCCCGTTCCGAGGAGACTCCAAGGTGCTCTATGTGTGTTTCAAGGTCAATCTTCTGAGGGTCGTAACTCGAAGCTCGTGTAGGCTATCGATAACCCCTTACCAAGTTTGGTGAACTCGTCTAATTAAGAATTTAAAGTTATAGAAAAAATTGTTCAAAATAGCAAAAGTTGCAATTTTACAACTTTTGCAACTTTTTTTTGCAAAGTGAAAATGAGTGCAAAGAGTCAGTTAGGGGTTTGAGCACGACCATAGAAGGTTGAAAACACCTATATAAGGTGTGAAATGATAACATGCATTAATGAAGCCAATTTTCTTAAGTGGATAGTATGGGTAATCTAATAAATGTGAGAAATGTATAGATGTTATTCATATGGGTATGGTATTGGGGAACTAAGTTAAAAAAGTTTTGATCTAATCAAGTCTCTTAAGTTGGAATATTTTGAGGATATGTTGAAATTGAAAAGTTGTAGTATGAGGATAGTAACAAAGTGAAGGGCTATTTATCAAAGATTATGAGTCTAGGAATGAGTTTGTGGTTGGGAATAGAATCCATGGTTGAGGAGTGGAGTCCTTAAGTGTGTTGAGATTAGATTTGAAACCAAGAGTTAGTTTCAAGGTTGAAGGTGGAGTTTAAAATCAAATTTGGGGTTATGTGAACCTTGTGTAGGAGGTTAACAAGTGTGTTTATGTCATGATAGTACTTCAAATTAAACATTGCATCCAAATTTGATAATAAAGGTTGTTAAAGTGTTATTCACAAATTATTGCATTTGAATCGAATATAACAAACATGATCAAAATTAATGATATTCCATAAACATGAACAATACACATGATCCACGATAAATTGAACAATACTAGATACTAAATTAATATGTATATCATTGTGCACATAAATGAAAAAAAATATATCAAAATACATGTATCCATAGACAAATTACACAAATATATATCAAAGTTCATGTATCCATAGACAAATTACACAAATATATATCAAAATAGATAGATCCATATACAAAATATGGTTGATCATGCCATCAGAATGTGTATAATATCAATGTTTTTGTAAACAATGTGGCATATGCCATCTCAAAATGTCTCATGATGCATCCTATGACAACTATACTATCCTAGGCTGTTGGTGGATGATCAAAATGTAGCCTCTTCACTACACTAGGTGGATCATATGCCTCCTACATAAACAAAAAAGGAAAATCCAAAGTTCGACTACTAAATTTATATGATTCTTTGTATCTAACATTGAATTAATCAAATGCATAATGATCTTTTTTTTAATAAAGATTTATACTATTAAACTTTCATAATAAATACCTCTCTTGTCGACCTCTTGCACTGGTCAGGAGTCCTCTTATATGCCCTTGGCAATGCTTGTACCTCGCTAATTCTTGCATGTGTTCAAATATGTTTGTTAGATGAATCTACAACTTAAACTATAACATTATCATTCATAGCATGCTAAATTTGTAACATATAATCAAGAATTCAAATTACAACTTACTTGTGTAGGCTCCTCCTCAGGATATAGTGGTTGCATCATCAAAGATATAGAACTCTCCCATCCAACCTCGTGTGCACTAGGAGTTTCCTATGAGATACAAAATACTAATTGTTAATATCACGAAAATTAGTTTTGAATTTATTTATGAAAATAGGGAAAATATAAAAAAATGATACTTATACATACAATGGGGCTCTCAGTGCGAATGGAAATGCCTGAGTATCTATGATGCAGATTCTACACGGGCTCATTGCTAGTAGCCATGCCATATACAATAAAGAATATAATTAAATTTCATTACCACAAACATTTTACAAGAATGCATCAATATTTAATCAAATAGAAAGCACCTAATTACCTTTCCTTTGTTAATGGGTCTTGGCTCATCCCCCGCACTTTGTCCCCCAGGGATAGGTGGTACCTGCAAGATAAAAGAAAGATTAGAAACCATACATGCTACAATATCAAACAGAAAAAATAATGAGAATACAACATAATGTACCATAGATGTCTCAAGGCCAAATGAAATAACCGAGACCGTGGCATCATCAACCTGTCTCAGCTCCTCCTTAGTCATCAACTCAACATGAATGAAGATCACATACATGTATAAGTTAGTATGGCTTAAAAATTAAAATTACTCTATTATAAAGATTAACTTTAAATTGCACATATCATACCAAAAAAATGCATACACGTACCAACACAAAAGGAGTCCATGCCTCTGCATGCCCCTCCTCTCTCGCATTAGGGTCTATAGCCTCTGCACGTGTGCCTGGTGTATCCTCGTCTAATACAAACTGATACTCAGGAAGATCACCTATGGGACCCAGACATATATTCTTGCATGTAATGCAAGTATGAGGCACATAAACATGTGATGAGCTAGCTGATGATGAACTCATGCTAGCATCATCAACATAGGGAGGCAGGACTGACCTAGCCTAAGATATCAATAGGCAACTCAGTTAATGGAGGGCTCTAATGGTTTGAGAGCTAGCCTCTACGATAATATCAAGATGTTGCACTCAAGGAGAGGGGGAGACATCAGTAGGGGGGGCAAAAGTGCCAGCTTTTTTTCATTGGGAAGAGGGTTTATCTTGAGGAGCTCCTCCTCCTACACCCATGTTGGGCTTCATGCTCCAATAGTTCACCTTGAGGTTCAACACAAATTTTGCATACAATTTTTTAAGGAAATAAAATGACACCTCTAAATTGCTATGTGGAGGGATGTCAAAAACCATCCACCAATGATCCCAAAAGTTTGCACGTATGGCATCATTTGTGCACCATTTAATCGATAGTTTGAGTTTTTTGCGGTCGACTAGTCCACCAGTTTTTGGGTTTGCAAAAAGGCCAACCAAATAATATTTGCTTATATTGAGGGCCACAACCTCATCATAGTCTAACCCACCATCAAACATCTCATGCATTTCGTCATGCCAACAAAGAGCAACATTTTGTTCATTGGTAAGTGTTTCAATGTTATCCATTATGGTGTTTAATGTGGATAACATAGGAGTCAATGCGGGTACAATATTATATGTTGTTCGCAAAGCCCTTAATTTGATGAGATTTTCAAATATCAAATCCTCGATTCAAGGAGGGTTTTGAGGGGGTAAAGGATCATTTGGTGGATGATTTTGTAGGGGCACTAGATCGTTTGGTGGGGGGTTATGAGGAACATTATCCGTTGCCTTAGTATCATCATTTTGGTCAACCATACCTATTAATTTGCAAAACAATTTATATTAAAAAAACCTAAATTTTAATAATTTCTATAAAAAAAACCTAAATTCTAACAAATTCAACTAAAACTAACAAATTTATATTAAAATTGATTTTTTTTAAAAATACCTATTATCGTGTATCCAATTACAATATGGATATCTAAGCTCTAAAAACACTATCATTGTCAAAACAACAACCCTTGGGTTGAATTTTTTAAAAAAATAGTACAGTTATTGGGTATCCAATTTGATATCAGATACTCGATATTATATCAGATATCCAATATCAAATCGGATACCCGATGTATTGCATAAAAACGTAACAAAGGAATAAACAATAAGTAACTAAAGCCTATTCCTACATGTTAATGCAAACCTCAAATATGAAAGACAACATGTAAATAATGATGAAATGAAATCAAAAGAGCTTAAACCATTCAAAATAGCACTAATGCAAACCTCAGAAAATCACCAAGTGTTGATTTCATCGTTGTGGGATGTGGTTGCTCACAAATCCTATAGCATAACAATAGGCTAGATAGTGCTTCATGGAAATGAGGAGAGGGCTCTCCTTATATAGGAAATGAGATGAAACAAATAGCTAAGATTCAATGCAAGATGAAGGGCTAGGATCTGTCAGGATCAATGAGGTGTCCATGAGGTAGAGGCCAAGTGGACTCCATGTGGATTAGGGTTTTTGACCATTCAAAGGGGGGAAGATGCTCACACATGTATGAGAAACCTTTGATGTGATAGGTCAATGATGGTTGTAAGAGGTGTGAAAAGTATGATTTCTCACACATGTGTGAGACACCTTGATTCTCATGTGAAGAGGCAACAAATATGCAAGAGGTGTGAAAAGTGTGAGGGGTGTGGGAAGTGTGAGTGTTCCTCACACGTGTGAGCACACACTTAGGATTAAATGTGGATTTAGCAAGATGATTAGGAAAAGTAAGTAGGATTAAGTAGTGAGTAGGTTTAGAAGGATGAGTTAGGTTAGGAAGGTGAGGTTGGATGAGGGTTAAAGTTAGGAGCCATGTGCTCAAATATGATAAAATTTAATATTTAATTACAAGTGGGATTAAAAGGGGTTAATTAAGTAAATGAAGTAATTTACTTAATTAAAGTAAATGGGTTAGGATGTAAGTGGGATGAGGGGAAAGGCTAGGATTTAAATAAATCTTAGTTTATTTAAATCAAGGAAAGGCGAATGTAATTAAATAAATGTAAATTTATTTAATTAAAGGTAAGGTAATTAAATAAATAATAAATATTTATTTAATTGGTCGTGAAACGGGTATTTGAACAATTTTAGGTGTCTACATTTTGCCCCTCTTTGATATAGCTTTAGTAATGTTATATCAAAGAAAAATAAAATATAGTGGCTGGAAGGATAAGACTAGTAGCATGATGCCCCAGTCATGGAAGGATGACTAAAAGACTAGTAGCATGATGCCCCAATCATGGAAGGATGACGAGGGTGAAAGGGTATGCCCCCTTGAGAGGACATGCAAGTTAGGAGAACACAGATGTTCTCTCGAAACGGATGGGAGTACGGAAGGGAGTGGAAAATGATAAGATTGATCAAGTTATGCTGTAATGGTGTGAACAACCTAAGTTTGTTATTGTATTCAACACTATGTACCAAGGTATGAGGAACCAAGATGACAATGTGTTGAGTACGTGATAAAAGGGGTCTAATACAACCATATGCCTTATGAAACCATGATATGGAAGACCATGATTCCTTGGGACAATAGGGTGCAAAGACCATGATAAATGCATAAAATATTAATACAGACAAGTAACAAGTAATCATGCACAAAAAACCAAAAGCAAACCAAAATTTGCCCCTAGTCAAGCTGAAAACCAATTAATGGATTGATTGATGATGATTGATTAAGGATGACAAAGCTAACGATAAACATAATGCACATTCGAGGATTGAGAAGGATACATCCCATGATAATGTTTGAATACGATCAATGGATTAACAACTGATTGGGTCAAATTGATGAATTGATTAAGGATTGATGTACAAGATTGCAAAATTAGATTGATTGGATTAGTATTGATTGCACATTGATTGAGTTTTTTTTTTTTGATGTTTTTGATTTTATGGAGATTTGGATGGATAGATTGAATTGAAATGCAATTGGAAGAATGAATGTGGATGAGATTGGAAGAATGATGTTGATAGGATGAAGAATGATGAGAGTAGAATAGAAATTGATTTGATGTGAAAGGATTAGAAGAAGGGAAAATTGATTGAATCAGAGGATAAATGAAGTTGATTGAAGTGAGTGGAAGAATTAGATTGAATGTGATATGAATGAATATGGGATAGAATGGATTGGGACCAATGACAAGGGAGAGCCAAGGCATGGTAATTGGAGGAAAAGCAACGTGATTCGGTAGATGAAAGGAATGGTGAAAGGATATGAGGGGCCACATGATATGGTGTCAAAAAATGCAGAGCCAAGGGATAGGTTTCAAAGGATTCCAAATGCCCCATACCAAGGATAGGAAAATGGAAGGAAATATGGTGGGAAGGATGCATGAAAATGGAAGTATGGTATGAAGGCTAGCATATGGAGGAAGAAAAGGAATGTGTTCTTCTAAAGCATGTATGAACCTTTTGTTTATGTGCCTCTAGTATTGATCACGAGCATGGGTATGAAAGTGGAATGAAGAAGGGATATGGGAGGGAGGGTATGAAAAGGGATAATGATATGAAGTGTATGGATGACATGTGGGATATGAAGTGGATGAAATGGAAGGGATAACCAAGATCAAGGACATATGAAAGAAGGATGGAAGTATGTAGGAGTATGGATGGAGGATAATGAGGAAATGAAAAAGCCAAGGACTATGGGATGAAAGATATGGATAGGATGTCAAGATCAAATAAATGGAAGAATTATGGAAGTATAATGTATGGATAATGAGGAAGGGACATGGAAAGTGCATATGGATGGATGAAAAGAAAGTGAAAGTCAAGATCAAAGATGGAAAAGGATGATGAACGGTAGATGGAAGAAAGGAAGTGTGGTGTGGATGGAGCTTGCCCCCAGTGTAGAGTGCAAGTGGAAGAGGAAAAGTGAATGGATGGCTAACTGGAATTGGAAGAAATTGTATACATGATAGGAAAACAAAGGGAGGACTCAAGCATCTATATATATGGATGGTATCCCTTGATATGTCTTTCTCTTTCTTTGTTATTTTCAAGGAATTTTGACTAGTTTCTCATAAATGTTGGTAGGATAGTGAATGGAGGACAATGACTTATGAAAAAGTTTGGATTAAGGGGGTGGAGTGGGTGGGAGGAAGACATGGTTGATGGATTCTAGGTTGGAAGACTTGTGAATGAGTGGATAAAGGAGGTAGAAAGATTGTCATTGACACACACCTTGAAGGGTGATGGAAAGGTGGAAATTTTGGAGGATATATAGGAGAAAGTTTGGATTTTGGGATATAGGGACCCAAAATGGATGAAGGAGATGATGGATATAGGATGATGAATTTGGGTATACAAGGACCCAAAATGGATTTGGAAAATGGAAGCTTGGATGATTTATGAATGAGGGAAGCCTTTGGATTAGCGAAATTGGATGTCATTTGGAATCTTTCTTTGAGATTCATTGCTACATTAAGTAGCTTTGGGATCCACAATTTTTTTTTACATTTTTCATTTTTAGCCTTTGTGGCCTTTGAGTTCTATTTTGGATCATATTTTTCTTTTCTTATACATGTCTTTTAGAGGGGACATGTCGATCCTTGGGCTTTTGTGCAATTTTGGCTTTATTTTCGTTTTCTTTGGTATCCAATTTGCTTCCTTTGGCCATGGTATGGGTGCATGAAGATAAATGGGGTGGAAAGCGGATGAATGGTGAACATTGTAAGGAATTCAAGGATGTGTGCCTTTGTTGATCTTGATTAGGAGCATGGTGGGATGACGTGGAAGAATTGGATATTATGGATGGAGGTATGTAAGGACCCAAAATGGAAGGAAGGGATGAAGGGTTTGGATGTGGAACATAAGGACCCAAAATGGATGGACGGGATGAAGAGTTGGGAATATGGATATAAGGGCCCAAAATGGACTTGGAAGATGGATGATGGGAACATTTGGGTTTGGATGGAGGAATTTTGGATTTGGAAGTACTATAAGGTGTACCAACATCTTGAGACATTATTTCTTCAATGGGATGCTTATTATTTTCAACACAAGGTTCTAGTCAATGTATATGGGGTTCATGAGTGGATTGGATAGGTGTGATAGGATCATGTGGAGGATTAGGATCGTAAGGGGGATCATGAGGGATAATAGGATCTTGAGATGGAGTGGGATCATGAAAGGAAAATAAAGGGGTACTTTTATCTTGACTTAAAATAGGATCGTGTAGTGGAATGAGTGGATCATGAGATGGAATAGGATCATGTAATAGAGGGGAGCGAATGGAACCATGAGATGGAGTGTTTGATCTTGACATGGAGAAGTATTAGTGGATGGAGTGGAAGGAACTTCTTCATGAAGTGTAGGATCTATGGATGCTAACTCTTGAGATGGAGAAGAATCAGTAATGTGTGTGTTACATGGAATGTCTTGATCTTGATTAGGAAGAGAATCATGAGATGGACTAAGAGGGATAAATGGATCTTGAGGGATAATGGCATGATGGGATGGAAAAATGCTCAGATCTAGAGGAGAATAGTAATATATCATGTCGTGCTTTGGAGGATGGTCTTGAGATGGAATTAGGGGTATGACTTTGGGTGATTGGATCACTTTATTTTGAATTTTATACTTAGGCCAAAAATTGTGTGAGAAAAACTCATTACGAGGTGGGGATGATGTTTTTGGAGTATTAAGATTGTGTGAAGGTGGAGGTATGGGTAGGGGATTGGGATGATGGTTTTGGAAATTAAGCTCAAAGTAGTGGGAATTACATGGAGGGTTGGGGTTGGATGGGACATGAGGACTATGGTCTTCGAAACATGGGGGAGAAGGACATATGGCATGGAAGGTGGATTTTTTCTATTGATTTGCTAGGCTCAAGATAGAATTATTTAGTTCCTCAATTTCTTTGGCCATGGCATTTCTGCTTGAGGCATTGTGTGGGCTATGAATGGAATCGTATGTGGTTGAAGGATAATGAGGTGGATTTCCCTTGTCAAAGGTAGAAGAATAATGAACATGAGATGGATTAGAGTTGGATATGAAGTTTTGAGTATGGATTTGATATGTAGGTTGAAAGGGAGGTATAACTCCAAATTTCCTTTGAAGATCTACAACCATTTTATTAAGCCAATTCTTATCTATAGATTAGATGAGGAGTGGTGAGAGATTTGATGATGAATGGAATATGAACTTGGGACTAGGAGCAATTTTGGACTTTGTGTTGACTTGATTTTAATTGGATTTGACTTGATATTGATTGGACTTGATTTGATTTGATTAGATTTGAATTGATATTGGACGAAGGTTTGCTATAGCTTTGATAAAAACCTTATGATATTGCAAACAAGTGAATGTGGGGTTTGAATTAAAGTCTGATGTTTATGATAGAGCTCCTATGTCCAAAGTAGAAGATTTAATGCAAAGTTGAATTAGAAGAAGACATGAATGAAATTAGAAAGATTGATTATGGATGAAGATGTAAATGGATTGAATTAAGAACTGATTAAAAATGACTAAATTTGACAAGGAATTGGATTAGAAGGATGATGATGTGAAGGATTGAATTAAGGATGAGTTATGAGATTAGCTAAGGAAATTAGATCTTGATTTGGATTATGAATCATGAATAGGATGAATATTATGGATTAGATTGAATAATTAGGAAGACAAGGAAATGATTTGGATGAATAGAGATGATTAAGACTTCAAGGAATGGTTTGAATGATTAAGACAAGAGATGCATGAGGGTGATGAATTTGATGGAAAGAAGATGTGATGTAGAATTGATGTGGACAACTTGACTAAGAGGACTTGAACCAAGACTTGTTTTTGTTGTTTTTTGAGATTTTTTTGATTTTTTTAAATTTTTGAACTTTTATGATGTTTTTTGGATTTTTATGTTGTATGATGTTTTGGCTTTTTCAAATTTGAGATGCAAAATCAAATAATGAAATATATACAAGAAAAGCATAGCCGGTGTGTCCCCTTCAACTGGGGAGGGTTTCAAACACTCAAGAATGTCAAACACATCAACAATCCTATAAGGTTTCAACTAGGATGTACAAGGATCAACTAGAGGGCATCCTCGATATATGCAAGGTACATGAGGCCCAAATTTGTAGATGAAAGAAAATAATGCCACATAGCTGGGGGGAGACAGTAACCCAAATCTCCTCCTTCACTTGCCAAAGGTATAAATTTCTTTGGGGCTTAGCCAAGAGTGACAAGATTTTACTTCCAAGAGAGGTGTCTTTCGATTCACCTCTCAATTTTTATACTCCGCTAGAACATTGGAGTTGAGGTCATCCCAAGGGGTGATGAAATCCCCAAGTAGGCCTCCTAAAAGGATAAAAATAAGACCAATTATTTATTGTGCACCCAAGATCACCTGAAGGCACAAGGGGAGAGAATACATAAGTGGCCTCAAGGTTCAAAAGACACTTGTTCTTTCTCAATGAAGCTTTAGATTTTGTAATCTACTTTGAAGACACACGTGTTTATAGCATACAATGTTCTTTCCAACTTGAAATCATCATCAACATAAATGAAAAGTGTGGATTCATCAACACGAAGTAAATCAAGTGTGTGCATAACCAAATTGCTGAAAATGAAATCAATTTCCTTTAAGACATTCAAGAGTATGTAAATTCATTTTAAGCACCAAATCCAAATGTTGGCTATCCTAAGCATACATGTCCATTACCTTAAGGCATTCAAGAGTGTATGAGTTCATTCCAAAGCAAAAGTGTTGTTCAATTGACTGCACATTCAAGATTGAGTTCGATTGTTTTAGCTTTAACCTTGCATTCAAAGACAAGTGTTTAAGCATAAAATTTCATTCCCAAAACATATTTAAGGCAAAACTTGCAAGCAATATGGTTAGTGATTTCTAGAATTCTCCAACCTTCAATGCACAAGTGAGCAAATATTCCTACAAAATGACAAGTTAGGGCATAAAAAATGTGTGACAAACACAAAATAACCCTACAATGAAAATGTTAACAAAAAGTTTGGTCTTTGATAGAAAAATAGGTCTAAATAGCATAAAAATCTAATGAAACCAACACCATCATGATGGGCTCAGAATCATCTTTCCAACGATATTTTATTTTTCAAAAATGGAGTCCGTATGCTCAAGTTATGAACAAAAAACTGAAGGCTGCTCCTTATGGTCTAGAAGGGCATGTGGAATGCTGGTGCAGTGATGACATCAGTGACTTGCAGGCTTAAATTTGATGGTTAGATGCATGTTAGGGAATTTTTTTGGTTTTTTGCTAAAAAGAAGGTGAAATCTAGATGTTTTGTTAAAAAAGAAGAAGATAAATTCTATTTTTAAAAAAATCAAAATGAAAATATAAGCAATAGTTATAAATTTAATCTTTAAAAAATTATATTATTTTGTTTTTAAAAAAAAAAGTGGTGGAAGGGTTTAGTGGCAGAGGGAGGTAGGTTGAGCGACAGTAGAAGCTGCGGGTGAGGGGATGGAGAGCGGCGGCCAAGGGAGGAGTGGGTGGAGACATAGAGTAGCCGCGACAGAGTGGGGGTGTAGGGTTGAGCGGAGGCGGGAGGGTTGTGGGAAGTGCGGAGGTGGTGGGACACAGGGTAGTCACCGAAGTAGTGGAAGCAATAGCCGCGAGGGGAGGTGGTGTCGACAGAAGGAAGGGTTAGCAGCGGTACATGGTTTTGGTGCGGTATGAGCCATGAAGCAGCGACAGAGGCAAGGAAGGAGCGCGGGAGGTCAAGGCAACAGCGTGGCCATAGGAGGTGGGATGTAGGGCCAAGGCAGAGGTGTCCAGAAAAGGCACTCGACGTAAGCAGCGGGAAGTGTGAGGAGAGGCGGTGCAGAGGAAGGTGGGCTGTGGCAGAATTGTAGGTGGAGCAGAGAGTACAGGGGGTAATAGGCGATGGAGTGAGCGGCGACAAAGGGTAGTGGAGGAGATGCAGGGTAGCCGCGACAAGGGTGGTGAGGGCAGCTAGGGATGCAGGGGGGCCTCAGGAGGAGGGTGAGCAACGCTCATAAGAGTGCAAGGCAGGTGGCGTCAGGAGAGGAGGTGGCACGGGGGAGAGGCTGGTGAGTGTGGGGGCGGGTTTGCAAGCAACCAAGTTGTGCGGGGGTGGTGCTCGTAGGCGCCATCGGTGGTGGCACTTGCAGATGTCAAACCTACGCAATGAAAACAGTTTGAATTTAATTTTTAAATTAAAAAAAAAATAAAAAATTTCCCTACTTAGACTAACATCATTTTTAATTTTTTAACAATTCCTATAAAAAAAACACAAACAAGATGAAATAAAACATAACAAACCCCCTTGGTTTTTTTTACTTTCCTATCAACAAATATACACTTTTAAAAAAAAATTTACAAAGAAATATATTCAAGGTATATGCACTTCTACAACTTGGAAATAGAGCAATAAGAAATGTAGAGTGTTATATGTCAAAAGACTTCTCTCGTGTGCTTCAAGCACGATGATGGGCTTTATGGCTCAGTTAAAGGCTCCTCATGAAACTTGATCTTCAAGTGCAAGCCTTCAACTTACAAGCTTGAAAACTCACACATAAACACAAAAATATGTTAGATGATTAGTTTGAACCCATGAAGTGGGTCCCACCAGGCATGCCAAAATGTATTGCATAAAAATGTAACAAAAGAATAAACAATAAGCAACTAAAGTCTATTCCTACATGTTCATGCGAACCTCAAATATGAAAGACAACATGTAAATAATGATGACATGAAATCAAAAGAGCTTAAACCATTCAAAATAGCACTAATTCAAACCTCATAAAATCACCAAGTGTTGATGATTTCATTGTTGTGGGATGTGGTTGCTCACAAATCCTATAGCATAACAATGGGCTAGATAATGCTTCATGGAAATGGGGAGAGGGCTCTCCTTATTTAAGAAATGAGATGAAATGGACGGTTGAGATTCAATGCAAGATGAAGGGCTAGGATCTCTCAGGATCAATGAAGTGTCCATGAGGTAGAGGCCAAGTGGACTCCATATGGATTATGGTTTTTGACCATTCAAAGGGGGGAAGATGCTCACACATGTGTGAGCAACCCTTGATGTGATAGGTCAATGACGGGTGTAAGAGGTGTGAGAAGCATGATTTCTCACACATGTGTGAGACACCTTGATTCTCATGTGAAGAGGCAACAAATATGCAAGAGGTGTGAAAAGTGTGAGGGGTGTGGGAAGTGTGAGTGTTCCTCACACATGTGAGCACACACTTAGGATTAAATGTGGATTTAGCAAGATGATTAGGAAAAGTAAGTAGAATTAAGTAGTGAGTAGGTTTAGAAGGATGAGTTAGGTTAGGAAGGTGAGGTTGGATGAGGGTTAAAGTTAGGAGCCATGTGCTCAAATATGATAAAATTTAATATTTAATTACAAGTGGGATTAAAAGGGGTTAATTAAGTAAATGAAGTAATTTACTTAATTAAAGTAAATGGGTTAGGATGTAAGTGGGATGAGGGGAAAGGCTAGGATTTAAATAGATCTTAGTTTATTTAAATCAAGGAAAGGCGAATGTAATTAAATAAATGTAAATTTATTTAATTAAAGGTAAGGTAATTAAATAAATTATAAATATTTATTTAATTGGTCATGAAACAGGTATTTGGACAATTTTAGGTGTCTACCCCCAATAAGGGTTGGGTACCTGCTTTCCAGGTTTGGTATAAGGATGGGTGAAAAAAAGTCAGAGTAGATTTTGAAATGCTTTTAGACTTTTTCAAACTCTTTTTTTTATATCGCCACTTTTTGGCACACCATGATCCTGCACATACTCATAAACCAACAATCTACAATAAATCCATGGATTACATTATATGGCACCGAGCCTCAACTAGTAGGCTAATATATCCAAGATGAATATCCACCTCTTAAATTAGGATATTCTGAGCTCGTATGACTGACTTGCTAAGTAGCAAGCCTCCATAGACAACTTAAATTAGGATATTCTAAGCTCATATGACTGACTTGCTAAGTAGCAAGCCTCCATAGACAATAACTCTGCATTAAGACAACCCTTATTGAAATAACTAAAATGAAATATTTTTGGTTGATGCAAGATTGCTCTTACACCTAGGATGCTCCTGCATTAGACACCAAGGGTAATTTGAGAAGTGACTCCATCACATCTCAGGTATTTAGAGGAAAATCAAGACGATTAACCTCCTCCCTTGTTAGCCATGATGAATCTTCTAATGGCCTTCCTTTCTATTTGACGAAGTATTCTTCATAAGTTATGTTCTTTGTACTTTTTCCAAAACGACTATCTAGTATCTCCTCAATCTCCTTTGTAGTTGAACTTTCTGCTAGACTACTCCACTGCACTTCCACAACTTCATCTCCATCACCTCCTACATAATATGTTGTCAAATCTAAAATGTTAAATATTAGTTTTCAATTCAGCAGGCAACTCCACTTCCTAGACATTTCTAGAATAATGTCTTTTCACTATCTTGCACGGTCCAAACTTCTTCATCTTCAACTTATTATAGGTACCCATTGGAAAATGCTCCTTTCTCAAATGAACCATGACTTCATCTCCAATCTAAAATTCTTTATACCTCCTTTTCACATCTAGCTTAGCCTTGTACTGTGTATTCATCTCTATAATATGCTTCCTCACCTCCTCATGGATGTTCTTCAAATGTTCAACAAATTCTTCTGCTTCAGCACTACTTATCTCTCCTTTATCCAACTGCCTCAATTTAGAAGCATTTTTGGGACTGCTCCCATATACAATCTGGAATGGTGATTTACCAGTACTCTTGTTGACAAAATTATTATATGCAAACTTTGATTGTGGTAAAATTACAAAATTAGTTAAATGATTTACCAGTACTCTTGGGTATCGATCCCATAAATAAGTGGTAAATTATTTAATGTTTCTCTTTTAAAATATAATATTTGTGGATAGCTTCTTAAATAGATATAGATATATACATGAAAATTCATTAGGAAAATGCATTTAAAGGTAAATCTATAGTTGAAGCATCCTTTTATATTTATAATATTTTCTATTAATTATCTATTAAAGGGATATATTGGAAGTATTAACTAAATATGTGTGTGTGTGTGTGGGGGGGGGGGTGTGTGTAAATGATAATGTTTAGTCATAACATTCAAAGGTGATATTCAATAATGAGACTTAATGAATCAACATTATTATTTGTTAAGGATTAATCAAGCTATTGTAAGATAGTGATGTGTTTCTAATAGATCTAATTGGTGAATTAAAACCCCATAGTGCCAATGTAGGAACTATGCTCATCTCTATATGAATGGTTGTGTGCCAGTGTAGAGATTGAGGGCATTTCTATATGAATGTCTAGATAAGAAAATGGAATCTCATAGTGCCAATATAGGAAATGAGATCCTTGTATGAATGGCCATCATGCCAGTGCGAGAGATGAGTAATTCTATATGAATGGCTAGATGAGTAAATGGAATCTCACAGAGCCAGCACAGGAGATGAGATCCTTGTATGAATGGCTATCGTACCAATGCGAGAGATGAGTAATCCTATACAAATGGCTAGATTAGAAATGGTTAGAATAGTAAAAATTATATGTGTGTGTGTATGTGTGTATATATATGTGTGTGTGTGTGTGTGTGTGTGTGTGTGTGTGTGTGTGTGTGTGTGTGTGTGTGTGTGTGTGTATGTATATGTATATATATATATATATATATATATATATATATACATACATATATATATATACATATATATATATATACATATATATATATATATATATATATATATATATATATACATATATATATATATATATGTATATATATATATATGTATATATATATATATGTATATATATATATGTATATATGTATATATATATGTAAATATATGTATATATATGTATATATGTGTATATATGTATATATGTGTGTATATATATATATGTATATGTATACATGTATATATGTATATATGTATATATATAATTTTACAAATCCCAACTTTGGTTTTGCAGGTAATAATGTCCTAGTTAGTGGGGACATTACAATATACCATCTTGCATTATGAAATCCAACCACTTGGTCCTATCAAGAGTAACAGGTTCTATACAAGCCTTCCACGCTTCACCAAAATCAGGATCCTTTGGATACAAATTACTGAGTTCCTTGAACTCAACCACCTCAATCTACATTTTTGTCAGTAAAAGTTGTCTCCAACTAAGAGCATTTGCAACTCTATTAGACTTCCCACTCCTGTGTTTCAAAAGAAATGTATAACTTTACAAAAACTCAACCCACTTCAAGTGCCTTTGTTTTAATTTTCCTTGATCATTCAAATATTGCAAAGCTTGATGATCAGTTTACAAAACAAACTCCTTAGGAAGAAGACAGTGTCTCCAGTTCCTCAATGCTTGAACTATAGAATAAAATTCCTGATCATAAATAGAATATTTTCTTTTTGCATAGTTTAATTTCTCACTAAAGTCAGCAATAGGTCTACCTTCTTGGCTCAAAACAGCTCCTATTGCAGTACCACTAGCATCACAATCTACTCGAAACACCTTGTTAAAACCTAGAAGTGTTAAAAATAAGATGCTTTGTAACTTTCTATTTCAACAAATTAAAACTTTTATCTGCTCCTACAATCCACTTAAATTCTTCCCTATCCCCTCTCATTATTTCATTCAAGGGTCCACAAATACTACTAAAACCTCTTATGAACTTTCTATAAAAACTAGTCAGTCCATGAAAAGATCTTACCTCTATAGCACTCTTTGGAGTAGCCCATTAAGGACAAACTTCATTTTCTCTAGGTCCATTTTTAAACCTTCTACTAAGACTACAAATCCTAGGTACACCAATTCCTTCTTCACAAAATTTCACTTCTTCAAGTTTATCAGTAACTTTTCTTCCCTCAAATTATCAAACACCTTTCATATATGCATCAAATGCTCCTCCAATGTCTTACTAAAGATCAAAATATCATCTAGGTAAACAATGACAAACTTAACTAGAAACTCCTTCAGTACCTCATTCATGAGCCTCATGAAAGTGCTTGGTGCATTGGTTAGCCCAAAAGACATGAGTAATCACTCGTACAATCCTTCCCTTGTTTTGAAAGTAGTCTTCCACTCATCACCTTCTCTTATACAAATTTGATGGTATCCACTCTTCAGATATATCTTCATGAAATACTCAACGATCATCCATCCTTGGAATTGGAAATTTTTACTTGATTGTGATCTTGTTAATAGCACAAGAATCTGTGCACATCCTCCATTCTCCATTCTTCTTTGGTGCTAATATTTTTGGTACAACACATGGACTCAGACTCTCTTGAACCAACCCCTTCTACAACAAATCATGAACTTGCATGTTTAACTCTTCACTATCTACTAGTGTAATTCAGTGTGTTGCCCTATTTGGCAAACTGGCTCCTGGAATCAAATCCATCTGATGACTGATCTTCCTCATTGGGGGTAATCCATCAGGTACATTATTTGACACAATATCATAAAACTTTGCCAACATATCTGCAACTTCTATAGGTCTGTCCTCTACTTCTTCTTTACCATCTTTTGGAATTCTAGTAAAACACATATGCTCATGCTTCATACCTTTGAAAAACTCTTTTCCATCAACAAAACATATTCTGATAGCACTACATACATTTTCTTCTTTCTCCTTCAATGGCTTCAACTTATGTTTCACTCCATCCTTGGTCAGAGTGTAGGTATTTTCTCACCTATCACGTAGAGCATGCCTATTGAACTGCCATGGCCTACCCAAAAACATATGGCATATGTCCATAAGTATGATATCACAAAGTACCTCATCCTAGTAGCTTCCAATCTTGAACTTCACTAAGCATTGCTCACCGACCATGACCTTGTGGTCATCTTGCACCGAAGCAATATAGTATGGACACAGGTTTTTTTTTTTCTCTCCAGCTTCAACTTTGTGACCATCATTTATGACACCAAATTATCAGTACTTCCATCATCAATGATCACATCATAACACTTATGTTCACATCTACACCTTGTGTGAAACAAGCTCCTTCTTTGATTAGGTACATTCTCACCACTTAGCAAGACTCTTTTATTAACTAGGACTTCTCCTCTTTTAGCATCTTCAGAATGTGATGATCTGGCATCTTTCAACATGTGCAACTCTGGCCTAGCCTTCTCTTCTTCGATCTATCCTTCCTTGGCTCTGGGAATATTCAAACGCTCTATGCTTTTCAACTCTACAGTGAAAACATTTCTCACAAAAGCCTCCTCTTCCAAATCCTTGTCCTCTACCTCTTCCTCTCTGATCTCTATTGTTCTGATTATGGAAATGATTGGAATTATTTCCCCTCTAATTTTGATTGCTACTTCTAGCATCATCCTTGTTCTTATGATCATCATTTTAGCCTCCATAAGATCATCTGCCAGATCTTCCACCGCGACCTCTACCACTATTATTGTTATCAAACTTTTTGTTTAGTTTCTCTTCAAGTCTTAGGGAAAATCGGTATGCCACCTCAATACTAGTCATTTGAACTAGACTCAGCTCATCCTGAATGTTTAGTCTTAACCCATTAAGATAATGGGCCACTTTCTCCTTATTAGCTTCTACATGGCTGGTTCAAATGAGAACTTTGTAAAACTCCTCGGTATACTCTTGAACATATTTTCCTGCTTGCTTAAACCCTTACATTTTCTTAAATAGATCAAGCTCATAATCCATAAGAATGAATCGTCACTTCATTTTAGCTACCGTCTAATCCCATTTGGTGATTTTGTCCTTTTCTCTTTTATTTTGATCCAAGTGGATCTCCTGCCACTAGATCTTTGCATGACCCTTCAATTTGGCCTTTGCAAACTTGACCCTATCTAGATCTTCAATATCTTCATATTCAAAGTATTCTTCTAGTTCATTAATTCAGTCAATCAATTCCTCTAGGTTGAGATTTCTTGAAAATGTGCAAACATCAAACTTAGGTCTTTTTCCAATACTGTAAATTGCCTTAAAAAGCTTTGCCTCCTATGGGTTAAGAACTTCATCTACTGCACCTAAGTCTGTGTTTCCTTCTTCTTCTCTTTCATCCTCACTTTCATCATCTCCTACAGCAAGATGCATTCCTTTGTGCATCTATTCTTGCATTGCTTGCGTTTGCCTCAGGAGGATTCTAAAATCCTTAGGTGTAATACCTTTGACTCTTCCACCACGCTCTCTTCGTGGAGGCATTTCTGTGGTTCCATTGAAACCCTAGTGCAAACTACCTCACAATCGACAATCTGTCTACACACTCAACCCAAACCATGGTCCTAGTGCAAATTGCCTCATAGTAGGCAATTTGTCCATGCACTCAGGAACTCTATCTCTAATACCACTTGATGAAGGGTGCTCCCCTTATAGCCATAAACACATAATGGAAACAAAGAAACAAGAGTGATTGTGAGAACAAGATATGGGCTTCTTATTATCATCGTAAATGAGGAACTATAGAATTCACAATTATAATATGCTATCCCAAATGGGCATCTTCATTACAGTAATCTGCAAGAAAAAGCTGTGAACTATCACCTAGAGTTGTCTTAGACAATATTCGAGCATTTCTTAAATAGGCAATTTTATGTTGCTCGAGAACGTTCTACACACTCAAACTTAATACCTAGGGTGGATACCCCTAACAATACATATAAAGTTGGACAAATACATTTTTGACATTTATTTTGGATGTTTTGGTTAGCCCAACTTCGAAAGACCATTAATCTTGAATTGTTGCTTCGATTGGCTATTATAACCACTTTTCGAAAACCCTAGGCTCCTAACCTATAGGCTCAAATTTGTGCAAGAGCCCATCTATTGAGTTTTCATACCTCATCTTGGCAATTTAATGCCTCCAACAGTGAGCATGAAGTTTATATACCAAATAGACAAAGCAAAAATATGCAATAAATCCATGAATACACATGATATGGAACTAAGCTTCAACTAGTAGGCTAATATATCCAAGATAAATATGCACCTCATAAATTAGGACATTCCAAGCTCATATGACAAACTTGCTAAAAATAGTAAGTTCCCAGAAATAGTAAGCCCCCTGTCTACTAGTCCTTATTAAAATAGAAAAGGCTGAAAATAAAAATATTTTTGGGTGATGCAAGATTTCCCTCACACCCAAGATGCTCGTGCATCACTGATGCACCTATTGGGATGAATAAGTGGCTAATCTTTAATCTGCAACTTGGTTTGCTAAATGAGATTCCTTTAAAATACAATGATCACCTTGTTGTGATGGATAAGACTCTGATTTTCCTTATACTACTTGTAGCCTTCTTAATTCACACTCATATTGCTTCTTGCTTGATCCACTTTGATGCATTTGATATGATAATATGTATTACATATATACCAATCTAATAAGTTACCTTCTGGAGTTGACTACAAGACCTAATTCAATCAATCTTCACTAAGTTTGCTTACTGTTGTAACTCAGGTTTTGAAGACCACTCGGGTGATATTCTAACACTTGGCAACACTATCAACATGGAAAACTTTGGCATTCGTTTAACACTAGTGTTTGGTCCACATTGATCACTCTAGAGTAGTAGGAACTCTGTTAGCATTGGGTGACTCTGTGAATACTGAAGAACTCGCAAGAAACTAAAGAGCTTAGTTGACACTAAAAGCTTCATCCATTACATTGATGAGCTTTGTAGCAACTGATATGAGCTCAGTTTTGCTAAGCTTGGGAGACTCTTCTTTCTGCATATGGAGCTTGATAGAAATGGTGAACAATTGACTAAGTGTTAAGTCACTAATTGACAAATGATTTGACCTTAATGTCAACACTTCTTTCATAGCAACATAGACTACTTCATCATCATTACTTTCATATTCATTATTAGTTTCTTCTTCAATAATATAACAAGATTTCTTACCTTTTTCATCTGTGTTTCTCTTGAAGTCTTGTTCATTTCTTCTTCCTTTGTACTTGCTTTCCTTCATTTCATCCTTATCCTTTCTATCAAGACACCTAGCAGCAATATGACCTACTTTGTTGCATGAAAAACAAATAATAGGCAGTTTGCCTTTGTATTTACCTTTTTCTCTTCCAAATCATTTTGCAATAAGGGCTTCAAGTTCATCAATCTCATCATCATAATTATCACTGTCACTCTTCATATATTTTCCTTTCTTTTTCCTAAGGACCAATTTTGACTTAAATGAATATTCAATAGTAGTAGGTGTGTAGTTATCAATGTTTGACATTACAAAAGTAGTAAGTCTACCAATTACACCTTCTAAGGTCAAAGTGTTACTTGGTGTGCATCTCAATTCTTGGATTGCAGAGACTCTAATGGCATAAATAGGGAGTAGAGTCCTCAATGCCTTGCTTATCATAGTTTCATCTTTGATTTATCCATTTGTACCATGAATATCATTTACAACTTCTTTAATTCTTGTGCATTATTGTACTATATTCTCACATTCCATCATTCTCATGTCATCAAATTTACCTCTCAGGCTTTCTGATTTGGCTCTCAAGACATTGTCATCACCTCTATATATGGTCTTCAATTTGTCTTGCATTTTCTTTACATTTTTATAGTCTTTTAGGTCATCAAACTCAACATAGCTTAAGGCTAAGGCAATCTCCAACATTTCTTGGTTGTGTTCTTGTTTCTGCTTCAGTTGTTCAATTGTCAAAGGAGTAGTTGTTACCTCCACATATTCATTGTCCACAAAATTGATAGCAACAACACTAATACTCAATATGTGAAACCTCATCAAGGTTTTCCATGCAAGAAAGTTCTCCTTATCCACCTTGAGTACATCTTTGTTTTGAGTCATGATCTTTAGCTTTAAGTACCTTGAAACTTTTCTCTATAAGCATTGTGCTCTGATACCAATTTTTAGAAATTTTTAGAATAACTAAGAGGGGAGGGGGGGTGAATCAATTAATCAAGGTCGTTAAGTACCATTTGAATTTTTAAACATAAAGCTCTTAGTGTTATGCTTATCTTGTTGTTTCTTAGTCTCTACTGTTACTCGGTCTCTACTATAAACAAAATTTACTGTTCCAAATATAACATGCTTTGCTGAATATAAAATGCAAAACATATAAATCATTCAACATGGGTTTGACACTAGGACTTTTACATGGAAACACAACTTGGGAAAAACTACTAGCAACATGTCACCAATTTTTCACTCTTTCGAAGTGAGCTCTATTAGGAGCCAACCCTACTAAAGGTTACAATACACACTGTTAAATGTGACCTAGTTAGAGGATTTAATCACCTTATTAAGAGTGGCCTTGTCAAAGGACTTTGATCATTCCATTTAGATTGTCACCTTGTGATAGGATTTACACAAACTGTTAAGTCTTTCAAATGACTATTAGGTCAACCTCTGTTAAAAGGATTTCAATACAAACTATTTAGACTAATTAGAAAGAAAATAGTAGGGTTTCGATGTGTGTGATTACAACTCACTTTTCAAGTTTAGATCCATGTTTGGTTCAAGTGTTGATTCATTGATAAGTTCTCCATTGTCATCTTTGTTCTTGATTCACTCAGCAACCCTTCAAGCAATTAGTCTTCCCCCTTCAACAACACTTAACCCTTCTTACTCAGATTTCACTTATCACTATTAGCAACATCTCTACAAGCTTTCTCCTTTAGCTTCACATTCACTCACAGACTTGTGCATCTCTGATCCACCTTGCTATGTATGTGCCTCTTGCATATACTTGCACTCAATAAGTTGTTTAGCTCTATACCTCTTTAAATAGGTAATTCTTGCTTTACCATTTTCCACAATCACCGTAGATCTTAAGGTTTACAATCAGGTTCAACATGAATCTTTGTATCTATCCATCTTCTTGATCTTCTTCTAGAAACTTCTCTAGAATCTATCTATTAGGTCTTTACCTACTCCTCACCTTGAATTTAATGATCCAACTCATCAATCTCATCTTCGTTAAGTTTACATCTCCCAAGAAATCAACTAAGTCAGCTAGGAATCATGATTTCCTTGAATTCATCTTCAACAGTATTACTCGACAATCATTAAGTTTTGACACTCAATCATCACTAAACACTCGGGTATTGTAAATTTTTTTTGGCTCAGCATCAACTAGCTTGCTTGGTCGATAGTAATGCTTAGTCAACATAAGATTTACTCGGCACTAACTATGGCTCAGTTGCCACTAGCATCACTCGGTATTCCTTTTCCATTTACTCTATTGCTCGGTTTGGCTCAACTTTCTTGGCATAAACAATCACTTTTCTTTATCAAAGTCTATTTAATAAAATGTCCATTGTAGCTTCCTTTTCATAACTCAACATTTCCTCTAGGTGTTATTGCTATGAGAAATTTCTCAAATCCTCTTCATCAATCAAATAGATATGACATTTAGATTAGGTAGCAATATGTCTCATCAATAGATTTGACATCAATGACAAAAAAAATTGTCCCAATTGTAAGTTTCCAATAGTTTTCTTGACTATTTTACTATTGTAAAGCTTGATGATCAGTATACAAAACAAATTCCTTAAGAAGAAGGTAGTGTCTCCAGTTCTTCAATGCCTGAAGTACAGCAAAAAATTCTTGATCATAAACACAATATTTTATTTTGGCATCATTAAACTTCTTAATGAAATAAGAAATAGTTCTACCTTCTTGACTTAAAATAGATCTTATTATAGTACCACTAGCATCACGGTCTACTTGAAACACATTTTTAAAATTTGGAAGTGATAGAACGGGATGCTCTGTAACTCTTTATTTCAACAAATTAAAAATTTTATCTCCTACTACAATCCACTTAAATTATTTTCTATCCCCTCTCATTATTTCAGTCAAGGGTCCACAAATACCACTAAAAGCTCTAATTAAATCTCAATAAAAATTGGTCAATCCATGAAAATATCTTACCTTAGTCACACTCTGTAGAGTAGGTCATTCAAGGATAGCCTTCACTTTCTCAGGGTCTATTTTTAGACCTTTTGTTGAAACTAAAAATCTTGGGTACACCAACTCCTTCTTCACAAAACTACACTTCTTCAAATTTATCAGACACTTTTCCTCCCTCAACTTATCAAACACCTTATGAATGAACATAAAATGCTCCTACAATGGCTTACTAAAGGTCAAAATATCATCTAGGTAAACAATGACAAACTTACCTAGAAACTCCTTTTGTACCTAATTCATGAGTTGCATGAAAGTTCTCAGTGCATTTGTTAGCTCAAAAGGCTTGACTAACCACTCATATAGTCCTTCCTTTTTCCTAAAGGAAATCTTCCAATCATCTCCTTCTTTGATGTGAATCCTATGGTACCCACTCTTCAAATCTATATTTTTGAAATACATAGCTTTGCTCAAATAGTCCATAATATCATCCATCCACAGAAATGGAAATTTGTACTTGATTATGATCTTGTTGATAGCTTAAGAATCTATGCACATCCTCCATTCTTCATTCTTCTTTGGTGCCAATATAGCTAGTACAACACATGGACTCAAGCTCTATCGAATCAACCCCTTTTGTAACAACTCATGCACTTGTTTGTTGAAATCCTCACTTTCCACTGGTGTCATTCTATGTGTTTCCTTATTTGGAAATTTGTCTCTTGGAATCATGTCCATTTGATGATTAATCTTCCTTTCTAGTGGTTATCCATCAGGCACATTATCAGATACAATATCTAGAAATTCCTCCAACAAATATGCAACTTCTACAGGTACCTCTTCTACTTCTTCTTTACCATATTTTGGAATTATATAAAAACATGTATGCTCACACCTCATACCCTCTAAGAACTAATTTCCATTAATAAAACATACTCTAGTAGCATTACTTACCTTTTCATCTGTAGCCTTCAATGGCTTCAACTTATGTTTCACTCCATCCTTTGTCAAAGTGTAGGTATTTGCACACCCATTATGTACAGCATGCATGTCAAACTACCATGACCTACCCAACAACATATGACATATGTTCATAGGTATGATATCACAAACTACCTCATTCTAGTATCTTCCAATCTTGAACTTCACTAGGCAATGCTCATTGACCATGACATTGTGGTCATCTTGTACCTAGGCGATATGGTATGGACATTGTTGTTTCTTTCGCTTAAGCTTTAACTTCATGACCATCTTTTTTGACACCAGATTGTTGGTTCTTCCATCATCAATGATCGCATCAAAACATTTATCTGCACATTTGCACCTTGTGCGAAACGGGCTCCTCCTTTGATTTGGTTCATCCTCACAACTCAATGGGACTCTTCTATTAACTAGGACTTCTCCTCTTTCAACATCTTCATTATGTGATGATTTGGCATCTTCATCAACATGTGCAACTCTAGTCTAGCCTTATTTCATCTATATGTCCTTCCTTAGCATTGGGGACACTCAAATGCCCTATGCCCTTCTTCTCCACACTAAAAATAGGTTCCACGAAAACCTCCTCTACCAAATCCTTTCCCTCTTCCTCTTCCTCAATGATCCCTATTATTATGATCATGGAAACAATTGTAATTATTTCCTTTGTGGTTTTGACTGCTACTACTAGCTTCATCCTTCTTTTGATCATCATTTTGGCCTCCATAAGATTCTCTCCCAAATCTTCCACCACAACCTCTTTCACTATTCTTGTTATGAATTTTTTTGTTCAACTTTTCCTTGACTCTCCGGGAAAATTGGTATGTCTCTTCAATATTGTTCATTTGGACCAGACTCATCTCCTCTTGAATGCTTTGCCTTAACCCGTTAAGATAATGGAAAAATTTCTCCTTGTTAGCTTTTGCATGGCCTATTTAGATGAGAACTTAGTAGAACTCCTTGTTATACTCCTGAAAAAATCTTCTTGCTTGCTTCAATCCTTGCATTTTATTCAATGGATCAAGCTCAAAGTTCATGAGAATGAATTGTCACTTCACTATCATTTGATCCCTTCTTGTGAGTTTGTCCTTCCCTCTTCTATTTCAATTGAACTAAATCTCCTGCCAGGAAATCTTCACATGACCCTTTATTTTATCCTTCACAAATTTGACCATATCTAGATCTTCAATATCTTCATACACAAAGTATTCCTCTAATTCATTTATCCAATCAATCAATTCCTCTAGATTAAGATTTTCTAAAAATGTGGGAACCTCAAACTTAGGTCTTTTCCAATCTTGGACATGGCCCTAAAAAGACTTTCCTCTTCAAGGTTTAGAACCACCTCTTCTTCAAAAAAATATTCTTCTTTGCTTCATCATTGCTTTCATATCTTACGAAAAGATTCATCCCTCTACACATTTGTATTTCCAATGCTTGAATTTTCCTCTAGAGGGTTCCAAAACAATTAGGTATAACACATGTGATTCTTCCACCACACTCTCTTCATGGAGGCATGTTCGTACTTCCGTTGAAATCAAAGTAAAAATTACAATCGGTAATATGTCTACACATGTAGCCCAAACTATGGTCCTAGTGTAAATTGTCTCACAATTGGTGATCTATTTACACACTTAGGAACTCCTTTGATACCACTTGATGAAGGATGTTCCCCTTAATACCAAAAACACATAATAGAAACAAAGAAATAATAGTAACTTGTGAGAACAAAATATGGGATTCTTATTATCACCACAAATACATAATGAAAAAGTTTTGAAATACGATATACAAACCCACATGTGCGCCTTCCTTACAATACATTTCAAGACAGAGCTGCAAACTATCACTTAAAGTTGTCCTAGACAATCTATGGGCCTTCCTTATGTAAGCAATTTTACACCACCTGGAAAGTTTCTAGACATCAAACAATAACCCATGAGGTTGAATGACGCTTAGATTACATATAGAGTTGGCTCAAATCAATTATGGTATTTATTTTGAAATTTTTCAGTTGGCCCAATTTTGGAAGACCATAACTTGTGAACCATTACTCTGATTAACTATTATAACCCTATTATGAAATCCTTAGCTTTTGATCTACAAGACCTGACTTGCACAAGCTTCAATCGACCCCATTTTGGAGCCCATTTGGGACCTCTAAGGCCTTCAAAACTAAGCCCACAACTTTTCTACCAAAATTACACACCAAAAATCTGCAATAACTTCACAAATACTCATGATATCGCACTAAGCCTCAACTGGCAAGCTGATATATCCAAGATGAACCTCCACCTCTAATATTAGGACATTATAAGCTCATATGAATGACTTCCTAAGTAGTATGCCTCTAGAAACAACAACTCTACATTGAGACAACCCTTATTTAACAAACTTAAAAGAAATATTTTCAGGTAATGCAAGATTACTCTTACACCCACGATGCTCCTGCATCAAGTGCACACTTTTTCTTCTAGTTGGATGTGGTCTTTAGTCTTGATCCTCTTCTTAACATCTCTAGTTTCTCATTCTATTATTCCTTTCAACTAGCTTAGTATATCATTCTCCCCTTTTCCTTTTTCTTCACATTATTCACTTTTGCATATGCTTTCATTCTCTATCTCATTAGCATCATCCCACACATACTTTGAATACGTGAAGTCTCATTTTATCTTTGGGTGTTAAAACTCTAGAAGATTATCCCTCTTAAACCACTGAATTCAAATTTTGAATTTGAATTGATGAGCAGTTCACAAGCAACCTATGATACTTACAATGTAGGGTCTAGACCAGTAGTGTTGTCTGTATGTTCTAGGTCCGACCTTAATTAATTTGTGCTTTTTGTATTCCTCCATTCTTGTCAGAATATAGACCAAATTTTAATTCTCTCCATGCCTTCTCTATCATTTCATATCAATGACTCTTCATGTTGATTGTGATAGTTTTTGCCTTGTCTTATTCTCTTATGCAAACCAATGAAGATATATATCGATATTCATGAGATGATGTATTCTCCTTGACCAAATTCTAATCAATGACAACACACTTACACCAACTACTCCTCATTTTGTTAATGTGATTGGTTGGGGTCAAAAACCTCACCCTTTGGAATTGGTGGCAAAACATGTAACCTATGGTCATCTTCATACTTCAGCTTAGTGGGGTGTGATATTGATAGAATCTTTACCGATAAATGGACTTAACGATTTTCTACTCCTTTCCATGTCTTCCTTCATTTTACTCCCCCTATGGTGTATCTCTAAATTTATTTCTTCTCCTAGCTATCTTTAGGGCCAACTCCCCCTATTCTTATCACTTCTCTATGTTTCCCTCTTTCCTCTTGTCTCATTTTTTTTATCAATTCCTGAGTTCTTATTCATCCCATTCAAGATTTAGCTCTTTATTTCTCCCTTTGATCTTTACCTTTTCCTTTATCTTCCCTTATGATCTCTCCCTTATTTTATCATTATCTCCCCCTTACCTTTACCCTTATATTTCCTATTGAATTCACTATCTCCCCCTTTTTGTCGTCAATGAAAAAGGATATCTTGCCTCTACAAATTCTAGCTGTGACTTCAATGTGTTTGGGACTTTTTGGAGTGCCAATGTCATATTAGCAATTGTTAGTAGGTGTTGTTCCACATTTTCAATGGTGTCCACGGGGCCTTTGGATAGCAAAACATCTGCCTCTTTAATATGTCCTTGGATAATTCCTATTATTGGGAGTAGGAATCATTGTATCTCAAAGAGTGTTGAGGTCCTCTTGTGTTGTTATACAGTAACCCATTTGATCAGATGAGCTTTTTCTTGAATCTAACCTATATACATGCTAGGTGAATTGGTTGATGCATCAAATTATGTTTGAGTGACCTATAGTCCCTCATGCATTATTTTCATAGTATCATTCAAATCTATCAAGAAGTTTTGTGAGTCAAATATTCTATGTGTTAGTTTGTGGCAACTTATAAGGGAAGTATTGTACATACTTCATAATTCTTAAGACGGTCAACATGTTTGGGTTGGCTGACATATGGCTGACATGTTGTAATCCTAAAGTGGCAAAACTACTTGTATAAAAGTGCTTAGGATTAGGTATCTTTCATTATGTGTGATGCGAAATTGTTTCTTGTAATGGTATTGAGCTGTAAGGGATTACAGATTGTAATCAGGTTGTAATCACTGGATCATAATAATATTGGAGTTGTTGTTTGGTGGACATAGCCCAAGATTTGGGTGAATCACATTAAATCTTGGCGTCTTGTGTTCTCTTCAGTCTGATCTATTATTTTATGATATTGTTTATATTTGCATGTAATTGTTATTTCTATCTGAGGTTAATCCTAACAAGTGGTATCAAAGTGAGGTTGTTTTTCAATTATCCTCTGCAAGAAAGTCTCACGATTGAGTGGGAGTCTCACGGTTAAGTGGGAGTGATGGAAGAAAATGGTAAGTTGAAGGTGGATAAGTTTAATGGCCAGAACTTTCAGTTATGGAAAATGCAAATGGAGGAATATCTTTATCAAAAGGACTTATGGAAGCCATTGGAAGGAAAATCCAAGAAACAAGGAACTATGAAAGATAAGGACTGGGAGATTTTAGACAAGAAAGAACTTGGAAGCATTCAACTATGCTTGGCACCATCAATGATATTTAACATCACAAAAATGAAGAGGACAGAAGAGTTGATGCAAACCCTAGCAAAATTGCATGAAAATCCCTCTGCTTCAAATAAGGTATTTCTCATGAAGCATTTATTTAATATGAAGATGATAGAAGGTGGATCTATTGCAGATCATTTAAACGAGTTTAATACTATCACTAGTTAGTTATCTTCTATGGGTATTAATTTTGATGAAGAAATTAGGGCTCTCTTGATTTTGTGTTCTTTGCTTAAAAGCTAGAATGGCTTGGTAATGGTTGTGAGTAATTTTATTTTTGGATCTAATACCCTAAAATATGATGATGTGATCGATGTTATTTTGAGTGAGGAAACTCATAGGAAAACCTCAAGTGGATCTACATTAGGAAGTACTTTGAATGCACAAAGCAAAGGCATAACAATCAAGAGAGGAAACAATTCTGAAATCGTGAGAAATCAAGAGGAAAGTCAAAGGGAAAGAGGTCTCAATCAAGAGGACCAAATGACTACTGGTACTATGGAAAACTAGGGCATAAGAATAAAGATTTTTGGACTCAAAAGAAAAATGAAGGAGATAAACTAAAAGGGAAGGAGGCAAATGTGGTAAGTAACAAATCTGAAGAGGATGTTTTGCTTCTGTCTTTTGAAAGTGTTGACAATTCATGGGTTATAGATTCTGGTGCTTTATTTCATGCTACACCTCACAAAGGTTATTTTATTGAATATGTCCAAGGGGATTTTGGGCTTGTTTATTTTGGGGATAATGAACCCTATCAGATTGTTGAAAAAGGAAAAGTTACGATTAAGTTGTAGAATGGCAATCATTGGCTACTATATGAGGTAAGACATGTTCCAAGGCTGAGTATGAATTTAATTTCAGTAGGGCAAATCAATGATGAGGGTTGTGTAGTTACTTTTAATGATAAAAATTGGAAGGTTTCAAAAGGTTCCCTTGTAGTAGAAAAAGGTGTGAAAGTAGGCACCTTATATCTTTGTATGGGTCATATTGTTCCTTCTAATTCAATTGTTTCAGAGAAAAATGAGTGTTCAAAAATAGTCATTGTAGTTGAGCAAGGGGAACAAACAGTTGTTGTAGATTCTAATACAACGCTATGGCACAAAAAACTTGGGAACATGATTGAGAAAGGTATGAAATTACTTCATTGAAAGCAATTTTTACCAAGTCTAAAATGTGTTGATATGGATTTCTGTGAAAGTTGTGTGTATGGAAAACAAAAGAGAGTGAGTTTTCTGAAATGTGGGAAGGAAAAGAAAAGTGAGAGATTAGAGCTTGTGCATACAAATGTATGGGGACCAACTCAGGTATCTTCCCTTGGTGGCTCTCATTATTATGTTACATTTATTGATGATACAACTAGAAAAGTATAGATTTATTTCCTTGGACAAAAATTTGATGTATTTCAAACTTTTAAGAAATGGAAATGCTTGGTTGAAAATGAGACTGGTAAGAAATTAAAATGTCTCAGATTTGATAATAGTGGTGAGTATTGCAGCCATGAATTTGAAGATTATTGCTCCACTAATGGTATTCGTAGACAAAAAACTTTTCCAAGGACTCCATAGGAAAATGGAATGGTTGAACGCATAAACAAGACTATAATGGAGCGTGTACGGAGCATGAGGTTACATGCTGGGTTGCCCTTAAATATGTGGGTGGAGGCTATCAAAGCTGTTGTATATTTGATTAATAGAGGCCCCTCTACTCCCTTGGGCTATGGTATTCTAGAGGAAGCATGGACTAGTAAGAAGGTGAATTATTATTTTCTCAAAACCTTCAGTTGTGAAGCATTTTCTCATATAGATTCTAAAAATAGAACCAAGTTGGAAACTAAGTCAAAGAAATGTGTATATGTTTGATATGGCATTGATAAATTTTGGTTATAGGCTTTGGGATTTTGAAAATCATAAAATCATAAGAAGCAGGGATGTCATATACATCGAGAAAATGGTGTACAAAGATCTATTACAGCAACAAGGGAAGAAAGAAGATGATTATGTAGTGTTGGATGATACTCCAAAAGATGATGTTCTAGCTATTCCTCATGATCTACAACAACTGGAACAACAAATACCACACACACCAGTGAATGTTAGACGACCAACAAGACTAAGTAGACCTCCCAAAATATTTTCTCCCTCTTTGTATTCTATTTTACTTGCTGATGTTGATGAACCAGAATGTTATGATGAAGCTATGCAGGTTGATTGTAAGATTCAGTGGGAGTCTACAATGGCAAATAAGACTTGGGATTTATGCAAGTTGCAAGTAAGTAAACATGCTTTACAGAGTAAATGTGTTTATAGGTTGAAAGAAGAGGATGGAGGTAAGAAAAGATTTAAAGCTAGGTTAGTTGTAAAAGGATTTGCACAGAAAAAGGGCATTTATTTTGATGATATATTCTCTCTTGTTGTAAATATGAATTCTATTTGTATTTTTTAAAGTATTGTGGCTACTAAAGATTTGCATTTGGAGCAACTTGATGTTAAAATAGCCTTCCTTCATGGTAATTTGGATGAAGAGATATATATGGCATAGCCATAGTTGTATTCTATTTTACTTACTGATGCTGATGAACCAGAATGTTATGATGAAGCTATGCAGGTTGATAGTAAGATTCAGTGGGAGTCTACAATGGAAAATGAAATGGACTCCTTGCCAAAAAATAAGACTTGGGATTTATGCAAGTTGCCAGCAAGTAAACATGCTTTACAGAGTAAATGGGTTTACAGGTTGAAAGAAGAGGATGGAGGTAAGAAAATATTTAAAGCTAGGTTAGTTGTAAAAGGATTTGCACAGAAAAAGGGCATTTATTTTGATGATATATTCTCTCTTGTTGTAAATATGACTTCTATTTGTATTTTTTAAAGTATTGTGGCTACTAAAGATTTGCATTTGGAGCAACTTGATGTTAAAATAGCTTTCCTTCATGGTAATTTGGATGAAGAGATATATATGGCATAGCCATAGGGATTTGATGTCAAAGGTAAGGAGAAGTTAGTGTGCGAATTGAAGAAAAGTTTATATGGCTTGAAGCAAGTACCTCGGCAATGGTATCTAAAATTTGACAGTTTTATGCATGAGCATGGATATAGTAGGTGTCATTCATATCATTGTGTTTATTTTAACAGGTTGGATGATGACAACTACATTCTTTTATGGTTATATGTTGATGATATGGTTGTAGTTGGGTCTAACATGGATCTAATTAAGGGGCTAAAACGCCAATTAGCACATGCATTTGCTATGAAGGATTTGGGGGCAGCAAAACAAATCCTTGGTATGAATATTTGTAGAGATCAAAAGAACATAAAATTGACATTATCTTAGGTTGATTATATTGCAAAGGTCTTGCAACATTTCTCTATGGAGAATGCAAAAGTTGTCATTACACCTTTGCCTAGTCATTTGAAGTTGACTAAGGAGATGTGTCCAAAGACATAATAAGAGGAGGATAAGATTTTCAAGGAACCTTATGCTTTAGCTATAGGAATCTTAATGTATGTTATGCTATGTACGAGGCTAGATATTGCACATGCAGTGGGAGTCATTATCAAGCATATGAGTCATCCAAGAATTGAGCATTGGAATGTAGTAAAATGGATTCTTGAATATTTGAGAGGTACATCCAATAAGTGTTTACACTTTGGGGGCTCTAGTACTGATTTATAGGGATATTTTGACCTAGATTTGGTAGGGGATATTGATAATAGGCAGAGTACTTTAGGTTATGTATTTACTATTGGTGGGGTAGTAGTGAGTTGGGTTTCTCGATTGCAGAAGGTTAATGCTTTATCCACTACAAAGGCATAGTATGTTGCTGCTACAGAGATGGCCAAGGAGATGATATGGATTTAGTTCTACCTAGAAGAATTAGGCCACCCTCAGAGGGATAATTATTTGTTTATAGATAGTTAGAGTGTCATTCATCTTGCGAATAATTCTACTTTGCATTCAAAGATAGAAAACATATAGTTGTGGTACTATTTCATTTGGTCAGTTTTGGATGATGGACAGTTAAAGCTATATAAGATACATATAGATGACAATCTAGTGGATATGTTTACACAGGTAGTGACAAGGGAGAAGTTGAACTCCTCTTCAGCCTCAGTTGGTCTTCTAGACTAAACAAAATAAAAGAACAACAGAGTTCAGGGTGGTTTGATCCAACGAGAGCCTCATGGAGTAGCGGGATAGCTACAGGATCAATCTCTAAGTGAGAGACTATTGTTTAGTGTGGAGCCTGATTATTCCCCAAGTGAGAAATTGTTAGTTTGTGGCAACTGATTAGGGAAGTACTGTACATATATCATAATTCTTAACGCGACTGACATGTTTGGGTTGGCCAACATATGGCTGACATATTGTAACCCTAAAGTTGCAAAACTACTTGTATACAAGTGCTTAGGATTAGGTATATTTCATTATGTGTGATGTGAAATTGTTTCTTGCGGCGATATTGAGCTATAAGGGATTACAGGTTGTAATCATTGGATCATAATAATATTGGAATTATTGTTCAGTGGACATAGCTCAGGGTTTGGGTGAACCATGTTAAATCTTGGTGTCTTGTGTTCTCTTTTGTGCAGTCTATTATTTTCTTATATTTTTTATATTTGCATGTAATTGTTATTTCTATCTGAGGTTAATCCTAACACTATGAACGATTGGAGAGACATCCTTCAATAATTCAATTGATGTGTCTCTCACTTCTATAAGTTTTTGAGAGCGATGTTTGATGAGTTGCTTGATCTTCTATTTTTCCTTTCTTTTGTTGAGTGGACTTGTTACTTCACTGATGTATGCATTTTTGAGTAGGTACTCTAGTTGATCAATAAGATATGTATTATCATCATATTGCACATCACCAAGTATTCATGTGACTATTGTCCTTGGTGTAATCAAGGTTTGTGCTTGTTTCTATCTCAAATGAGCTTTCTTAGATGCTTTAAGTTTATGTAACAAGTGATTATGATGATTGAGATCTTCACTATTCAAATCCTTTATTTTTACTGCATACTTGTCCAATTCATTTCAAATTGTCTTAGGATACTCTTCTTCCTAAGCATACCACTCAAATAGTTCTTCCTCATCTTCAAACCTTGAAGATCATCATGAGGAGGATGGTGTTCTTCTCCTCTTTATCAATTTTGCCTTTGATTTTTAAGACTCATCTCTTCCTAGTTTTAACTTCCTCTTTGTAGATTTTGGCCCCATAGATATTTTGAATTTGTCTGGTTTTTATTGTTTGACTGGTTGGTCAACTTCCCATTATACATCCCTATGTTCCCATAGGGGTCTCTTAGTTGTGTCCCTTATTGGACTTCTTTTGTCTTTGTCCTCTTCTTTTGTGACCTTTTTTGATGATATTTCCTCCACATGTCGAGTCTCTACTTCTCTTCTCTCTTCATGCTAAGTTGTGCATGATTTTTTGTATTTGCTACCAATGGAAGCTTAGCTAGCTTGGAGGTCTCAACTTGTTTGTGTTCTACTAGAGTGACTTGAGGATTCATCAATCCTGTTGATGTTTCATTCTCTGCAAATATTTCACTCTGAGTTGTTTCTTGACATTTCCCTCAAACCTTGCTGCTTTGCTAGGGCCAAGAGATGTGATTTTCTTTATTTTTTCCTGTCATTTGGATATGTCCCAGTTAGAGACTTTGTTTGTCTAGCAGGCTTCTATGCACATATGAATTCCATTTGATCTAAAATAAATTTATATCCTTTGATTTCTCTTCTAAATACTTCTTTTCTTTGCTTTTTGTTATTAATGCAACATTCTCTTGGGTCAAGAAATCTAAGATGTATGCTCTTGCATATGTTTCCCTCTTTGTTGTAGTGTATATTGGCCTAACCTTTGATAGTGCATCATTAAGAATTAATTTGAAGCGGGATATACCATTTTTTCCCTTCTTTGTAATGATTTATACTATCTCTTTTGGTGACACCTTCTTTACCTTATCAGGTGTTTTTTTGTAGGTTCTCAAGCTGACTAATATTGCACTTATAACACTATTATGATCCTTCTCACTCATAAGTGCATATATGTATCTTGTTGTGTTATAGTTTCAATTGTGAACAATGTCATTTATTATGTCATAAATATAAAGTGGAGGAGTAGGATTTCTACCTCCTCTTATAGGTTTTACTATTCTTGATGATGATTCACCTACACATGGGTTTGGTCTTTTCTACGGAGATGTTGGTTTCTCCTTGTCTTCCCCTTCAATTTTATTCTTCTTTCTCTCATCATCCTCACTTGACTCTGGCTTTGGTGAGGTTGACTCTCTTCCTAAGTCAATGTTCCCTTCTTCACTTTTCTTCCTTAAAGAATGTATAGCTTGGTTTCGATTGTGTTCTTCCTCTTGTCTTCTTAGCTTCTTTTTTGTTCTCTTCCTTGTCTTTTTCTATTTTGTCCAATGTACTTCTTCTCACTGTATTGGTACCACTTGCTAGCAACTTTTTGTCAATAAGTATTGACAGTATCAATTTTATGGACCAATCCTTGCCTCCTCCTCTACCAATTCATACTAGAATATTGTGAGCCAGTGGCTTTTGGACTTCACAATCTATATCATGCAAGTGTTTGTCCATGCTAGGAAACATAACTCATTTCTACATTCTTCTACTAGGGTAAAGGGTATCCTTTCCCTTTCTCTCATTATATCCCCAAACCTACCAAAATATCTTCTGAACTGATTATATCTATTATCTCTTAACATCATGTAAGATTTACAAACTTTTTCACAAGTTGTCTTATCCTTAAAACCAATTGATTACACCTTGTCTAGGAAATTTTTATATAAAGTAGAAAAAAATAAGAGAGCTCCAAATTTGAATGGATGTACCTTGGGTCTTTCTTTGATCTTTGTCAGGTTCATCATTGGCTACTCATACAACTATGCACCTAAATCAAGTGGGGTATTTTCATGGATAATTTGGTATGTTGGATGTACTACTCTACAGGGTACACTATTAGGCTTGCTTGATAAATAGAGTTTGTATTCAATTACCATTGCAAAAATTCTCATTTTGGGGTCAAGTATCTTATCAATGGCCAATGTTCATCCTTCTTTCCTTGCTCTAGTTAGCTTTGCAACTTCATCAAGTGTGACTTTTTTTGTGTTTAACCTTGCTCTTGTGCCATTGGGTCATGTTACCCTAAGGATAAATCACTTTGTAATTTCATAGGACTTATAAATCCATATGTATTTTATATTGGAAATGCATTCAGTGCTCCCCTCGAGATTCGTGGCAAGGGCTTAACTGCCTCATCTATATTATAAGTTTAGTGGTTGTATCAAGCATTAACAATTTACTCTTGTTTGTGCAACGAAAACCTTACTCTAACAATTGGTATCAGAGTGTAGTTACTTCAAGGAAGCCTAATAGCTTGAGTAAGATCCCTATGGATATGAAATAGTTTTAGAAGAACCTAGAAGAAGCTCTTGAGCATATTGATATTCTTACTAAAGAAAGAGATACTCTAAAAGAAAGATATGGAGATGCTAAAGACTACATTGGAAAGCTAAAAGATAAGATAGATCATCTGAAGTCCAAGAAAGAACCTAAAGATCATATCAAGAATAGTGATGAAGTTTCAACATTGAAGAAAGAAAATAAGATCCTAAAGCATGAACTTAAGATTACATATCTGAAGTTGAGCTTAAAGAATGATAATAGAAAAGTTGAATCAAATTTGAAAGCTTAAAATGCATATCTGATATCCAATCTTACCAAAGTGACATTTGGGCTTGAATCTACAAAGTTGCAGTATGTAGAACTTGAGAAATACAATGTTATTGTGAAAGGATAGAAAACTTAGTCTACCCTATAGCTTGAGAAGTTATATTCCAGTACTAAAAAACTTGATTAGCATATATTTATACAAAGACTCTCTTAACATTAAAATTAGTCTTAGATATCTTGGAGAAAAGTTGGCTAAGAAGTCTAAAGCTAGAAAGGAATCAGATCTTGTGATTCGTCAATCTAAGCACTAGAAAGATAATAAAAACAAGATTGAGGCAAGTCATTCTGGAGAAATACCTAAGCAAGTTGAGCAAGTTAATCATCATGTGAAATTTGATGTACCTAAGCAACTTGGGCAAAATGAATCACCTAAAGAAGTAAGAAATGAATTGAAAGGTAGATGTTATGAATGCAATGAATTTGGTCATATGAAAAGGAACTATACAACTAAGTCATTTAAACTTATTGCTAATTTTTATTGTTAGAATTGTCATAGTTTTGGTCATACAACAATAAATTATAAAAATCCTAAATTTGATAATAGTAATATCAATAGTAGAATGTTTAGAGGTACTAACCCTATAACAAGAAGATCTAATGAAGGGAACATTAATGGAATGAGAAGTAACATTGAGTGTTATAAGTACAATAACTTTGGAAATATTATTAGAGATTGTAGAGTGCCTATTAACCAGTCTAGACCTAGATTTGGGAACAATGTGCCAATATGTTAGTTATGCAACAATATGGGTCACATACCAAGATTTTATAGAATAAACATGAGGAACAATATGAGGAATCCTAATTTCAGAAGGAATGTGAATAGAAATGCCAAAATGAACAATAGCAATAATGATAGCTTGAAGGAGAATATAAGAGAACATGTAGAAGAATAGAATGAAGTATTTGTCAAAGTCACAGATCTAGCAAGTTCACATGTGGTATTGGAAGGTCAGTCAAGTGAAGCACTTGAAAGAAGATTGAAGTCAGTTGTAGTGTTTGACTCATCAAATTGAATAATTAGTATTAGTAGAGTAGCATAAGTTTCAGAGGAAGAATTAAGGCATGTGGAGTTGTTATAAGATAGATCACAATTTGTTAAAGTTGAGGTTAAGTGCACAGAATATTTAAAGTTTGTATGTGAGTGCGCAAAGGAAAAAAAAGTCTATTGGTAATTAGAAATAGGTTTTGTTGATTGTGTACTTGTGCAATTAATGCAAAATTGAATTGGATGTGATTTAAGGGTTGAAATTGAGTAGTTGAGCACCATTTGATCGTGCAAGAGTTAAAGAATGGATTTGGAGTGGATTTAAGGTGACTTTGAAGCGTTCTTAGAAGTGAATTGAAGTAAGCGCTAATTTCTCAAAATTAAGGTATTTATCATTTATGCAATCTTAATTTGAATTTTTTATTCGAAATATGGAAAATACTATTGTATGTGATGTCAGTGAAAGGCCTAGGTATAAGTTTAAGATTCATCCTTATGTTTCAGTGGAAGATGATCCCCTAGGAGAATTTTCACAAGTTTCCCATAACATTTTGCATGTAAATGATGTTAGGGCATAAATTTTCTATAAGTTTGAGAGTATTGGAGAGAATGACATTCACAATAATTTGGATTTAGTCTGTAATAATAATCTATCACTAAAACAAGGGTTTGAGAACCTCAATGAGATAAACATCATTAAGCATATGTTCTACACAAAATTTGATAACCAGGAGTGGATGCAAATTATTCTGAGTGTAATTCATGAAAATATATTATGGGTAGGTGGCATACCAGTTATGATAGATAATAACTTGATTCATAAGCTTACTAGACTTATTAATGATGGTAGCAACCCCATGAATCATAAGAATTAGATGAGGAAGGAACATAGGCAAAACAGGCAGAAGAACTGAAGGTAAAAGTGAAGGTTCCTGCTGGAAGGAAGCCTCAGAAGCCAAAGATAGAGACACTAAACAACACAATCATTAACAATGGAAATTTTGTATAGCTAAATAACTTTTATAAGTTATATGGTAATATGGATAGATTATAGTTAGAAAATTTAGTTGTGAGTCATATGATTTTGAGTAACAAAATATTTCAAGATGTAAAGAAGCAAATATCTAAGTATCTATATGATCGATTGAGAAATAGAAAGAAAAGAGTAATTGAAGAAGACGGGAAGATAAGAGAGAATATGATATGAAAGTTATGGGAGGATAAAAAAGATGAACATCTTACAAGTATCATGAAGGGTATTGAGCCCTTACTGTAGAATAGAAGAATATTCATACTCATAATGGGAGGTAATTATGAGGAAATCAATGAGGAAACAAAGCAAGCAATTGTAAAATACATGACCTCAGTACCCAACCAATAAGAAAGGAAGGAATTATGGGGAGAAATCCCTATAATTCAAGCACAAGAAGAAGAAAAGGTTGAAGAAGCATGATCAACAATACCTTGAGCAACACCAACTATAGATACAATGATGATAGAGGCAATCACCACTCCATAGGTAACCTTGTTACTAACACTATGCATATCAACAGTACAAGAATTGCCTTGGACACAACATAGGATCCATTCAATGACTTTGGACCATCTATTGTTTATAATTTGGTGGAATATACCAATTTTGAGGATGAGGAAGAATAAAATAGGAAGAAAGAAGAGGAAGAAAGAAATAAAGAAGTAGAGAAGAAGAAGAAGTTAGAAGAAAGAAAGAATAGAGAAGAAGGAAAGAAAAGAAGAGAGGAAAGTAGAAGAAGAGAAAAGAAGAGAGGAAGAAGAAAAGAGGAAGGAAGAAGATATGAAGAAGAAAGAAAAAGAAGAAAAGGAAGAAGAGGAGAAAGAAGAAGAGGAGGAAGAAGAGGAGTAGAAACAAGAAAAGACGATTAAAAATAATTGGATGATAGTAATGCAAGAATATGCATTATTACCTAAGCTAAAGCACATAGAGACTAAAGTAGATAGAGTTATAATCCAACATGAGGTAGATATTCTATTGCAAACCTCTCAAAAGGCCAAATTTGCATTGGAATCAGAGATAGAGAATATTTTTGGTGACGATGATTATCAGTTAGGACTAATATCATCATCAAGAAAACTATTTGAGAGGAATAAATCAAGATCAAAATTCATGGGAATGAACTATCACTTCATTTTAGCTACCATCTGATCCCATTTGATAATTTTGTCCTTTCCTCTTTTATTTCGATCCAAGTGGATCTCCTACCACCAGATCTTCACATGACCCTTCAGTTTGGCCTTCATAGACTTGACCCTATCTGGATCTTCAATATCTTCATATTCAAGGTACTCTTCCATTTTATTGATCCATTTGATCAATTCATCTGGGTTGATTTTTCTCAAAAATGTGGGAATATCAAACTTAGGTCTTTTTCAAATACTGGAAATGGTCTTAAAAAGCTTCACCTCTTCTGGGTTAGGAACTTCCTATACTTTGTTTGGGTCCATGTTTCCTTCTTCTTATCTTTCATTCTCACTTTCGTCATCTCCTATGGTAAGATTCATTCCTTTGTGCATATATGATTGCATTGCTTGCATTTTCCTCTGGAGGATTCTAAAATCCTTAGGTGTAACACCTTTGACCCTTCCACCATGCTTTCTTCATGGAGACATTTTCTCGCTTTCGCTGAAACCCTAGTGCAAACTGCCTCACAATCAACAATCTATCTACACACTTAACCCAAACCACGGTCTAGGTGTGAATTGCCTCACAATTGATGATTTGTCCACACACTTAGGAAACTCTATCTTTGATATCACTTGATGAAGGGTGCTCCCCTTAATACCATAAACACATAACAGAAACAAAGAAACAACAGTAATTGCGAGGACAAAATATGGGCTTCTTATGACCGTCGCAAATGCAGAATTACAAAATTCACAATTAGAATATGCTAGCCCACATGGGTGCCTTCATTATAGTAATATGAAAGACAAAGCTGTGAACTATCATCCAGAGCTGTCTTGGACAATGTTCGGGTATTTTTTAAATATGCAATTTTAAGTCTCCCGAGAAGGTTCTAGACACTTAAACTTAATACCTAGGGCTGACAGACCCTAACAATACATATAAAGTCAGCCAAATACATTTTTGAGATTTATTTTGGACCTTTTGGTTGTCCCAACTTTTGAAGGCCATAACTCTCGAACCCTTGCTCTGATTGGCTATTATAGCCACTTTTCGAAAACCTCATATTTTGATCTACAGGATTGGATTTGTGCAAGTGCCCATCTATCAAGTTTTTGTGTGTCATTCGAGCACTTTTAGGCCTCCAATGGTGAGCCTGAAGTTTATATCTTAAAATTGCAAACCAAAAATCCACAATAAATCCATGAATACACATGAAAAAACACTGAGCCTCAACTAATAGGCTGATATATCCAAGATGAGCATCCACCTCTTAAATTTGGACATTCTGAACTCGTATGACTGACTTGCTAAGTAGCAAACCTCCACAGATAGCAACTCTGCATTAAGATAACCCTTATTGAAATAACTGAAATGAAATACTTTTGGTTGATGCAAGATTACTCTTACACCCAGGATGCTCCTACATCATAAGTTTTGACACCTTTTTCATTGATGTCAAAGGAGAGAGAGATAAGGAAAATTGTATGTATATATATAAGGGGAAGTAGTGTAGAAATTTGTAATTAAGAGATGATATGAAGTTATATTTTAATTAGGAGATATAAGGAAAGATGGTATATTATATGATGATCCACAGTTTTGAAATGTGGTAAAGGCCACAAATTTTCAAATTTTATTTTGGGACTAAGCCAATTTTCCCACATGTTGTCATCAAAACCAAAGGGGGGGGGTTGTTGGACTAACCACCAATATTTCCCTTCGAGATTCATGACATGGCTTAACTACCTCTTGTGTTTCATAAGTCTAGTGGTTATATCAGGAATTGGCAGATCAATCTTTTGGTGCAACAACAACTCTGGCTTGTAACAAGTGGTATCAAAGCTTGGTCATAGGTTCATATCCTTAGACCCTAGGGTAACATTGAGGGGGAGATTTTTGGAAATTTATTTAGTATTCCCCTAGAGATTCATGACAAGGGCTTAACTACCTCCTATGTACTATAATTTGATCAATGGTTGTATTAGGCATTGACATATCATTCTTTTGGTGCAATTACAACCCCACTCTAACATTTTCTATGTACTCTACTTAGTACAAGTCTCATCCAATCTTCCAAAATAAAGTCAGGGATTTCAATTATGCAGTGTAGTATTATGTTCATTAGGTGTCACCATTATTTATTCATTATGTTATCCTCCAAAAATATTGTGAATACCTCATAAACCTTATTTTCTCCTAGCTCTACAATGTTTTCCCTCAGTTATGCACTAACATTTTCTACAAGTAGAACGTATGTGGGAAGTGAGGATAGTGTTGCTATCTAGTTTCTTGGTTGGACACTAGTTCTTTGCTATTGAAAAACTCAATCTTGTGAATGAGTCTGACATGATGCTCTTTGTGATTTTTTGTAACTTCTCGTCTCTTTTTCCTTTGATCTTTCCCTTACTAATTTTAGGAAACTTCTTCATGGGCGATATGGTGCACAATTGCACCACTAGGTTGTCTCAGGTTTTGGTTAGCTCAAAAATTTAAGTTTTCAATGTGATTAATTAAACCCCTTTTAACCTATGTATATCCTTTTATGAGTTATCATTAGGTTAAGGTGAATGAGCAATGATAAATGCAATGCTTACCTAGCTATCCTTTTTTAAATAATGTGAATGACCCATGCAACAACAGTCATAATCTCAACATTCTCTTGTCTCGATATAGGCTTCTTATGCTTGTTTTGTATATTCATCTACCAATTTTGAATAGGAGATCTATGTATGGTGTGACTTTAGCATGCAACCCCTTGTAAAGCTTGGATGAGCTTAGTTTTCCATAGAAGTCTCACTAGAAACATGTGAGTTTCCTACTTCTTTAGACTTGACCTATTTTCTCTCATCTACTTTCATTGCCTATATCTTGTTGAAGTCCTTTCTGACTTCCTCTTTGTCTATTATCTTTTTCTTTCCTTTGTTATCCAAGTTTTTTACTTGGGATACTTTTCTTGATCTACAGTCTTTAGCAAGATGACCTATTTTGCTACAGTAGTAACAGATCATGCATGTTCCTCTCCATGGTCCTAAGTGTTTCCTTTGACTGGAATTGATTAGTTGTATGTCCTCTATTCTCACAGGTTGAACATATGGGTATGTTGAATCTGTTCTTCCAACATGGACTAGAGATTTTTCTAAGATTATTGATTTGTCCATTCTCTTGATCTGCATACCTCTGCATTGTGTCTGTACTTGTTATAATAGTAATAGTACCCATCAAATATTTTATCATGAGAATGAGATATGTACTCTCAAGAGGAGTGATAATACTAGTGACATGTGTTGCAATATCCATAGAAAATATATTGTGCATTAGTTTCAACCTTTATATGCTAGCATACATTTGCAGTGTGACCTAATTTACCACAATAACAAGAAGTTGTTTTCTTAGACTTCTTACCTTTAGATGATGGTTTCACTTGTCCTTGTTTGGTCCAGTTCTTTCTCTCAAATATCTCACGTCTTTCAGTCTTATTGTCTCCTTTATAGCCAAGACTGGTTGTGTTCTTAGTCTTCCTTTGAGCTTTGAGTTACTTATCTATCTTCTCAGAGGTATCATTAAATTTTCTTAGCTTCTCATTCCTCTCATTGGTGCTTTTTAGTTCCTCATTTAGCCTTTGAATATGCTTGTCCTTTGGTTTGGCATTTTGTTCATCTGCTCTTTTTTCTTCTATGGCTTTACTTCATGCTCTTTTAGCTTTTGCTAGTGCCTGTGTGACATTTCTTTTATCTTTGTGTGCTTGACTCAACCTCTCTAGTGCTTCTTTCAGTTCTTTCTTAGTTTTGCAACTGACTTTCTTAGCTTCTTGTTGTCAGTTGTGAGGTCAGAAATAGTTTATTTAGATCCATCTATGTCACTCTACTTTTCCATCTACTCAATGATTACATGACTCTCACTGAGTTTCTTTATAAGCTTTTTTCTTTTTGCTAATGATTCTCTTAGCTTTTATGTCAGATCCTCTATTGTATCAAGAGCTCCTTCATACAACTTCTTGTACTTCATTACTTTTGTTTGATCTACCCTCAAGTTGTGAGGCTTGCAACTTTTAGAGTTTGAGCTTTGATACCAATTATTATTCCCAACTAATTTTGAGAGGGGGTGAATCAATACTGACTGTAAAATTTATTTTTCTCCTAACCACTTCAAGTATGCTAACTAACAACCACTTGAGTGCTAACACAATTATGAATCCAGTAAATAAAATCAAGTAAACTCACACACAAAAGCATTCATCAATAAACACATTGATTCTTGTACGTGCAATTCCCCAATGAGAGGATGCAAACCATGGTGGGAATAATATATCCACTAGCCTTTTACTGCAAATAAAAGGTTGTCTAGTTAAGAGCTACAACTTGTTCATTCTAAGAACTCATTCAATTAGGAGTGTTAGTAACCTGTTAGGGTTATAATCATCCTACTAAGGCTACTTAGTACAATATTTATCACTCCTTCTGAGAGGCACCTTGTTAAAGGATTTAACATATATTGAAGTACGCTTGATTAAGAGCTTACAAGATGATTGCAATTGTTAGAGAGCAATCAAATGTGATCTAAAATGTAAAGCACTTCTTGCTTGATAGATCTCCAATGAATACCTTTGGAGATGGCATGATCTCCTCCTTCTGCTTGGGAACACTTTGTGATATCCTTTTGTATCACTCTACTTTTCTTTTCTTTGATTGCCCCTATCTATAGTGCACACTTATGCTTTTGGTTAGTTGTGGCCTTCATTCTTGATCCTCTTCTTAACAACTCTAGTCTCTCATTCTATTGTTCCTTTCAAATGCCTTAGTGTATCATTCTCTTTTTTTTCTTTTTCTTCACATTGTTCACTTTTGCATACATCAAATCTCTTTATCTCTTCAGCATCATCCCACACACATTTCAAATGCATGAAGTCTCTTTTTATCTTTTGGTATCGAAACCCTAGAAGAATATCCCAATTGAACCAGTGAATTCAAAATTTGAATTCAAACTACTGAGTGGTTGACAAGCAACCCATGACACCTACGATGTTAGGTCTAAACTAGTACTATTGTATTTCTATTCTGGGTCTTGCCTCAATTTGTATGTCCTTTATGTGCTCCATTATTTTTATCATGATAAAAACCAATTTTGAATTCTCACCATGCCTGCTCTGCCAGGTCATATCAATAACTCTTAGTGTTAATTGCGATAGTCTCTTCCTTCTTTTATTCTCTTATGTAGACTAGTGAATACGTCTACCAATACTCGTGAGATGATGTATTATCAATCAATGACAACACACTTACACCAACTACTCTTCATTATGCCAATGTAAGCAATTGGGTCAAAATCCCCTACCTCATCTATAGAGATAATAGTTTCCACTATAATTGAGGCACAACTTCTCTTATTTTTCCCTCTTCCAAATCTTCCCATACAATGGATTCTATAATGTTAAAGCCAAATCGTGTGTCCAGAGGAGGATAAGGAAAAGAAGGGCTCCAATTTGGGATCAGAGAAGCTAATGCAGGGTCCTCTTGGAAGATGTTTTCATGAATCTCAGTTCTATCATGAGTAACCCCCCCTTAATGTAAATATTTAAAGGCTTAGGTTTATAAATGTTGGTATGCATACTGACTATGATAATTGAATTGGAGAACGTCAATTCAATTTCTACATATTTCCCTAACTTGTTACTTATCAATTAAGAGTATCTTTTGTTAGTAATTCAATGGGGAGATTAGGTAGACTAATAGCATGATCTATTATGAAGGATCTTGGATTGTTTAGGTTAAAGAAAGGTTGATAAAAGAATTGCCTTTGAAAAATAGGGCAATTTGTTTTTGTTTTTTTTTTCAAACTTGAGCTACAACAATCAATATAAAGAAAATCATTTTCCAAGATAGTTACTTCTAATTTCTTACCATAAGATTCTTTCAACCATCTCACAATAGATTATACCTTTGTACCTGTTGTCATCCATCTGGCATTAAGTTCATACTTCTGATAGGGTTGTTGGGTATATTCCACTTCATAGCCTTCACGATCTAGAGTGGGGATTTCCTCCTTGTCAATTGTCACCAGATTAGGGATGACCACTTTTGTTGGCTTCTTGGGGCTTCCTTACTAACTAGTTCAACTATGGGATTTATTTTGAATTTAGGAAGGGGTGATCTCAGAACCAGATCTCTCAGAGGAATGAAAGGGTTAGAATGCATAATGATGTATGGACAAAGTTGATCTTGATTTTCTTGTAGAGGGAAATTTTAACTATGTGAGTTATGAGGATAAGAGTGGGAAGGAATTTGAGTTTGGGGGGGGATTCAACATTGCTTATTGTCATTTGGCTTGTTTAGAATTAATAGTAATCCAACCCTTATCATCAAATTCATTCTTTATTGGTTAATAAAGACTCTAGGGAACCAAGTCTGGAATTGATCTATAGTAAAAGGGAAGGGTATATTTTGTGCGCCAAAAGATAAAACATTGTCTGTCAAATATTGCCCTAGTTGCTTGGTTCACATAGATTGAGAAAAATGCAAAGTTTTAAGGATTAAATTTTGCTAAGGAAATATTACTTTTGCAATTTCAATTAATTTTTATCCTAAGTATAAATGCACCTATTGTTAATTAGTAACTATAAATTCACAACTTTTAATTTTTGCAAAGAATAATTGTTAGAGTAAAGGATTAATTTAATTACATTTATTAAATTACCTTTACTCCCTACTTAGGTTTTCACTTTATGCACATGCATTCCCATTTAATTATTAAATATCATTTACCTCTTAGGTTTTCCCTTTTAGGTTTTTACGACATCCTTCTATAAGGATTGATCCATTGTATATTTCTATTCATTATTTTTGTCTAATAGTATATTCTTGCATATTTCAGAGCCAAACCCTTGCCTTCTCTTCTATTTTTCTTCTCAGTGGCAGGTTTTGGCATGCAGGTGTTCTTTAGGATTTGTGGATTTGTTCTTATTAAATCTTTCATGGTATTAGAATCAGATATGATGTAGCTTGTTTAGGTTTATTGAAGAAAGAAGGAATAGGGGTTTGTTGGATCAAATCTGGTATTTTTGGGACATCTTTTATAGAAATACAGGGGTCTTTAAAATTTGAAGCACTTCGAGTCTAAATGGACCTCACGGTTGGATTCATACCATGTCAAAACCCCTATTTCCATATAAAGTACTTCAATTTTGGAGTTTGGGCGATTTTGAGGCAAAAGAAATTTTGCCTACCAAGGCCATACGACCCTTGGCACACACTTTAAGGTGCAAAACTCCAAAAATTGTAAATAAATAAATAAATATGTATTTTTGCATTTTTTTAAAACATGGACCAGTTTTAAAAAGGTGCCACTAGTAGCCTGTCCACACTCAACCACGGCATTGCACACCACCCAACAACCACTGTCGCGCCACTCACACACCACCATCCCCCTCCTTACCCAATAGGTGGTCCTATTATGACCAAGGTGCTTAATTTTTTTTCCTAAGGGGTGTTTTTAGGCCTTATATTTTGCCTCTAGAGTACTTGTCAATTTTTTGCCAATATCGAGAACATACGGTATCATTTTTTGGAAAATGAGATATCGTCAAAAAGCTGATTCAAAGATGGACTAATTAGTATAGGTTTTTTCTAGTTTTTTCTAGTATGGTACTTGTTTTTACTATTGAAGTCTGATTTTTTTTGCATCCTAAGGGGCATAACTTGCTTTATTTTGCTCTATTTTTTAATCTGGAAGAAGGGCCAAAAAGTTCTCTTCAGGATCTTTCCAAATCCTCTACTATTTTCATCAGTTTTTTTTACAGGTACATTTAATCTTCATTTGAAGCTTTTTTTCTCTCTCATTATAAGCAATCTTTTCTAGCTTCTAGGGTTTGGTTTATTGAATGTGGGAGGTGTTTTATTTCTTATTTTCCGTAATTTAGTTTTGTAAACTCAAACTTATATCAAAACAAAACCCCTTCTCAAAAATATGGTTAAGACATCTTCTTGTCTAGAACTTGTAACCCCTCATAACTATCACAGTGCAACCAATTTTACAGAGGCCTTTTGAGGCCATGCAGCACAGGAACAATATGGATGAGGCAATGGGATTGATTTATTTACAAGTATCAAACAATCTATAGTTTTATCTTGATGGATGCAGTACCCCTCTAGCTATGTAGACCAAGCTTAATGGCTTGTTTGGTACAGTGAATGGGTTCAGGGCACTTCAAATTGAGTCATAGCTTACCTCTCTTGTACTAGATTCATTTCCTTCCATTGAAGACTTCTTAATGAAATTCAAACAACAAAGATCTTTATTGCAGGGTTGTGGGAAGATCAAGATTGACACCGAGTGCATTTACCTGATTCTCTCTAAGCTTCATGGAAACCTTCAGATTTTTTGCTTCTACCTTCCATTCCACCATTGATGCTTTAGGTATTAGATTTACCATGGCATCCTTTGAGGTTTTTTGTGATCATTTGACTCGATGGAAAGCTAAGCTCTCTCAATTGGATTCTCTCATAGGCTCATAGACTCATGCATTGGTAGCTCAAATATCTTTTGGAAAGAAGGAGAAGAAACATAAGTCACCTCCTATAGAGTCTCAGATTCATTCTAGCCCTCACCTCTCATCAGGCCCACCTCCTTATAAGGGAGATAAATCAAAGCCAAATAGACCGAATTGTGCTTATTGTAATAAGTCCAATCATGATGAGTTACTTTGCTATAAGAAGAATTTAGTTGGCTCTGCCAAACAAGTTTTTGATTTGACACTTCTCCTTCAAAAGGGAAACATTGATATTCTTCCTACTTCTCACAGATCTTCTTCTTTGTCATCATTTAAGTCATATGGTAAAGACACGGGAAAGGGTCATGCATTATGTGCAACTATTACTCCACATTCTTCTAGATGGTTACCAAATTTAGGTGGTTCACACCAAATGGCATCTTCTTGTGATTTGTTCTCTTCTTTTGAGGCTTCTCTTGCTCCACACATTTTGATGGGGAACACCATTTTTATTACTGTATGTAGGAAAATTTCTATTTACATTGATGATAGTACATTTCATGATGTACTATGTGTTCCATCCTTGTCCTCTAACCTTCTCTCTATTTATCAAATTACTCACAGTGGAACAGAGATGACAATTGATTTTACACAAGATTCAGTGTAAATTAGAGATAGTGAGATAGGAAATATTGTTGCTATAGGGATTGTTGATCATTCTTCTGCTTGTACTCTTTCTCTCATTTTGGTCCACCATCAAAGAATCACTCTTTTTTGCCACGAGAGCCAATTGAGGTGAAGTCAGGTCACTTGAACTTATCTATTGTTCTTGAGACTAGTGTTGTGACTTGTACACCTCATTCTTGTTGGAAAAACAAGGATTAGTTTATGTAAATGTAATTACATTGCCATTGTTAATGGTATGTTCCAAATGCAAATCCCAATCTCTTATAAATATAAGAGTAGGAGACATGTCTCTATGATTAATCATTATTAGTTAACACATTAACAATATAAATCACAATATAACATATGTATTTTATATAGTATATATGTATAATATAGTATAGATATATGTATAATATAATATATATATAATATAATATAATATATTTATAGTTTTATGATATATATAGTATAACTATAATATTATATATATTATATTACATCAACATTGTATGTTAAGATTAAATCAATCCGACTATAGCTATAATATTAACACTCCCTCTTAGTTAGGGAGGATTGATCAAGAACACATTATGCTCTTAATAATATGAAGAGATATCATCTTAGTATGATATTCCTAGAATGGTATATTTAAGCATATCAACATGAATCCATCAACACTCACATATATATGTTAACATATATTACATATGGAATTTGCTTCGATTCACTATGAGGCTAAATTTCTCAACACTCCTTCTTTAGTAAGGAGGGAATTGAAGCAAATATAATACAAGATTAAACACCACCTTAAGTGTGGTCTAGAATAGATTTATATCTTGGTGTCCGGCGTGAAGATCTGGCCCAAAGAACCATAATAAATTTATTTTCACAGTGTCCGGCGAAATCCTACCCAAAGAACCACGACAAATTGATTTTCATGTTGTTCGACAAAATTTGGCCCAAAGAACCATGACAAGTTGGCTATCAGGTGTCTAGAAAAATCTAGCCCGAAGAACCATGATAACACTTGCTCCAACACGTTTTGTGTTATGAGATATATCAACTATTAATAAGGTTGTCACCTTACAATAGTGACCTCACACATATGAAAGATAGTCACCTTTCATAACACAAAATATACAAAATAGTAACCACCATGAACCAAGTCAGAGGGTGGTACAAGGGCTTTCACCTCAATTCTCTCTCATAGAGAAGAATGTATTACAAAGAATTTCACTTAGAACTTTCTCCTCATAGAAAAGATATCATTTACAAAGAATTGCACCTCAAAATTCTTCCTCTGAACATCGATCCTAGGAATTCAGGTCCTTTGATTACTTTCTTAGAACCTCTCTTCACCCAAGGATGTCTTTTGAACTCCTTCTAAATCTAATATCAATCTTCAAACTTTCTAATGATAAGTCATTACTTCCTCATGATATACATAGAAGTAGGCACATCAAAATCATGCAGTCACACACATGTATTTCTATCCTCCCTCTGAGTATCGATCTTCTAAGCTCCTGTGTTTCCTTAGAAGAAGTGTCATTCTCCCTCTTAATGTCGAAGGATCTAATAATCTCAATCATCAAGGATATTTTCTTTACGAGACTTGCTTTATCTAGTTTGATCACAACTTCTTTTAAGCTATTGTCATAAGCTGCCTAATGTGCCATTCTTCTTTTCCTGCAAGATCAACTTTAGATACAAAGAAAAGGATCAAAGCAAAATAACTCTTATAGTATGCATAAAATTATAAATAAGAGAGTGAATATGGTATGAAGATAAATGTAATAATCAAGGCTGATGAATACTTATATGTACATCCTTCATGCAAGTTTCTCAATGAAGGTCCATATGCATCAAAAACTATCTCCATATAGGCATTTGTCAAATAATGGGAATAAAACATTGGTTATTATTTCCCCCTTCAATATAAAATTCTCGCTTATTCTATTTTATAGAGTTTTCAATCCCTATCAACCTCTACATCATTGTCTTTTAAACTTTTATAAATTTGAATTTAAGGATATTTGATACACCATAGACCAAGCTCTTTACAATATGTTTCTCTTTATATATACATATCCTATCCATTTCTAAAGGTTTCTCATCATAGTAGAATTCAATAGCTTCCTCTATATCTATCCTTTGTGACGGTTTATTTATATTGTTGACAACATGACACACGTTTAATGTTTCCTTAGTTTAATTATTTCCAAGTCCTTTGTCTTATCTCACATTTGATGATGTACGGTGAACACAATATGTCTAACCTATTTTGTAATATGTGATTTCATCTCCTTTCATTGTTCATTCGTGGCGAATGTCACTTCCTTGTGATGTACACAAGGGTAGGCCCATTAAAAATCACATAGTCAAAAGGCATATGCATGAATCACAATCCTCTTGATTGCTACAATTTATTGATCATTGAAGAATCCATCTCAACATGGTTTACTCCTTTTGAATCAATATGATCAAAATCATTGAAGGTTGATTGAATCATATTCTCTATCTGCTCCCTTTCTTTTAAGGTTGTTTCTAATGAAATGTCAGTCTCCCTCTAAATAACATTCTTAGTGAAAAAATCAAGGCCAATAGCTCTTATAGTACATACAAATAAGAGAATGTTAACATTAATAATGGTAGTAATTTAACTCATGCATATTACTAAAAATAACATAACTCTTCATTTTATGACATTATTTTGATTTCAACTTTAAATTTACACGTAGTCATTCATAGAAAACTAAGTATGGTCCCTACACTAGCACTATGAAACTTGATTCATTATTTCTATAGATTTACTTAGTGAACATATTATATTATATTATAAGCATTCATCCAATTATTATTCTTCAATAATAACCTACTCTTATTTATATAATATAATCAACTTAATATTCATATATTCATACTATTTCCATTTGCATACAAAAATAATATATTATACTTACCTTTGAGATGCATGTACCTTACAATGATAGAAATAGCGTCTGCTATTAACTTGAAGGAGAAGATGGAAAAGAAAGAGCCTTAGGATCCATATGTTGCAACCATAGGTTAGAAGGTGTCCGAACTTCTTGTGATTTCCTTGTTGTCATTGTTAGTGGTGGGTATGGGTCTCGACTAACTCATGTTTACTTTAAATTATTTACTTTTTTGCCTCCAAATGTAAGACTTTGAATGGTAAGCTAGAACACCTTGATTATATTGGTTGACAATTAAATCCGACTTGGAAGGTTAGTGGTGGCTTCGCAAGTTATTCACCAATGATATCACCATATGCGATAGGCGGTAGAAAAAAATTAAAAATGTGTTGCCACATGTTGGAGGTGGTATCTATATGGGCTAGAAAATAATGGGAGAGATCTTAATAAAATTTATTTTCCCTTTTTTTTAAGCGCCCTCTACAAATTTGATTAGGTGTATAAAATATTCCTAGTGTCCTTGTATTCCTTTACAATTTCCAATATAATTTACAGTAATGTGCACTACAATTTTTTTTAAAAAAAATTCCCACAATGGTTGTATCTTACTGCTTACTCTGATAATAGGTCCAGCGAACTTGATGGTAGCCATCTATTTTTATCTCCTTGTATATTCATGCCTCTCAACAATAATAAACTAGATCCTTATTGATCTCAAAGCCGGTACATGCCATGTGGAAGGTTTAATGTATTGATCAACATAACATGTTTTAAAATACTCCTGCAGCAGTCGAGATACATAAAAAATATCAAAAGTTTAATTTTATTGACAAGTCATTCTCTATACATTAACTTATATCTATAAAGATCGATCATCCACCAGACTCTTTATCGCTCGCTATACTGTTAACTGGCACAATTTTTTGCTTAGATAGGAACCGCTATGATATGAGTGTAGTGAATGATTATGGTGAGTGAATTTGGCGATCTCTTCCAATATGTCAAATTCTTTACCATATGTCGTTTGTGAACATTTGTGATATACTATCTGATAATGTGGCTCGCCATTTTTCTATCAACTATCAAATTTGATATTATTGCCTCTAGCAGCTCTTGTAGTAGTCCAACAACTATCAATTACTTATATTGTATAAATTCTGTGGCATGTATGGAACTGGTACTATTTTATGTTCTGCATAATGAACATTGTTCAACTAAATACCATTCGTAAGATCTTTTTTTCATATCTATTCTTACATTTGCAGTTGGCTGTGATACCATGTTGGAAAAATGTGGATTGGTTTCTGCAAAAGTAATTACACTGCCATTGTTATTAGTATGTTCCAAATGCAAATCCCAATCTCTTACAAATATAAGAGTAGGAGACATGTCTCTATGATTAATCAGTTTTAGTTAATATATTAACAATATAAATCACAATATAACATATGTATTATATATAGTATATATGTATAATATAATATATTTATAATATTATATATATAGTATAATTATAATATTATGTATTATATCAACATTGTATTTAAGATTAAATCAATCCAATTGTAGCTATAATATTAACACTCCATCTTAGTTAGGGAGGATTGATATAGAACACATTATGCTCTTAATTATATGAAGAGATATCATCTCAGTATGATATTCCTGGAATGGTATATTTAAAGAAATCAACATGAATCCATCAACAATCACATGTGTGTGTGCGCGCACACACATACAGATATATATATATTACGTATGGAATTTGCTTCAATTCGCTATGAGGCTAAATTTCTCAACAATTCTCTTATTCAGATTCCATTTGTTACACAAGATTCCTCTTCAACATTGTCTGACATTCCAGCTCCATTTATTGAGCCACCCAATGTAGTTTTTGAGGGCATATCATAGAACATTCATCTCCTCTCTGATGACAAATTCAGCACACCTGTTATCCCACCCCATTGGAGATTTCATTTCAGGATTCTCATGTGTTCTCTTTTGAGCATCAGTCAGGACTTCCAGCTTCACCTCAAATTGAAGGGTTTTGTCTTCTTTGTCCACTACCTTTGTTTCTTCCAGATTGGAGCCACATTGATCTCATCGGTGACATAAGAGTTCTACCATTCAGGGGGCTATGGAGTCTCAATCTTTTTTAGCATCTTTCTATCTCTTTTTGGAGTAGGGGTTTTCCCATGTGGTTTTCTTTGTTTCTCCATTTCATAGAGTTTGGTTGTGCTAGGTACCTCATTAGGTCATGTTGTCAGTAACCATTTATGCTTTCAACATTGTAGTTTCCTTGTTTTTTCATGCATTGTTTGTAGTTGCATTGTTGCTCATCTTAAGGAGGGGTATTAAAGTAAAGGATTAATTTAATTACATTTATTAAATTACTTTTGCTTCCTACTTAAGATTTCACTTTATGCAGATGTATTCCCATTTAATAATTAAATATTAATTATTAAATGTCATTTGTCTCTTAGGGTTTCCCTTTTAGGTTTTACAATCTCCTTCTATAAGGATTGATCCATTGTATATTTGTATTCATCTTTTTTGTCCGATAATATATTCTTGCATATTTCAAAGCCAAACCCTTGCCTTCTTTTGTTTTCTTCTTCTCTGTGACAGGTTTTGGCATGCAGGTGTTCTACAAGATATGTGGATTTGTTATCAAATCTTTCGATAATTTAAAATAATTATTAACAAAATCTAGAAATAAATATTTGTTTTCAAGAAAAGTATTTGTAAGGAGAACTATTGAAATTTATGTCAAGCTTAAAAGCAACTGAAGTCAGACTTCAAAGTACATGCCAAAGATCATTGCATAACTCAATGTGAATTTCAATTTACTTCCAATGTTGCATTGAAGAAAGTACCACCAAAGATGTGCCCAACCAATAAACCATCACCGAATTCCTCTTTTAATTCCAACCGCTCCTCAATTCCTATCACTAAAACTCTCCTTTGAATTGTTTTGTTTTTTGAATGACCTTGAAATTATAGCAAGAATATTAGAGCAAAATAAAATTGAAAAAACCACTCATGAAATCCACTGAATAGGGGTTGTGATGTCTGCTCATGGTCAAGTAAGTGCTCAAGAGTAAAAAATGTTTGTTATTTCAGACTTCTTTGTTGTTGATAGAAGAAAACACTTAGTTTTTTCTCCCTCTATTTGGTATTGTCCCTGAAAATGGCTTCCATTGTATTTGAGTTCCATTGCTTTCAAAAAAAACACTTTAAGTAGATCATTAAGACTATAAGGTTTATCAAATCTTGGAGAAATCGTGTTTTGATCATGATGGAAGGATAGTTTTTCATTATGGTTATATATATATATATATTTATGGTGGAATGTGATTTTATTCTAGGTCTTATTCTTATTTATTTTCATTTATTTTTTATTAGGTATTTTTACTATAATCAAGGTGGTTTCATAGATACTATATTTATATGTATTAAACTCTATCTTAAATTATGGAATAAGTGTCGAGTTATCAAATAAGTCTTGGAATAAGTGTCCAACTATCAAATAAGTCTAGGGCTTCGCCATGTTCCACCTAAGTGGACACAACTGATGAGAATATTGTTTGGGGAAAAAGACCCCAATTTCTTGATTTGATAAATATATAAATTAGGATGGAAATAGTCAAACTATGAAGCCTCTCAATGTGAATGTAGACAATGCCATCAATGATGAGCCCCTAAGGCATAAGTCCAATCCCTTAGGTTCACTTTTGTTTTGAATGCACTTATCATATTCCTCAATAATGATTTGTATATCAATGAAGTATTTATCTATGATCAAATATCTAATGTTTGTATCTAGTTGTTTAGACGTGTGTAATTACATGTGTTAGACATAGTAGTCATAATGCAAAAGAAACCAATACTCACATATACAAGGATTATTATGTGTTGAATATATTAAGTAGTATAATCTATTTACCCTCTTATGTAGTGTTATATAGAATCAATTTGATTTTAATATGTTAATTGATTATTAATTTGAGATATTTAATAAATGGAAGTTACATGTGATTATGTCATAACAACATATAGTATAATACTTAGAATTGTTTAAAGTAACTTTATTTTAGTAACCAAAGTTAGATGGGTTAAAGTTATCTGATTTACTCATGTTATACAAAAGTTAGCTTGTTTTAGTATTTATGTTGTACTATATATATATATATATATATATCAAGTATGAGTCTAAATGGTTACTTTCTCATAGGTCCAGATAGGGTGATAGGGTGTTACAGAAATGAGAACGGCCATTAAATAATTATTAACGTTCACAAGATTAAGCTAGCTAATGAAACAGCCTCCCAAATGTAACTCGGTACTTTTGGTGCTTCCAAATTCTGATTGCGCTTCTCTAAAATCAGCGTAGATCAATAGTAGGAAAAAACTGATCGCCAGAAATTAGTTTCTTTTGTGCTCTTTAAACTAAAAATCTCCGATCCGATAGACTACCTGATGTTCATTCTACGGAATGCGGAATCTTATCCTTTCATGCTGGTGCGTTTAACAGGAGAGATAATAGAAACTACAATGCCAGAAATGAGGACGGCGGAAAAAGACAAAGACTATATATATTCTTAACAGATCAAGATGAACTGATAAACTCCTGTATCAATCTTCCAAAAAGTCTGAAACCACTTAAATTAACTTCCATTATTCAAGAAACTGAAATAGCCGTTTCCAACATACACATCAATTGCATAGCTTTCATATTCTGAAACTTCTCCCGAGTAAAAACTCAAGACAATTTCAGACTTTGCTTTAAAGGGATGTGAATAGTATCAAATTGTTAGTACCCCAAGACATAAGATAAAAAAGAACTCTTATATTTATATTTACTGTGTAAATACAGGTTTGTATTATTTTCCAGAATTGAACAAGAAAACTGTGATCAAGGGCATTGATCTAAGTTATTTGAAATCCCTATAAAAGATACTGCTCTTTAAAAAACACTTATAATTAAGCCAGACGAAACCTGTCTGAGCATAACTTGGGCGAAGGTAGAGCAACCTGCAGTTTTCATCAAACTCTCACATGCTACCTAAAGAGCTAATGGTTAATTACTCGCAGTTAATCTAGTACAGCATCTTACCCACTATGCATTGCACATAACTCTCCCTGATCATCTTCAAAGTGTAATCAGCGCATGGTTTTGTTCTAAGGGGAGGATGGATTAGAGCCATGGGCAGAAAACTGTGAAGCTGAATCTTCATGTGAAACGTAATTATAATTCAGAGGAACCATTGGCCTTGGGTGCTCTCTTTTGCCATTGGCAGTAAGACCTTGTCGAGCAGGAGTAAGCCCATTCATTCTGGTATGCTGGACACCAAGAGATAATCTCCTATTAAAAGGAGCGCCATTTACAGAGTTTCCATTTACAGAATTTCCATTCAGACGCAGGCCCATTGCTTTTTTGCTTGAAAGCTGCTTATGGGGACTTGCCCTTGCACCAAAAATTGTTTCTTGTTCAATTGTCAACTGCCCCTGAAGACGTTTTTTATCCTGAAGACGGAAGCAAGGGGTAATTAGCATATTTTAAAGCATTAAAAACAAATGAGAGAGATTGCTTAACAATTACATACCCTGAACCTCCTCTTTTCCTCTTCTCTCTCCTGCCTTAACATGTTGTATTCATCTAACATTGCCAAAAGCGGCACCTGTGGGGTTCAAAAGATGATGCAAGGGAAGTAAATGTCATAATTAACATCTCGAGAATCTATGGTTAAATCAAATTTATTGAGAACAATAAACAAAATCCTTGACATCAAATGGCCTAAGATCAAATGCTCACTTCATCATATAAGAAAGTCGTTCTTCTTTCTTCCTCCCAATTCCTGGTTTTTGCCATCAACGAATCCACAAGAGCTACATCCACAAGAACAATCTCAGTTTCCATCTCCAAAATTGAAGATTGGAAGTGTCCAGGGAGGAACATTGTTATAGTTGTATTGAAACAAAGTTCAAGTTAAAAGATTTACAGCAGCCTCAGAAACAATTGAGAAGTTTCATTTGTCCATTGCTCCTAATACTTACCCGGAATTTTGTTGACCATCACCCGCGCACGTTCTGCCCGTTTAAGATTTATATGGGCACCTCTGCTCACGCTGTATCTGTTTTCATCCTGCGCATGAATTGCTCAAAGTTTACAGCAGAAACTTAAGAGTTTTACTCATATGGGTAGTGTAAAATGTATAAATGCTAGAATCAACCAAAAATAAAGTGCGTCGTACTCAAAGCTTACCCTGTTATAATCCTCCAGCCAATTTTCTTCTTCACAAGCCGCCATCCATTTCTCCACCTTCTCCATTATTTCTTTCCGACTTTGTGCTTCTTCTTTGGCTTTTGCAATCTGATCATCCATGCTTGCCAGAAGATCCAAATGATCAATGGTACCTTCATAACAGATCAACAATAATTAGTAAAGACAAATCAAATAGAATTATTAAAAACCAAAAGCAGATTACAAACCAGAATCAATCATGGCCATCATATTCTCTTGTGCAGACTTGATGTCTATTTCCATGTGAGCCCGCCTACATATATCTTCAAGTTCTGTTTGCTTCTTAACTAGAAGCTCCTTCAGTTTGCTAGCTTTAAGCTGATCCAACCTTTTTACTTCAACCTCGGCCTGAAGAGAAGAAAAATGAATGTCATTTAAAGCAATTTGATTGACTTGATAAGGAAAAAATATGTAATTATGGATATCGGGTTGCATCTAGAGTTGCTGAAAGAAAACACACCTCTTCAATGATATCAAGAGCGAGTGCTCTAGGAACTGAAACATCTTCTACTGAAGCTGAAATATAGCAAGTCACGTGATTAAAATGTTTCTGTTCCTCTTTAGGAATATCCATCAGATTCCACAATTCCATTAATTCTGCACCCAGTTCCTGGATCTGTGTGCCCAGAAAATTGTAGTCATAATGAATTATAAATCACTAAGGCACTATAGAGTATCGACTTATTTTCACCAAGACCATCCAAAGCAAATTTGATACTCTCACAATTCAGCTGTATCTGACTAGCATTTCTATCCTTACAAAAGTTCATCTCAAAATATGCTAGCAGATATTTTTGGAAGCACCTATTGTAAATATCTATTACAAATCGATTAAAAGAAGATATCTCTTGACTTATTTTAGATCGATTTTAGTTTAGATAAATAGCTAGATTTTTAAATCTGTACCACTATTTAAAAGCGAAACTTGCCAAAAAAAATTATTGTTTTATACCTGCTTTTCTTGAAAGTTGAAACATACTATTTAAAATTCAATTGATTGTTTTCGGATTTTTAGCACACATTCTTTCACTTCAACCTGCCGTGCTGTAGAATGTATCTCAATGTAATTAACAGAACACTTAAATAACTTATAACACACTGATATTGGTGCTACTTACAATCCTTGGCAATTCAGTTATTGCCTTTCCAATGCACACACAGCTTATAGCTTCTAGCTTTTACCTAATGGACATGATTAGAACTGTCAAGCACACAGCCCAGCATGACAAAAATTCCAACATGATACTTAAGGAAAAGACGAGTCCCAAAGCAACTTTTGCAGTGTTCCCAATTGTAAAGAAGAAACAAAATCAAGAGTAGATAACAAGGAGAGATTGAAAAAGAGGTCCTTATATAATGGAATCGGTTTTCCTTCCAAGTTTCATAAATTCTGCTCTGCAAGACTTCTAAGATTTCAGGACCAGTTGGAATGATTGATGAACTTGATGAGATGATGCAAATTAATGTACAGAGATTACCTAGTCTACAATCCCAAAGCATCCAATTTTAGCCTGAAAAGCTTCTTATAAGGGCGGTAAGTATATCTTCTTAAACCACTATTTTCAACATGTGTAAGATCAACTAAATATGTAACTTGAAATAATCGACTACAACAAATTTCAATTGAGTAAAACGCATAGGCAAAGCAGTATAGGGGTCTACAGAGGTTGTAGATCTCTCAAGGTTATATGGAAACCTTGAGGTGAATATGATTGAAGCAGATCCTTAAGAAGCGAATTAAAACAGGGCTTAATTTTTGTCTGTGATATGACCATCAGTTGCAGCAGGATGGCAGTTCCATAACCACCAGCTGCATCAAGGTAACTTGGATTCCTGACTTCGCAATATCTCTTCCATTTCCTGACTTCTAGGATTCTTGCTTGCAACTCTGTTGTTAAATTGCTGTATGTGCACCCCTGAGGAGTCACTGAGAGCAAGTGAAAATAATTACACCATTAACAAATTATGTAATTCATTCTTTTGCATCTAATCGATGCTGTGCTCCCTAACTGAGCATTTTAGGAAGATCTGGAGTCAGCCGGGGATAGTGATTCCATTCACATACTCTTGAGTCTTTATTGAATGTTATGAGAAGTGTAGCATGCATGTACAATAGAAAGTGCATCTAAATTTGTTGTAGAAGCATTGCAAGTTTTAGTGTAATGTCCATATGCAGTTGATATCCTTGAAGGCCTCCAAAGGCAGTAAGCTTGCATATATACAGAGAACATAGTGCATACACAGGAAGTAAGCTTAAAAATATGCGGAGAACATAGGGCAAATGAAGGCAAGGCCCCCATTATTCTGGAGTTCCCATGTTGGATTCTCCAAATGAATATCAAGGCTGATTACAGATAAAAGGGAGACTCGTCGATGCCACATCCCTGCATAAAGAACCATTCCATGTGGGGCAGTGGCACTTAATAAAGTAAAATGTTCAATAAAAATAAAGAAATTGAGATATCAGCAAAACTCAAAGGAAGTGACTGACAACACACAATAAATGGGAATGGGGCAAAAGTTTGGATAACAGGCTGTGCCATCAAGAAACCATAGCATCCCTACTTGTAGGAGGCGTGGCCTGGCAATGAATGCAGGGCAAAAATGGCATCTTGTGGTAATTAATTACCTCACAAACTCCCCTCTGATTGCATTTACACTCTGCCTAGGCTGAACAGGAGAAGAGTGTGGGAGACTGAAAGAGAAGGCACTAGATACAGAGTCCGGAGGGTGTCCGTTAGAGTCGGAAGAGCGAGAAATATGAGCAGAAGGAGGAAGAGCATGACATTTAAAGCCAGACTCCATAGTCTCTGATGGCAACCCCCCCTGCTTGTGCAGAAATAAGGGCATTGGAACTGGTTGCGGAGTTCCATCAAAGCATAAAAAGGATGGAAAAAATTTGGTGGAGGACACAAATGACTGCAAGGAAATTTTTAAGTAGAAGTGAAGGAGTTGTAGGTTCAGGAAGAAGAAGAGCAAGCATGAAGGAGTTGCACATCCAGGGAGAAATGAAGAGCATAACAAAACGGCACATGGACCTGTAAAGTCAAGTACTGTCACTGTTGTTAAATTTATTTAGGTAAAAATCAAAAGCCACCTTTAAGTTTCTCAAGCTTTGTGTTTTCCATTTCAAGTTGGCTAAGGAACATGTAAGTGAAGATTTAACAAAAAGGGGGCAAGGAAGGGGGAGAGGAAAGAAAAGAATTGCAAGGAGGGAAACATGCTCGGTGGCAGCTCAACCAAATTTTATAGCATCTGTTATCTACGAATTCATATAGGAAACATGAATGAAATAAGAAAGCATAGCTAAGGCATGTGAACTGTTTGACAAAATGCCTCAAATTAATGTAAAACGATGCAATTGTTAGAAGCTAGAGTTGTCGTTGCACCAAAAGATCACCCTGTCAATGCTCGATACAACCACTAGACTTATAGAACACAGGAGGAGGTTAAGCCATGTCACGAATCCTGAAGGGGAACATTGGTGGTTAGTCCAACAATCCCCCCCTTAGCATTACCCGAGGAGATTCAAACCTCTGACCAAGCTCTAATGTCACTTGTTAGAAGCTGGAGTTGTCATTGCACCAAAAGATCGACCTGTCAATGCTCGATACAACCACTAGACTTATAGAACACAGGAAGCGGTTAAGCCATGTCACGAATCTTGAAGGGGAACATTGGTGGTTAGTCCAACAGCAACACCTAGGTAAAAGGATATGCTTGAATTAGATATGTAGAGAATGCTTTAGAAACCTTTATTTAAATATAAAAATAGTACTGTCTCCTATGCTTTGATCAAAGTCGGAAAAAATGGGTATATATGCCCTTCAAATGTTGTTTGAAAATGGATTTCTATTAGGATAGTTGTCATTCCTACCCACGGCATGGCCATGACTCTTTTATTACTTAAAAACTCAAAATTAAACTACATTATTGTATGCTTCTCATGTCAGCTAACACAATGTAATCCATATATCACCATAAAGTTGACATAGTCAAGGAATGATTCCATTTGGAAAGCTCTAGTGGTAAAAGTTAATTCAACTGATATCCTAGTGAATAGATAAAATATTAAACCTTATAAATTATTAAAAATCTTCCAGATAGTGATGCTTGGCTAACCTGAGTTTTAGCTAAGAAAATGGCGTACAAGTTTAGGTGTTGAAGATGAGAAATAAATGATCATGGAAAGGATTTGTTAACCACAAAGTAGAGAGTTGAAGATGCCTACCTTCTTTTAAAAGTTTCCTTAGCAAGCTCAAACAGAGTTAGAATAATCACCCTAAGGCATGATTCTTTGATAATTATACGTAGAATAAAATTGTTAAGTCTCCATATCATGTGTATTATGGTTTATAATTTGTATTTTATAGATAAACTTGGTGTCCATCACTATTTTGTGCAACAAGGGAAAGTGATCATGCTATTGACCATATCCCTAAGTTGACAATCCTAGTTCTAATACAGATTCTAGTTACTGGATTTGGCAAAAACCAACCAAATTAAGCACTACTAACTGATGGGAACCATTTAAAGGAACCTTGTTGGAGTAAGACATCGTAATTATTAAAACCTTTGTTATGGGAACCTATGCATAGATGTCCTTTAAGAAACAATATGAGGAGAACTATGTGCCTTTGATCCATTGAATAGCGGGTATTTAGGTAGTCCTTGGGTGAAGAGTGCTGCTGTGGCCTCAAGACCACAGTAGGAGGGTCTAAGGAGGACAACTCCCAAGTTTAGGGGTTGTTCCTAAACTATTTAACCTTACCTCTTTAGTAGGCTTCAAATGAGGCCACAATAGTTATTAGATGGTTATGAAAGAGTTAAGAAAACTTCATAACTTGTATTTAATACATAATGTTCTTTTAAATAGCAAGATAAATGAACTGAATGTGTTGAGTACCTTATAGCCAGTATCTAGTTAGTCAAGGCCATCCTCTATCGATTCTATGCAATTGTTATGCATTTGAGAAATTTAAACTTGGAACTTTAGTCACCTAACTTGCCTAATTGTGATATATTTAACAATTATCTAGTACTATGAATCTTGTTTTGTATGACCCTTACAATTGTGAACCACCAAGATATTTAGGATATTTATACAATAACAAGCAATCATTGGACAATGTCAATGATTAATGTCTAGGCTACTACAAGGGATTAGTCAGCATTCGCCTAATTTACAATAATGAAGTTGCCAATGGCTATTGTGGATATGATATGATAATAATTAAAAAGTTGTCGTTGGACCATGCCAATATGATAGATGCCTAGAGCTACTATTTTATCTTTTGGACTAACCAACATTCACATGGTTTTTAGAGGTGAGATATTACTAGAGGTTCAAAATTCATGTAGTAACAATCACTAGTAGTTACTTTACCATGCAGGTAATAGCAATCAAAGCTAACTCTAATAGGAGGGTTCACTAGCAATCACCTATAACACAACATGGATGTACTCAATGCCAAGTGTTACTTGAGATTGTGCAGAGGATAGTTGACAATGTCACTAAGGTTACCTAGTAGTATATGTCAAAGCTACTTCTTACGTGGACAAACTTGCAGCTAATGGCCTATAAACAATTTAATTGGAATGCATGAAGCTAGGTTGGTTCAGTACATGTGGAAATCCTTGGGTGTGAGGACAAACCATAGTGTAGTATGCACCAAATCCTCTTCTCAGTAGTCAAATGGCATTCTTGACCCCATTGGGTTGAGTCAAATGGTATATTGACCCTATTGCAGGCAATCATTAGACAATGTCAATGAATGATGTCTAGGCTACTACAAGGAATTAGTCGACATTCACCTAATTCATAATAATGAAGTTGTCAATGGCTACCCTAGATATGATATGATAACAGTTAGCAATTTATCACTGGACCATGACAATGATAGATTCCTAGAGTTACTATTGTATCTTTTGGATTATCATTAGACAACATTCACATGGTTCCTAGAGGTGGGGTATTTCTAGGGATTGTTAAGGACATTATATCGTAACAATCACAAGTAGTTACTTTATCATTTGGGTAATAGTATCAGAGCTACCCATTATAATAGGAGGGTTTACTAGCAATCACCTATAGCATGGTGTAATCAATGCCAAGTATTACTTGAGATTGTGGAGAAGATAGTTAACAATGTCACTGAGGTCAAATGGTGGTATATGTCAGAAGCTCCTTCTTCTTAGGTGGACAAACTTGTGCTAGCGGCCTAGAGATAATTTAGTTGGAATGCATCAAGCTAGGTTGGTTCACTACCTATAGAAATCCTTGGGAATAAGGACAGACCATAGTGTAGTATGCATCAAATCCTCTTCTCAATAGTCAAATCATACACTTGACCCCATTGGGTGGAGAAAAATGACAAGCAATCATTGGATAATGTCAATGATTGATGTCTACGCTACTACAAGGGATTAGTTGGCATTCACCTAATTCACAATAATTAAGTTTCCAATGGTTACCCTATATATGATAAGATAATAGTTATTACGTTGTCATTGGGCAATGCCAATGGTAGATGCCTAGAGCTATTGTTGTATTTGTTGGATTAGCCAACACTCACATGGTTCATGGAGGTGGGCTATTTTTAGAGGTTATTTAGGATCTCATATAGTAACAATCATGAGTAGTTACTTTATCGTGCAAGAAATAGTAGTCAAAGCTAACCATTATAATAAGAGGGTTCACTGGTTGACGCCTACAACACGGGTGTAATCAATGCCAAGTGTTACTCAAAATTATGAAGAGGATAATTGACAATGTCAGTAAGGTCAACTATCAGTATATCTCATAAGCTACTTCTTCTTAGGTGGATAAACTTGTTGCTAGTGGCCTAAGACAATTTAGTTGGAATGTATCAAGCTAGGTTGGTTCACTACTTGTGAAAAGCCTTGGGAGTGAAGTATGCACAAATTCAATTCTCGATAGTCAAATGGCATAGTTGATGACATTGAGTTGAGGACATACGAAAGTGTAGTATGGGATGCACCTAATCCTCTTCTCAATAGCTAAATGGTATACTTGACCCAATTGGGTTGAGATGAATCCTCGATGTCGTATGATATACATTGAATTCTCTTCCTAGTTGCCATTGTTGGAAAAGACTATGGACAAGAATGCAACCCATGGTGTAGTGCCAACACACTAACATTCCTTTCTATCTAGGGTACACAATGGAAATGATATAGCTATCCATTGCATATGAGCTACTCACAATTATCTTTATGATGCCTATATGAGCCAACAACTACGCCTATATGTTGCAGCTAGTTATCTTGAGTGCCTTGTGTACATATGATGTGTATAAGCTAGCCCCTTCAATATATATGATGTATGCTCAAGACAATCAATGTGTGTATGATCATTGATATGATCCTTGCGAATGTGTATGACTAGACACTAATTATTGGTAATATTGAGTGTGGAACAAAAACCTGATCGCAAAAATTATCTTTTATTATTGTAATGGGCATGAATAAATAGATTCACTTAATTGGTAGTTGACAATAAGATAGATTGGAGACTTACAAAAGGAGAGAATGAACCCCCTCTAATATTTAACTATGAACAATGAAGCCTTTAATTTCCCATGAGAGCATATGTGGGCAGGGAATGCCTAGGGAATACCCCAACACTTGGGAACATGCGACTTTTATGTGGAAACATGAAAATGATCCTATCAAGTTGACATTGCAATGATGAATGGACAAATTAGCACATCAATACTTGGATGTAAACTCTTAGGTTTGATTAATTTGATAATCGATGTTGAGCAAAATAAATAAATTAAAATAGAAAATAAAAATAGAGGTCAAGGATGGATTTTACAATGGGCATCGTTGTGTCATAGCAACTCTATAAATATATTCATGGAAAAAATGTTGAACCCATAAAAAGGAAGGATATTGACTTTTAGTAAATCAATTTACCCTTACTTCTTTAAATTTTGAATTCATACTCATGCTCTCATGTTCCGAAGATTTTATATAGGAAACTTCAGTTTTACTTTTCATGAAGATTCGAATCTGAAGTATTTTGCATACTTCAGATTTGTGAGATATTGAGACATAAAAATGTTGGATATTAAACCACCTATCACATTCAGAAAAAGGTTTTGATATTAATGTTCACTAAACCCCACAAGATAAGACCAAGACTCAGACAAGCATGTTACAGATTGGAATTCTTAACAGCAATAATTTTGACAACATAGATGAATAACTTCAATGTATTCTCTTATTAAAAGTGATATGAATACCTTTCGCAAGCGCCTCTGTTTCTCATTTTTCAGAGATTCCACGGTGTTGGCCAGTTTCACAAGTGTACCATCACTTATGCTCATTGACTCAATGCTTGTTGTATCGTCCAGGCTCGGATGAACTTCAGAAACAATCTTAGAGAAGTCTATTCCCACAACAGCCGAAAGATCGTGCACAATGTTAACATAATCAAGAACTTTCTGGAGCCTGTCATTCTACCAAGAAAATAAGTAATTGTGAGACAACAGAATAACAGATGGCCTAGGTTACTTATAGCTTTCACATAACAAGTTTACATTTGACAATATCTGCTAATTAAAATGAAGGGAATGGCAGTTTTTATCATGAAAGAACCAAGCTAGTATGAGTTCTGGTTTTAAAGTTCTGAAGTACCCAGAATTTTCGATTTAAAAAAATCGCATTCATATGGATATTTTGTTCCAAAGGTAGTTAAAATCAATTGATTCAATCACGACTACCTTTTCTCTGTGAAGCTCTTGAAGCTGCAAACAAAATTCATCAAGCCTCTTTAAAGAGAGATCATGATCATCCAATCTTAGCCTTTCATAGATGTCATGAGACTTTGAGTTTCCTGCAATCTGATCACAAATTTGATGTATCTGCACTTGAACATCCATAAACTTTTTAACCCTTTCTTCTTTTTTCTGCCTTAGATCCTCCAAAGCTGGAGCAATTGCAGATATCTGTTCCTTCAATGTTCCTGTTTGCTTTTCTGGCTGTGTAGAGAATGGACAAATAATCAAACCGAATCAGAATGTGGCTTCTTTTCTTTTTTCTGTATTACAAGACCATTAACAAATATCCTGCATATTCAGGCATCAACATAAGACCAGTACTAGTTCTTGTAAGCATTTGGTAGAGACTAATATAAGTTCCTTATGAACAAACACACTAGAAATCATCTAGAGAAGGCCATGAATGACTACTTAGACATCCACTTTATTCAGAAATTACATCTACACTAGAGGCCAACTATGAAAAAACAATTGTCGTAACTTAGAATTCAACTTTATATATCCTTGTGAGCGTTTAACTTGGGTTTCTACGATAAGAACCTGATGCATTAGCCAATTAGACCCGATTCCTTTGACATATATGGATTCTTCAGATCTTGAAATGGTGCCAAATAACAACAAAAGGGGTTTGGTATTGACTGGGGAAAATAATGATAATAGCTGATTCTAGTAGCTTCTGGATTTTATTAGCAATCCTTGGTCATGATTTCAGTACAATAACCATTCAATACAGACAATTCGGACCCGAATAAAGATTTAATATGACTACTATGACCATATAAATAGCGGTGAAGATTTTGGGGTTGAGCCTGGTGCTTTATGGGAATCCATTGGCAAGAAGAACCATCATAAACCAAACCATAGGAGAACAACAGGGTTCTCAGTTTCCCGACACAAACTTCATTTCATCCTGGATGATCTGATTTTTATTTCAATCCAAATTCATAAAAAGGAGAAGCCGAATTAGGATTACATCTAGTTGCCAGCGGAATCAACCCAGCCCTGGAAATACTTGAAGTCCAACTGTTTCTTTCGGATTATCGATTTAGGTATTTATCTTTCCAAATTAATCAAAGAGCATTTGCCCTTAAATGTCGGGCGGTTGAGGAGTACCTAAAGTTGCCTTGAATGCAGGTGCAGACTGCAGCTGGATGAGAAGTCTTGGACATGATATAACTAACCTTAATTCACGGATAAACCACGAATGACCAGATAGGAGTCATTCATCGCAGAGGCCACAATGTCAAGGATTCGTCAACTTTCAGAAGCAAGAAAGGGAAGAATGGCATAATTGAACAAAAAAACATCTAGATATGACAGTGCCAGTATATTCAGATTCGGCATAAGAAGTGAAAAGATTTTAACTGAATAAATAGCAAATGCCAATCGCTAACCATTTTGTACAAATTTCCACCAAACAAGGCTACCAAGGCTCCTGATCAACTGAATTAAAAACATATTTCCAGTATACACGTGTAAAGTTCAATAAAGATACCTAGGCCGTAATATGGTATTATCAACATTTGAAGTCCCAACACGCCAACAATGAAAAACAAGATACCCAAAGAAACCAAAACAGAGAATTCCCAAAGTGCATGCAAAACATACCCGCCCTACAAAGGATCTTTCACCTAAAACAGAAAGAAGATGAGCTAGCTCAGCCTCTGAATCAGCAAGCTGCTGATGTAACTGAGCCCTGGACAAATTAGCTCTGTCCACCTTCCTCCTGTAGACTTCCAAGCATTCCTGCTCCAATTGCAGCAGCATCTTGTCTCTTTCGGTATCATTTTCTCCCACTTCATCCCATATCAACTGAATTCGTAATCAAACCCCACATCAGAACATTGCTGATTTAAATCAAAACAAAAAACCAAGATCATGGAAACAATGGTACCTGTAGATCATGCAACAGCGACCCACAAGTAGTCTCGGTTAACACTGAGTTCTGTAATGTTTTGGCTGCCATTGATGTATTCTTCAAAGAAGAAAGAGCCTGTAAAACCATACCAGGTAGCTGAATTTTTACATCTGAAACTTGGGTTTTGCTTTGATCGCCAACCATATCATCGTCTCGTTTGATTGCCATTACCTAGCAGAAATTTCAGAGCAAAAGGTATGAAAGGAAAAAGAGAAAAAAGGTGTTAGGTGAAGTGACTCTATAACAGAGCTTTGAAAATCTATCTTTCTTGCAGAATTTCAATGAGTATGCTTCAAGTGAGGGAGAATGACGAAAATATGGTGCATGACATGCACTTATTACCTAACCAGCTTTAGCTTATTACAAATTGAAAGAGCCTTTCAGATGAAGACAATGAACTGGAGGATGAATTGGTTGATCATATCAAATCATTGGAAATTGTTGTGATGCACAATTAGAATTTATTTTATTTTTCCCTCCAATGAATTGTTTGAATCCAAGAGCAGATCTAACGTCTATTTTGTGGCTTTGATTTATGAACCTTTATGAGAAATTGAGGGAAACTTTTCAGAACGTTAAAGATGTCAACGACAAAGGAGTTCTTTAAATTGTCTTTGGGGAATTATTATTGGCTTTTTCGTCGGCAAAAGTTCTATTTTTAGTTCAAATGATCTGGAAACAAATTCAAATTCATTTTATGAGGGGAGTATAGAGCCTATGCTTATTATCATGTTCCGACAAGTTAAAAGTTGAAAAAGGCAATAAATAATTGTTGCAAGAATTCCCTAAACCTTTGTGTGTTTTTTCTTTCTTTTTTCAATATGGCGATTTTTAATAATATTGATTTATTTTTTCAAATAATTTAATTTTTTTAAATAAAAAATATCAACTTGTCGTATAAAAAATTAAATAATTTATCTTAAATCTTAATGAGTAGCTACTTAGGAGGGTTTCATATCGAAGAAACTATTTATACTATCTAGTGAGTGTGAATCATAATCATCATTATAGGGAATAGGTGATGTCAATAAAGAATACTTTGCAACCATTAAATTTATTATAAGATGACTAGAAGTTTTTATTTAAACAAAAAAAAAATGATTTATTTAGTAATATCTTATATTTGTGTTTTTTATTAAGGTAAAACAGTGCCTTGAAACCCTGTACAAAAAGTGCTAAAGATTTAAACCATTATAGCCCAGAAGACAAAACGTGACATAATCAGAATAGGGCCAGCCAAAGAGAGGCAATAGCAAAAGGATTGAAACCAGTACAGAAAACCAAAAACACAAGACCCAAAGAGCACAAACTACTAGCCCATATTCTTCAAAAGCTCAACAACCTCGAGCTCAAGCTTGTCCATCCTCTCAACCACTTGCTTGAGTTGCTTGACCTCCACAGTGGTAGCAGAAGCCATCTTCTAGTGTTGGATCGCAGTCTTTTACCTAGACCAGTCTGGCTATCATCTTGCCCCTTATCATCTAAGATCTTAACAATGTCCTTGTCCATCAAGGAACCTTCTAGTAGCTTGCTAACAATTTTTTTAATGTGGTCATATTTAGAAGCTTTTAAAATTTTTAAGCTATGATCGGCAATGCCTTTAAGGGTGTTCTCCGAACCAACAACCCCATTGTCCAAGTCTAAAACTTTGGCCTCTAGCTTGTAAAAGTCAACAATATCCATCACAGAGCCCATGTTCACTCCAATACCTCCATCATCCCCAGTATCCTTTTGACTTTTAACCCTGCTCTCAAGGACATTAACCCTACCATTAATATCATTAATTTCGTGGAAAAGCCCCTTCATGGCCCTGAAGTTATCCAACAAGCTATTTCTAGTCGTAAGCAAAATGTCCATCTTAGGTTATTTGTTGGAGTCACTGAGGATTAACATAACAGGGTCAATAAGCTCTCTGAGATCCACATTACCAGGCTCCTAACCCCTAAAAGATAAGTTCATCTTTTCTCTAGCAATTCCCAACTTCATTGTGCTCATATCAACATTCCTCCACACTATTTTCTTCTCCATCAGATGGGGATCCCTAAGAGGGGAATTGGGGGGATCCCTAAGAGGAGACTCTTTGGCAACCTTTTTCCCATCTCTATTGGGAGTCTTGGAGACCATCTTCTTATGTTTCTTGTTCCTCATAGCAAGGGAAGGGGAGGTCCTAGTCTTTCTGCAACTATCTTGCTCATCTTTATATGTTGCCATATCATCTTCCTCCTCATTGTACTCCTCATCTGAGGATATAACCACTTTAGAGGTTTTACACTTTTTGCTTTCCTCCATAACTATTTTCAAGTTATGTTTAGAGGAAGAACCCTTGCCCTTATCTTTAGTGGTAGAGGCGTCAAGATCCTGAGAGTGCATATCATTATTGTCCTTCAAATCTTGTTGGGAATCAAAGTCATCATGGTCTACTCTAGACTCACCCTTTTCCTCGATAAGTTTACCAACATAATGGACCTTTATATATTCCTAGAAATTAAAAGCATCAAGCCATCATGAATCGAAGGATTAGTAACCACCCTATCCCTAATCCCATGGATGGTGTCATTCATAGAAGGATACAAGTAAAGAGGAATAGAAATCTTGATAGCATGCCTGAAGTGATTCAAATGAACAAAATGATGGGTGCAGACTCAGGAAAATCTCCCATCTAGAGTGACATAGTAGATGATAGCAAGCAAGACAAACCTCCAAAGTTTCTTTATGGAGTTGGGCATGTAGTAAGTCTTATCATCCTTAACCAGGGCATCTCGCTCTTTGTCATCTCTAGGGAACTCCTCAAAAATAGCCTCATAAATCTTCATGTCCCTATAGAATTTCTTCCCAGTATAGGAATTTATGTGACCTAGGAAATGAGGTATCATCATTGTCCTTTGTCTCAAAGAAATCTTGTTGGGAGTTAGAGTCATCATCCTCTACTCCAAACTCACCCTTTTCATTAATAAGTTTACCAACAGATTGGACCCTTATATATTCCTAAATTAAAAGCATCAAGCCCTCATGTAGCGAAGGATTAGTAACCACCCTATCCCAAATTCCATGGATGGTGGCATTCATAGAAGTATACAGATAAAAAGGAATAAAAATCTTGATAGCATGCCTAAAGTGATTCAAAAGAACAAAATAATGTGGCAAACCCAGGAAAATCTCCCGTCCAAAGTGACATAGTAGATGATAGTAAGCAAGACAAACCTCCAAAGTTTCTTTATGGAGTTGGGTGCATAGTAAGTCTTACTCTCCTTAACTAGGGCATTTCATTCTTCATCATCTCTTGGGAACTCCTCAACAATAGCCTCAGAAATCTTCATGTCTCTATAGTCCCCGCTATAGGAATTATTGTGACTTGGGAACAAGGTTTTCCATAACAGTAACCCTGCTCCCAAAAACATCCAGTGTCTCTTTGTTCCAGTTCTTGAGAAAAAGCTTAGTAACGTCAAGGTTTCCCCTGTGTAGCCTCTCCATGAATGGTGTTAGACCTCCATTATGTAATATCTCCCAAAACCTAGTTCTTCTTCACCACTTCTCACAGTTGGAAAGCTCCCTACATCTTCATTGGCCACCCACGCTATTATGTTGCAACTCTCAAACCAAATATTGAGAAGAAACATAGATATTTGTGCACCATACATTGGTTGTAAATGATGATAAAGGAAAGAGTGATAAAAACTCCCCCTCAAAATGTGTGAGAAAAAGGTGAATTCATTACACTTCTTGTCCTTGCGATGCAACAACTACCTCGTAATCACAAAGCCCTCACCTCTAGGTAGTATCGACATCATTGGGAATTCTGTCTTCTTTGCCATTTATCAAATTATAATTAATACTTGAAATGATGTCTATAGGGAGGGTCATGTCACCCTCCCAGATCACCTTTATATCAATTCTAACTGCTACATTAGGTAAAGAGTCAGCAACTATGTTGGACTTTGTATACACAAAATAGTTGTCCATAGTGCTTAGGAACCCTTTAGTCTCTCAAATTATATCATCAATAGTCCAAAAAGGATTTGAGATCCCTTTCAAATAATCAATAATATTTTTTGAGTCATTCTCCAACCACATATTAGATATACCCATGTCCTTAGCCATTCTAGTATCTAGTCATTGTTGCCTTCGCACAGTGATTGATCTTCTTTCCCAAGGGAAGCACCACCACCACAAGGCATTGGCCAAAATGAAATTTTAACACTCCCCCACACCTAGCCATCCCAGGGTATCCCTCAGAAGCCCCGTGAAAGTTAGCCTTGGCCCAATCAATAGGAGGAAAAAGCCATATGTTATCCCTTCTTTTGTAGTCATTAGGGTTAGCTTTAAACATAGATTCAATCACCAGATTTAAGTTAGAGAAACCACCCCCAAAATAGCTAAGATTTTCCAGGACAACATTAACAGTATTAAAGTAGACCACATTAGAAGAAGAAGATCTATCTCTTAAAATCATGTTGATGCTCCAAATTCCCCATAAAATATGAGGAAGAGAGGGGGTCTAGAAATGTTTAAAGTCATTGGAAGGGCTAAAAGAAAGGGACCACTGAACAAAGCATTCAAACATGCTAGAGAGAAGAATCCAGAGGAAGTTGAGCTCACCAAAGAAGAAAGACTAAATTTCTTTGGAAAAAGGATAGTTGATAAATAGATGATTGACAGATTCAACGTCAGCACAACACATGGTTGTTCATGTGGATATAGGAGAAGTCTAGGTGGGTGGGGCTGGGAAGTCGGGTTGGGTCATATAATAAAGAATGGAATCGGATATGCTTCGATGGCGTGTGGCCCTTATAATAGTAGGTGGATAAGTCCTACATGTGAATGCACATGCAGGGTGGTGCAGAATCATAGGGTCCCCTTCTGGCCACATGTTCAAGAGATAAAATCCCCTCTTACACAAATTATCTACAATAAGAACTATATTCTGAAGAAGGATCCAAAAAAAGTATTTAGTTTTGGAATAAGACTAGTGATCTACACATTCACCTAGCATGGGAGAGAATTAGGATAATAGATAAGAGATGATAAGTTGAGTCCACAAAAAAGGACCCAAAAGGAGAAGAAGCCTAGACAAGGACATCTGACCTATCACCAATAAAAATGGAAGAGAGAATAGACATCATGAGTGCCAACCGGGGGGAAACCTTGCATAATTTCACCCAAGGACCACCCTACCAATAACTATCAACATAAGTACCATATCTCACTGAGCAAGTATTTGTCCACACATTAACATCCTCATAATTAACCAATTTGTCAATCGAAAGCCAATTGTTCTCCCAAAAACTGATTAAGCTCCCATTATCAACCTTCCATTTCATATCCATCAAAGCAATGCCTCTAGCTTTCAAAATATTGTTCCAAATGGAAGAACCATTTAGAAAAATATTAGAAAACAAGAACTCCTAAAATGAGAGATTTTTGTAGAGATACTTAGAAGCCGAATATCTCTCTATCCTCACTTATTATTAAAAATTCTCCATACCTACTTGGCCATTAGGGCTTCGTTAAAGTCTCTTATCTTTCTTATACCCAAGCCTCCCCTATTCTTAGGAAGGCATACCTTATTCCAGGATATAAGATGGAGTCTTTTATGTTCTTTAATTCACTTCTTGATCCTTTCAATAGCCACCACAAATTTAGAAGGAATAGAGAAAAGACTAAGGGCATATGTAGGGAGATTCTAAAGGGTAGACTTCATGAGTTGAAGTTTACTAGTTTAACTTAGCAACACACCCCCTGCCATCCATCCAACTTCATATTGAATTTGTTAATCAGGATGCTCCAAAATAATTCGGGTGGTTTGAGCCCAAGAGGAAACCTCAAGTAAGTAGTCAGAAGGTCTTCAATATTACATTCAAATATTTCAGCAATACAATGTTGTTTATCAAGGGGAGTATTCATAAAATACAAAGAGATTTTCTCCTATTTAATCAGCTACCTAGAAGCCATACCATAGAAATTAAGCACCTTTTTTTTAATGTTTTTGGCCTCCTTGATAGTAGCAGATCCTCCAAAGATTATATCATCAACAAATTGTTGGTGAGAAAAAATGATACCAACAAAGGTTGAATTAATCACCTCTAAAATCTTTGAGGTAATACTAGCAGATATTAGCCTCCCCAAACATTCATGAACAATAACAAAGAGGATAGGAGATAAATAGTTGCCCTGTCTTAGACCCCTAGAGACTTTAAAGAAGGCAAAAGGAGATCCATTGATAATAACTACCATGGACACATAAGAGACAAGTTGGAAAATCAATTTATAAGATTTTTTTTATCAAATTCCAATCAACACGATCATAAGCCTTGGACAAGTCCAGCTTGAGGAGATAACCTTGGTTCAATAAAGCTTCCAAAGAATGAATAAATTCACAAATCAATATGATGGAGTCAAGAATCTTCCTACTCAAGATAAACCAGACTATTGGTGAGAGATAATTAATGAGAGCAACACAAGAAGCCTAAGAGTGAGCACTTTGGATATAATTTTTTTTACACAAATTGCATAAGATGGTGGGCTTGAACTTATCCATGGAATCATCCCTAGCCACCTTCAAAACAAGGACAAGGAATGTCACATTAATTTCATTCAGCATACTTCTGGATACAAAAAAAATCTTCAACTGCTTTTGTAACATCCATCTTAACAATATCCTAGAAATGCTAAAAAGGGAACATAAGAAAACCATAAGGACCTGGAGCCTTATCCCCTACAAATGAAAAAAGAGCCTTTTCAATCTCCTAAACATTATAGATAGCCCATATGAATTCATTTTGCTCTCTACTAATAACATATAGAATAGTGTTGAGAAGCCTATCTTGGTCATGAAGTCAAAGGTTAGTGTTAGAAAAGAGTAACTCAAAGAAGAATATTTTAGCTTTTGCATTAATCTCTCTCTCATCCCAAATGGTAATATTATTCTTGGCCAATTTAGATATTATGTTGGTCTCACGATGCTTGAGAGCAGTCAGATGGAAAAATCTAATGTTTCTATCTCCCTCCTAAGCCATTACAATATGGACCTTAGTTTCCAAAAAACTTCCTCCTCTCAGATGATGTCATGACATTTAGATAAGATATCCTTCTCTTTTAGGATTCTCTCCAAATCATAACCCAGTTGTTGGATCTCACCTTAAATTTGATTTATATCCATTAGAATGTCAACTTTTGATTCAAAAATGTTATCAAAATTAGTTTTATTCCACTGCCTAATTTTATATTTGACATTACTCAAATTCTTGGCAACTCTGAATATAGATGTCCCATTAATTTTGATACTAGTGTATCTTTCTCTTTAAGGTCAAGTGGCTTAGCCAAATGCTTTTCAAACCTAAACAAAAAGTTCCTCTTTTGGTCCAAGTGATCGAGTATCAAAGATATAGGAGAGTGGTTAGAACCAACATTGGCCAAGGCAAACAAGGAGCATTTTAAAAGAGAAGTCCAATTAAAATAAATTACATCTTTTTCCAATCCAACCTAAATACACTCCTCCCCGAGTCTCCAATTAGACCAAGTAAAGTCAACTCCTTGAATTTCCACATCAATAAGAGGTAGCTCATTAATGAAACTCATAAGTTCTAGCCTACTATCCAAGTTAGCAGCTAAGCCTCCCTTTCTCTCATTTTCTCTCTAAGGGGAGTTGAAATCTCCCATAATGATCCATTTATTTCTTTCCAAAGAACTAATACCCTAATTCTATCCCAGTATTTGGATCTTCCCCTTTTCTAATTGGGAGAATACACATTAGTAATGGTCCAATTATCACTATATTAAATATTAGTAAAATTGATAAAAATGATATTTCCTTCTTCATACAAGAGTTCACCTTTGATTTTAGTAGCATTCCAAAAAATATCAAGGCCCCTAGAGGCACTTTTTGAACTAGATCCAATAACCACAAATTTCTTAAAGACTTTCAAACTTTCCACTCTATCCTTAGTCATTTTAGTTTCCTTAATCAACACAATATCAGGCCTATGGTCTCTGATCCAATTTATCAAAACATCTTGCTTATGTGGTCCATTATGAACACAGATATTCTATGATATCAACTTCATTTTCTCTTAACAACACAGGCATCCTAGATGGTCAGGTGGTTACCATCTACAATACTCTTACTTACCTCTTCTTCTCTAATTGAGATGACCTTTATTATGCCTAATGTTCTTGGTTTATCCCCCATATCTACTTTATTCTTACTTCTTGTAGCAATCAGTGAAGACAAAGTTGGTGAAGGATCCCTGTTATTCTTTTTTGTGGACTTCTTCTTGGAACCATTTTCCCATTACTCCTTAATAGAAGTCTCCACACCTTCACACTGCATAAATAAGTACTCCACATTTCTAGCCAAAGGAATTGCCATGGTCATGTCCTTATTACCACCCACTAACTTAGAGATAGGGATATTAGAGCCCTCTAAAATGTTACATGGTTTAGAATATACAAAAGGGAGGAGAATCGACATTACAGTTTCCATCGACTCTCTAGTCAGATGAATTTCCACTTCCTCTAGAGATTGGTCCTAAAAAAATTTAGGAACAAAAAATATAATAACCAAATCCATTTGAAAAAAGTTAGATGATTCTTAGTCACCCTAACCTTGAGAAGAAGCCTCCACATCCTTCTCTTCTTTGTGGCTTTCTTGAGGGGCACATGTAGGAGTAGCCTTTGATCAAGCCAAGTTTTTTGGGTTTAGACCAAAGCTCACATTCAGAAGCTTTAAAGATCCTTTGGTCTCTTGAGTCACATCCCCAACTTTTTAATCCTTACCCATATCAAGACCTTCCTTATCAAGGTCCTTATCCTTGTTATTGGTATCATCTTGAGGTTTCTCCATTACCTTCATTTTCTTATTCTAGGCTTTTTTTGGTGCCTTTCTAGATTTATCTTTTGCAATCTTTTGGAATATGACTCACAATTTTGCAATGAAAGCAAGTAAACATGACCCTAGTCTCATAATCTATTTTTTGCATCCATTTTCAAAGATTAGAATGGATTTCAATAATCTCTAGCATATTCTTATCCTATTCCACCCTGATACAAATCCTAGCATAGGTAAGTCTCATTCAGGATGTCATCACAGGGTCAATAGAAAGGAGCTCACAAAGAACTAGTCATCCCTTTAAAGATGTCCTCATACCAAAATTCTAGTGGAATCTTAGGAATTCTCACCCAAGTAGGAGCTTGAACAAAAAAAGGATCTTTCAAATCAAGATTAGGTGACCATTTCTGAAGGGCAAGGGTAGACTTACCAATCACCCAAGGACTAGCACAAAAGATCTTAGTTAAGTCCTCATGACAAGAGAAGGAAAAGGAAAGAAATCCCTTTCTCATAGAAAAGACCTCTCCTTGATCCTTAAGGTCCCACTTCTTCTTCACAAATTCGCTAACAACATCAATGTTGGGTCTAGGCCACACAAATTTACCAACTAATGTCATCACCATAAGCTCAATATTATGATTAGTGAGAAAGTTTGGAACAATAATCACAAACTTCCCCTTTTCTTTGTTAGATATGTCTTTGAAATCTAGAAATATGGACTTCTCGTGGGGCTTAATTCCAAAAAGAGTAGTCTAAGGTTTTAACAAGACCTTCCCACCCCGTGGTTGTAGGGGATCACAAGAAGATCTAGCTTGACCAATTTCATGACTCGAGGAGTCCTACAGTTAAATATTCTACATCTGCTAACCACCTTCCAATCATTCCATTTCCCCCGATCTTTTTAGAAGGCTTGTGGGTCCCCATCGATCTCACCTTCCTCTACTTTCCCTAAGTCACTAGAATCATGAGATCTCCCAGAGATCGCACGCTCTGCTTGTCATAGTTTCTATCTACTTGTAAATTCAAATTTCCTCCTCCCTCCTTGCTCACATCGTATCTTATATTTTTGTTATTTTTTCCTTCTAGGATTGATTGTGTAACAACTTTTTTATCTTAATGTTTTGGATCATACTACATGATCCATCATTTTTAATTCCTTTGCTCTCGTGCATCTTGATGATGGATCATGTAGTATGAGCTAAATTGTTGATGCTAAAAAAAATGTTACACAATCAATCCCAGAAGAAAAATAGTACACTGGAAATTTTATTGACTTAAGCTTATATTTTATTATCTTTGAGTTTGAATTTTTTATATTTGTTAGTGAAATGTTAGGAAAAAGGTTAACTAGTCTAATAATGTATTATGAACCAAACCCACTCATATCAATAATCTCAATAGTGGAAATGTCACTTGATCCAACTTCAAACCAATTGAGGTAGACAGAAGTTGGATATATAGTTATTTGGAATTTATTTTTCCTTTTTTCTATTGATTGATTCAAGTTGATTTTATGTAGCAAGGACTAGGTAAAAGGCATGAAATTATATATTGATCAACATAGCAAAATACTATATATCTAATAAAACAATAATAAACATGTATCTAGAAAGGATAGTCAAAGAGGAACATGGCACTAAAATTTGGGCTCATAATAAAAACTAATGAATCATACAACACCATCATCCTACAAAGTCAAAAGATAATATTATTTTTTATTCTAAAACCAAAATGTCACTATAATGCTTCCTTTGAAAAATCTTTGAATAGGTGTCAAATTAATTTGGTAACCACAAACTATGTCAATATCTAACAAAGTCTTGGTCTTTTTTTCAAGATATGATCTTCTCATCTCACTTAATCTTCTCTAAATATGTATGCTTTAAGAAAATGGTGTTTTGTGTTGAAAAAGGGCTTGCCTCAATAAAGCCCATGGAGGATTCAAACTTCCCTACAATAATGATGATTATGAAATAAGTTTAATTTGAAGTACAATGTTGAATAGCACAAGATTGTACCTCAAACATGATGATGTTGATAAGTGTATGTTAATGAATGAGGAAAAGATGTTTTTATATAGGGTTTCCAAGGTTTTTATAAATTATGCCAACCTCAAATAGTTATAAACAAATCTCAAGATCAAACAAGAGATACAAGTTCTTGTTGTTGCAATATGTGAATAGAAGCTTGTAGTTAGAACAATAACTATGTTTTTTTAAGTCGTGTTACAAAAGATTACAGAAGGATTTTTTTTTTAGAATTAATTTATAGGCTAGGAAAGTAGCGGATGTCACCAATCAAACTAGTAATAAAAAAAATCATAGCTATCATTGATTCAAAATACATGAATTGTTTTTCAAAATTAGTTTCTAAATTAGAATGGAATCTTCTTCACATGAAGTTATTTGTAAGCTTCTAGTAATTTAGAATTTTAAATTCATAAATACAAATTTACAAATGAAAGTAATTTCATAATCTATAATAGGCACAACATGTTTTAAAATAATTTAAACTGTAAACAATTAGAAGTAATAATTTTAAGTAGTTAAATAGATTCTTTAAAAAATTTAAATATCTTTAATCGTAGTTTCGCTTTGTATTACATATGTATAGCCAAATTGTCTAATGCATTATTTGTACCATATATCCATATATCATGTAGTTTGACCCTTCAACCTTCATTGCAAAGCTAACCAAATCTCTTTAGTTCCACCAAACTTAGATTAGAGTTGAACAATTTTTCAATTCTTTCAAAATCATTCAATCATAAAATAAATATATATTTCATGTTGAATATGTTAGTATTTGTAAAATTTGGCTTTCTAAATTTGTTCAGAGTCCAAATCATTGTAATGACCCTTAAATAAATTACTCACATCTAAATATTGGGCAAAACCAAAGCATTCATATAAATTACTTAGATCTAAAACATCCACATAATATAAAACAAGTTTGCACATGTGAACTAGATGCAACAAGATGTTTCACATTCATCATTCAAATGATTGCATGCATACATTGTTACATATATTCATTATTTTTTATAGTTAAGACTTCAACAATTGCAAAGATATTCTACCAAATTTGGAAATATTCTAAATGTTGTTGATTTTGAAGACAATTGCTAAATTACTTTTGCAATTTTGACAAGTTAACTTAACATTGTGAGCACATATTTGATAGTTTATTGCTGTATAAGTATGATATTTCATCATTCAACTTGCAATGGATAGTAATAAAAGTCTAGTGCATAATGTGCTAATAAAAGATAGAGTGGGAGGTTAAGATGTTGGGAGTATAATTCTAAACTATTTAAACCAAAAGAGGGGTAAAATTTTTAATGAATATCAAAGAGAGCTAAACAACACAAGAAACAAAGAGAACTACATAACTTTATCCTGGTCCACAAGTTGATCTAGCATCTGAGATAAATCAAGGGGAAGCATCCTAGGATCAAGAATGTTCCAAGCCGACCCTTGCTCAAAGGCCCATTTAGCCAGACAATTAGCCACATCGTTCCACTCACAAGGGATATGCATAAAGGACACAAAATCTAGAGAATTGCATAACTGAATGATCTGCTGAATAGCCAGAGCCAAATGCCAATCTACATGCACAAGGTTCCTATTATGCAATAAGTTCACAACCACCTGCGAGTCAATCTCACAAATGATTCTTTTCCAGCCACATAGACAACACTGTTCCACTACAACCAAGATAGCTAGGGCTTCCATGAGGTTATTAGTATGGTAACCCTTGTATATAGAAAACAAAAACTAGATATCACCAGAACTATCACGCCCAACTCCCCCAATACCAGCCGAACCAAGATTTCCCCGAGAAGAACCATAATTCTAAACTATTTAATTAGAAGTTGATATAAGATTTTATTCAAAAAATCTATCTACAATCTATGGGAATAAAATGTAGCATTCTATACCAAAGTTAAGGTGCAAGACAATAAGTAAAAGATTTCTATACACACTGTTAAATGTGACCTAGTTAGAGGATTTCAATCACCCTGTTAGGAGTGAGCCTTGTTAGAAGACTTTATAACATTCAGACCAAAAGGTAATTGTCTCACCAACAAGTGGCAGGATTGGCATCATTGATAAAATAATGATTGTTCCATGATATGTTATATACTTCAAACAATCTCTTTTCAAAAATCTCCCTCTTTGGCATTGATGGCAAACCAATACCAACAACGATACCAAAAAGAAAATTAATATCTTTGAAATTTCTCCCTCTATCAGTATATGTCCTTCCTTTGTATAAGGTAATGTAAGCTTTGTCAATCTCCTTCAATGTATCTTCTCCCTCTGACTTAAATATCTCTCTCTATATCTCCTTCTTTCTTTCTTATATCCCCCTCTTTGACAACAATGCCAAAGACTTATCATCTTTTCATACAAATATAATCAATTCAAGTTCTCCCTATTTCATGTTGCATGTGACTATAAATTGTTTGATTTGGCTCCTTCATTACTTTAGGCAGCTCCTAAAGTAAGATCCACTACATCAAGTTGTAAGATATAACATTCAACTCAATTGATGCAGGGTACTACTCATGTTTCTTAAGTAGCTTTGGATAGGGGTATCACCCCTAGTTTACCTCTAAGATATTCATGTGCATCCTTAGGTAAAGCTTTTATGAATATATCAACTATTTGTTTTTCTGTACTCACATATTTCATTCTCACTTCTTTGTCTTGAACCAACTCTCTCAAGTATTGATACTTGATTACGATGTGCTTTGTCTTTGTGTGCATCATAGGGTTCTTTGATATGTTTATAGCACTTTTATTATCACAATAAAATACCATAGGTTTAGTAATTTCTTTCTTCATGCCCTTAATTGGTTATTTGTGTGTCACCTAATTTAGTGTTGTAATATGAATACTAACTATTAAATGAAAGCATTAACAATACTAAGCAAGCTAACACTTAAGATAGGACTGAGGGTTATCACCACAAAAAGGAAGTAAACCAAGAATGGCAGGCTCCTAATGGCATAACACATGATATAAAAGATTTGTCCCTAATTAAGATATGTATGCTCACATGTACGCTCAAGTTTTTTATGGATGGATGGAGTGGATGAAGCAAGGTTTCAACAATGGATTCATGGAGGTATTTCAGCATTATAATAGTATTTTGGTAGATTTTAGGCTCTCAAAATAGCATTATAAGTTTGCTTCAAAAGTGGATGATGTTTGTGAAGGGAGAGGCTTCTATTTATAGGCCAAGGGGTAGAGGGGTGGATGGTCAAGATGCAAGGATGGCAAAATGGTGACGGAGTGTTAGGATGCACTCAAAGGAGAGCACATGGATTGTGCTTGTTTGAAGCCAATTAGGAGGTGACACATGTCACAGGGTGATTGGATGTGAGAGGGTAGCATATGGGTTGGTCAAAAGAGTAATGAGGGAGGTTGGGCCATAAATGGGGATGGTTGGGTCATAAATAGAGATGGTTGGGGGGAGAATGAGATTGTTGACTTTGGCTTGGGTTAGCAAGTCTTAACCCATGTTTATGATTGTGCACATGATTAGAAGAGGATTAGGCTTGGATTAGAGAGGGATTAGGGGGTAAGTGGCTTAGATTTGATGGGATGGGTTAGTTAGGTGGCTAAGTGAGGTTAGTATGTGTGAATGGGTCAGATTAGGAGTTAGATAGGGTTTAGAGAGGCTCTTAGGATTTTAGATATTTTATTAAATGATTTATTTAATAAAATGGGGATATAGAATTAAATTGAATAGATTTGAGGATTTATTCAATTTAATAGGGGAAGAGGGATTTAATTGATAAATTGATTTTGGGTGATCTTTTAATTTTATCAATTGGACTATAGTTAATTAAATTAACTAATTAACTAGGGGATGACAATAGATTAATTTAAATATTAAATACTTAATTAATGATGCCTTAGCAGATGACTAAATAGGATTACTTAAGTGATGTAATCAGATTTAGGTGTCTAAATTTTGCTCCTCTTTGAGATAGTGTTGGAACAATACTATTTCAAAGAACTTTGAAGATAGATGACATGAAGAAAACTTTGAAAGCAACATGATTGCCCTAGTCTTGAATAGAAGAGGAGAGAGTGGACTGTGTGATGCCCCCTCAAGAAGATGGCAGGGAGAGAAGGTGAGGCCTGATAGCTTCTTGAAAGGTACAAGAATCTAGGGCAAGTAGGAGGACTAAGAGTGGCGAAGAGAGGTGGTTCAAGGAAGCACATACTCTCACTATGGGAGAATGATATAGAGGAAAACCTTGGGTGCAAGGATAACTAATGGCGAAGAACACTAGCTACAGGGAGAGGGGGGAGGGGGAGTGGTTTTCTAAATTGAACCCAGGGAAGTGATTTGGAAGATGGGAGATTTGGGGAGATTTACGAGTCGAGGATTTATGATTGGTGATAACTAAGATTTTGATTGATGCAAGAGCTATGATTATGATTGATGTAGGAGCTATGATTATGATTGATGCAAGAGCTATGATTATGATTGATAAAGGAGCTATGATTATGATTGATGAAGGAGCTAAGAGTATGATTGATGAAGGAGCTAAAATTATGATTGATGAAGGAGCTAAGAGTATGATTGATGAAGGAGCTAAGATTATGATTGATAAAGGAGCTATGATTATGATTGATGAAGGAGCTAAGATTATGATTGTAAGACTGATTGGATGAGATGCTTGGATAGGATGGAATGTTTTGATAAGATGGGAGTATTAAGTATTCCATTGAAGCTTGAGCGTGTGGATGTTCCAAAGGGGAGCACCACCATGTAGTTGAGCACTTATTTTGATATAGGAATATTGGGAATATGCCAAGATTACTAAGAACATCAAGGCCTTTTTACCAATATTACATAGGACTGACGCGAAACAAACATACAAGGATTGCCCCAGCATCACACATGAATCCTGAAAGAATCAAAGTGGAAATGATACCGGGTAACCCACAAGCAAATAATATTTCCCAACTGCACCATGTAACCACAAGTGATCGCATGTTTGGACTATGCAAGGGTCATATTTGACTGACTTGCAAGCAGAAAAGAAAATGAAAAAGACCTGATCAAAACCTTGTGCTTGAATTGCCCCATTAATAGCACACCATGATATAAAAGATCATGGCGACCATGAGGAGGGAACAACCCAAATCACTTGGAAGAGATACTTTAAGAACCAAACGTGAAATCCTGAAAAGAAAATAAATCAAAAGAAAATGTAAATCCATGAAAAGTAACCTTTTGCCAAAGAGATCGGTACGACTGGATACTGACGGACCAAGATCAGGCGAGAGGAAGGATGCATCCTACAAGGATCTATCAGTAATATTGAGAACTAGGATGAGCTAGGCAACCATCACTTTTTAGGAAAATATTTTGATGACAAGGGATCTCGTATGAGGATTCGCTAAAGCACCTAACCAAGAGAACTGCAAGTTAGAATCAAGCATGAACTAACACGAAGAGATGAGAGATATACAATGATACCAAGTGAAGGATGGACAGGCAAGGATCGTACAGTGGACAAACCAAAGTATTTACAAGGGATTACCATACAAAAGCTTATCATGATAGGATAGTGGTGGGAAAGATGAAGATGAGAAGATTAGGAGAAGAAAATCTAGGGATGAAGAGATAGTGCGATGAAAAGTGTGAGATGAGAAGCTAGTGGAAAGAAATAGGATACAACATACTGTTACAATAGGGGAGGAGAGGTGTGGAAAGGATGGAGGTAGTTGCTGACTTGACTATTATGATGGTGGGTATTGAAGCTTGTTGCCGAAGATATGGATAACGTGTAATGGAAGTGATGGAGAATGTTGTTGGTTCTATAAAAGGTGAGTGAATTTGATGAGATCCCAACAACAAGAAGTGTTAGCTGAAGCATAAGAAAAGTGTGAGCGAGGAATTAAGTTGCGAGTGAAATACCAATGGCCGATTTGCAAGAGCAGAGGCAGAAAATGCCAGAGGCGATAGAAGGAGGAACAGGGGGATGGAGTGAGGAAATGGTTGTGGGGGCAGAAGCGAGGCGTAAAGCAAAGCCAACAAGAAGGAAGAGAAACCTTGCCATGTTGAAGTGTGCGACATTGTGATCGGGGAGTGGTGGAGGCTAGCAAAATTAATCTAGCTCAAAATCAGCCAGAAGAGGAAGAAGAAGATCCAACCTTGCTGCAACTATTAGCAGAAGGTGCGATGCAACAAACAGAGTTGAAGGAAAAAGAGAAGGAGACAAACTTACCAAGTGTGGGAGTGTTGTTAGAGGAAGCAAGTGTAGAAGATCAACCATCTATAGAAGAGACTCTTCTAGAAGAGGAACAAAGATTCGTGATGTGACCAACAATGGTCTTATTGAAGAAGGGAAAAAGAAGTCTAGGGGATATGATGCAGAGCTCTGGGGAACAAAAGGGTGACCTAGTGTTGTCTGCATTTCGGCCATTTCAAGCATTGCAATCCGATGCCACAATACAAGTGGCTCATGATGTGGCTGTGGTGATGGAGAAAGCATTGGCAGTGGAAAAAGAATGGGTTGACTAGGCGGAGAAAGATACAAATTTCTTTCAAGGCCTAATTGAAAGAGCACGAGAGGATGGTGCACGGACTGAAGTTGAGCACCTAGGGATGATGTTAATGATGGAGAAAATAAGAGTGGAGACTATGGAGGTGACTTTGGCAGCTGAGAGAGTGGTGATGGAAAGATGTGAAAATGAATTAGTGCTCCTGTGGTCGCAAGCAGAAGCGTTTAGGGAGTCAGCAGTGGAAACCAATAGTTTAGCATGGAGCTCACAAGAGTAGCTGAATGCAAGTAATGCGTGCATTACATGGTACCAGAATTAGTTGAATACGGTGAAATATGAGAGGGAGTTAATAAAAATGCTAGCGAATAGATATGAAAGAGAACGCGATATTGTATAGAGGACAACAACTATTCCAAGACCAAAAAGACTACGGGCAGAAATGAAAGATGTCATGGAGCAATTAGTGAGGGTGGCACGAGAGGCGGCATACTACATGGGATTATATCACCAAGCGGTCCCTTTGGAGCAATGGAGAGGAGTTGTATACTCTGAAAAACATTTTATAGAGTAGATAAACACACTCTTGAGGCAAGGTAACATCCCAATCCCAATGGATACACTTTGGGCAGGTGTGAGGATGACTCCAGGGGCATCATCATCTGGGACTAGGTCTGAAGGAATGCCATTGATTGGACACCCTGTCTTGCCACCTCCCCTAGGGAGGCCAGAATAAAAAATTGGCCAAACATTATTAGTTAAATGGAATGTTGTTATTGTTGTTGTAGGAGAATAAAAAGTTTGTGCTTGTTGTTGTGGCAATCAAAGGGACAACAGATGTTGTTCATAATGTAATGTCATGTTTTGTTTTTGGGATTTTTATGGAAGATATATGGATGTTTTTGTGTTTTTGTTGAGTATTTAAATGTTTTTGGGATGTGTGATATATATCTAAATGTTTTTTGTGTTTTGGTGATAAATAATGAAATAGTTTGACTCTTGTAAAAGTGGGAACAATACAATCTGTAGAATAAGGGTAACCATGACTTGTAGGCGAGAATGTCTGTGTAGATTTAGCAAGTATGACAGACAATAATAAGACAAAATGTGGGGACTTGTCTCTAGGTGTGTGATGAGATAGATGTTTATGAACCATGGAAAAGGCATTGGGACCTATGCAAGGCTTGTGATGGCCAAAAGAGTTTAAACAGGGTCTTGAAAAGGTCAAAAGAGGGCTTTGAAAAAGGCGTTGGGGCCAAAAAAGATGTCTCAGGGGCCTAAAAAAGGCGTTTGAGTCTAAAAAGATGTCTCAGGGGCCAAAAAAGGTCAAAATAGGGCCTTGAAAAAGGTGTTTGGGCCTAAAAGGTAGTTCAAATGCTTGAAAAAAAGTACTTGGGCCTATAAAGGCATTTTTGGGGCTTGAAAAGGTCAAAATAGGGCCTTGAAAAAGGTGCTTTGAGCCTAAAAAGGCATTTTGAGGGCCTAAAAAAGGTGCTTGGGCCTATAAAGGCATTTTTGGGGCTTGAAAAGGTCGAAATAGGGCCTTGAAAAAGGCACTTTGAGCTTAAAAAGGCATTTTGAGGGCCTAAAAAAGGCACTTGGGCCTATAAAGGCATTTCTAGGGGTTGAAAAGGTCAAAATAGGGCCTTGAAAAAGGCACTTTGAGAAAGCACCTTTTTCAAGGCCCTATTTTGACCTTTCCAAGCCCCAAAAATGCCTTTATAGGCCTAAGCACCTTTTTCAAGCATCTAAACTACCTTTTTAGGCCCAAACACCTTTTTCAAGGCCCTATTTTGACCTTTTTTGACCCACGAAACATCTTTTTAGGCTCAAACACCTTTTTTAGGCCCTTGAGACATCTTTTTTGGCCCACACGTCTTTTTCAAGGCCCTCTTTTGGCCTTTTCAATACCTTGTTTGAACTCTTTTGGCCATCACAAGCCTTGCATAGGTCCCAATGCCTTTTCCACGCCTCATAAACATCTGTCTCATCACACACCTAGAGACACGTCCCCACATTTTGTCTTATTATTATCTGTCATACTTGCTAAATCTACACAAACATTCTCACCTATAAGTCATGGTTACCCTTATTCTACATATTGTATTGTTCCCACTTTTACAAGAGTCAAACTATTTCATTATTTATCATCAAAACACAAAAAAATTCAGATATATATCACACATCCCAAAAACATTTAAATATTCGAAAAAAAACACAAAAACATCCATATATCTTCCATAAAAATCCCAAAAACAATACATGACATCACATTATGAACAACATGTGTTGTCCCTTTGATTGCCACAACAACAAGCACAAACTTTCTATTCTCCTACAACAGCAACAACAACATTCCATTTAACTAATAATGTTTGGCCAATTTTTTTATTTTGGCCTCCCTGGGGGAGGTGGCAAGACAAGGTGTCCAATCAATGGCATTCCTTTAGACCCAGTCCTAGATGATGATGCCCCTGGAGTCATCCTCACACCTGCCCAAAGTGTATCCATGGGGATCGGGATGTTACCACACCTCAAGAGTGTGTTTATCTGTTCCATAAAATATTTTTTAGAGTATACAACTCCTCTCCTTTGCTCCAATGAGACCGCTTGGTGATATAATCCCATGTAATATGCCGCCTCTTGCGTAACCCTTACTAATTGCCCCATGACATCTTTCATTTCTGCTCGTAGTCTTTCTGCTTCTGGAATAGTTCTTGTCCTTTGCGCAATATCATGTTCTCTTTCATATCTATTTGCTAGCATTTTTATTGACTCCCTCTCATTTTTCACTGTATTCAATTGATTTTGGTACCACGTAATGCACACATTACTTGCATTCAGCTGCTCTTGTGACCTCCACGCTAAACTATTGGTTTGCACTGTTGACTCCTTGAATGCTTCTACTTGCAACCGCAGGAGCACTAATTCATTTTTGCATCTCTCCATCGTTGCTCTCTCAGCTACCAAAGTCGCCTCCATAGTCTCCACTCTTGTTTGCTCCATCATTAACATCATCCCTAGGTGCTCAACTTCAGTTTGTGCACCATCCTCTCATGCTCTTTCAATCAGGCCTTGAAAGAAATTTGCATCTATCTCCACCTGGTCAGCTCATTCTTTTTCCACTGCCAATGCTTTCTCCATCACCATAGCTACATCATGAGCCACTTGTACTGCAACATCGGATTGCAATGCTTTAAATGGCCAAAATGCAGACAACACTGGGTCACCCTTTTGTTCCCCAGAGCTTTGCATCATATCCCCTAGACTTCTTTTTCCCTTCTTCCATAAGACCGTTGTTGGTCGCATCACGGATCTTTGTTCCTCTTCTAGAAGAGTCTCTTCTACAGATGGTTGATCTTCTGCACTTGCTCCCTCTAACAACACTCCCACACTTGGTAAGTTTGTCTCCTTCTCTTTTTCCCTTGACTCTATTTGTTGCATCGCACCTTCTACTAATAGTTACAGCAAGGTCGAATCTTCTTCTTCCTCTTCTGGCTGATTTTGAGCTGGATTAATTTTGCTAGCCTCCACCACTCCCCGATCACAATGTTGCACACTTCGACGTGGCAAGGTTTCTCTTCCTTCTTGTTGGCTCCACTTTACACCCCGCTTCTACCCCCACAACCCTTTCCTTTCTCCTTGGCTTTCATTTTCCTCTTCACTCCATCCCCCTGTTCCTCCTTCTATCGCCTCTGACATTTTCTGCCTCTGCTCTTGCGAATCAGACATTGGTATTTTTCTCAATTTAATTCTTCGCTCACACTTTTCTTATGCTAACACTTATTGTTGTTGGGCTTTCATCAAATTCACTCACCTTTTGTAGAACCAACAACATTCTCCATCACTTCCATTAAATGCTATCCATATCTTCAGCAACAAGCTTCAATACCCACCATCATAATAGTCAAGACAACAACTACCTCTGTCCTTTCCACACCTCATCTCCCCTATAGTCACAGTATGCTATATCCTATCTCTTTCCACTAGCTTCTCATCCCACGCTTTTCATTGCACTATCTCCTCATCCCAAGATTTTCTTCTGCTAACCTTCTCATCTTCATCTTTCCCACCACTATCCTATCACACTAAGCTATTGTATAGTAATCCCTTGTAAATACTTTGATTTTTCCATAGTATGTTCCTTGCATGCCAGTCCTTCACTGGGTATCATTGTATATCTCTTCTCTCTTTGTGTTAGTTCATGCTTGATCATAACTTGCAGTTCTCTTGGTTAGGTGCTTTAGCGAATCCTCATACAAGATCCCTTGTCATCAAAATGTTTTCCTAAAAAGTTTTGATTGCCCAGTTCATCCTAGTCCTCGATATTATTGAAAGATTCTTGTAGGATGCATCCTTCTTCTCGTCTGATCTTGGTCCCTTAGTATCTAGTCCTACCGATCTCTTTGGCAAAAGGTTACTTTTTTATGGATTTACATTTTCTTTTGTTTTATTTTCTTTTCAGGATTTCACGTTTGATTCTTCAAGTATCTCTTCCAAGTGATTTGGGTTGTTCCCTCCTTATGGTCCCCACAATCTTTTATATCATGGTGTTCTATGAATGGGGCCATTCAAGAGCAAGGTTTTGATCAGGTCTTTTTCTTTTTCTTTTTTTCTTGTGAGTTAGTCGGATATGACCCTTGCATAGTCCAAACATGTGATCACTTGTGTTTACATGGTGCACTTGGAAAATATTGTTTGCTTGTGGGTTACTCGGTATCATTTCCACTTTGATTCTTTTGGGATTCATGTGTGATGCTAGGGAAATCCTTGTGTGTTTGTTTTGCATCAGTCCTATGTAATATTGGTAAAAAGGCCTTGATGTTCTTAGTAACCTTGGCATATTCCCAATATTCCTATATCAAAATAAGTGCTCAACTACATGGTGGTGCTCCCCTTTGGAACACCCACACGCTCAAGCTTCGCTAGATTACTTCACACTCCCCTCTTATCAAAACATCCCATCCTATCCAAGCATCCCATCCAATCAGTCTTACAATCGTGATCTAACAGTTTTATCCATATCATAATCATAGCTCCTTCATCAATCATAATCATTGTTCCTTCATCAAACATAATCTTAGCTCCTTCATCAATCATAATCATAGCTCCTTCATCAATCATAATCATAGCTCCTTCATCAATCATAATCATAGCTCCTACATCAATCTACATCTTAGTCATCACCAATCATAACTCCTCAAATCATAAATCTCCCCAAATCTCCCATCTTCCCAATCCCTACCCTTGGTTCAATTTTAGAAACCCAATCATCCTCGCACCTCTCCCTGTAGCTTGTGTTCTTCCCCATTGGTTATCCTTGCACCCAAGGTTTTCCTCTATATCATTCTCCAATAGTGAGAGTATGTGCTTCCTTGAACCACCTCTTTTCGCCACTCTCAGTCCTCCTCCTTGCCCTAGATTCTTGTACCTTTCAAGAAGCTATCGGGCCTTACCTTCTCTCCCCGCCATCTTCTTGAGGGGGCATCACATAGTCTAGTCTCTCCTTTTCTATTAAAGACTGGGGCAATCATGTTGCTTTCAAAGTTTTCTTCATGTTGTCTATCTTCAAACTTCTTTGAAATAGTATTGTTCCAACACTATCTCAAAGAGGGGCAAAATGTAAACACCTAAATCTGATTACATCACTTAAGTAATCCTATTTAGTCATCTTTTAAGGCATCATTAATTAAGTATTTAATACTTAATTAATCTATTGTCATCCCCTAGTTAATTAGTTAATTTAATTAACTATAGTCCAATTGATAAAATTAAAAGATCACCCAAAATCAATTTATCAATTAAATCCCTATTCCTCTATTAAATTGAATAAATCCTCAAATCTATTCAATTTAATTCTATTTCCCTATTTTATAAAATATCTAAAATCCTAAGAGCCTCCCTAAACCCTATCCTAACCCCTAATCCAACCCATTCACACATACTAACCTCACTTAGCCACTTAACTAACCCATCCCATCAAATCTAAGCCACTTACCCCCTAATCCCCCTCTAATCCAAGCCTAATCCTCTTCTAATCATGTGCACAATCATAAACATGGGTTAAGCCTTACTAACCCAAGCCAAAGTCAACAATCTCATTCTCCCCTCAACCATCAACATTTATGACCCAAGCCAAAGTCAACAATCTCATTCTCCCCTCAACCATCTCCATTTATGACCCAACCATCCCCATTTGTGGCTCAATCTCCCTCATTACTCCTTTAACCAACCCATATCCTACCCTCTCACATCCAATACCCTATGACATGTGTCACCTCCTAATTGGTTTCAAACAAGTACAATCCATGCGCTCCCCTTTGAGTGCATCCTAGCCCTCCATCACCATCTTGCCATCCTTGCATCTTGAGCATCCATCCCTCTACTCCTTAGCCTATAAATAGAAGCCTCTCCCTTCACAAACATCATCCACTTTTGAAGCAAACTTATAATGCTATTGTGAGAGCCTAAAAACTACCAAAATACTATTATAATGCTGAAATACCTCCATGAATCCATTGTTGAAACCTTGCCTCATCCACTCCATCCATCCATCTAGAAATTGAGTGTACATGTGAGCATACATATCTTAATCAAGGACAAATCCTTTGTATCATGTGTTATGCCATTAGGAGCCTACCATTCTTGGTTTACTTCCTTTTGTGGTGATAACCCTCGGTCCTATCTTAAGTGTAAGATTGCTTAGTATTGTTAATGCTTTCATTGAATAGTTAGTATTCATATTACAACACTAAATTAGGTGATATGAATACTAACTATTAAATGAAAGCATTATGAAAGCATATGGAGGGGTTTCAACATTATGACGGTTTCAAAAGTGGATGATGTTTGTGAAGGGAGAGGCTTCTATTTATAGGCCAAGGAGTAGAGGGATGGACAGTCAAGATGCAAGGATGGCAAGATGGTGAGAGAGGGCTAGGATGCGCTCAAAAGAGAGCACATGGATTGTGCTTGTTTGAAGCCAATTAGGAGGTGACACATGTCACAAGGTGATTGGATGTGAGAGGGTAGGATATGGGTTGGTCAAAGGAGTAATGAGGGAGGTTGATCCATAAATGGGGATGGTTGGGTGATAAATAGAGATGGTTGGGGGGAGAATGAGATTGTTGTATCACCTAATTTAGTTTTGTAATATGAATACTAACTATTAAATGAAAGCATTAACAATACTAAGCAAGCTAACACTTAAGATAGGACTGAGGGTTATCACCACAAAAGGAAGCAAACCAAGAATGGTAGGCTCCTAATAGCATAACACATGATAAAAGGATTTGTCCTTGATTAAGATATGTATGCTCACACGTATGCTCAAGTTTTAGATGGATGGATGGAGTGGATGAAGCAAGGTTTCAACAATAGATTCATGGAGGTATTTCAACATTATAATAGTATTTTGGTAGTTTTTAGGCTCTCAAAATAGCATTATAAGTTTGCTTCAAAAGTGAATGACGTCTGTGAAGGGAGAGGCTTCTATTTATAGGCCAAGGGGTAAAGGGATGGATGGTCAAGATGCAAGGATGGCAAGATGGTGAGGGTGGGCTAGTAGGTACTCAAAGGAGAGCACATGGATTGTGTTTGTTTGAAGTCAATTAGGAGGTGACACATGTCATAGGGTGATTGGATGTGAGAGGGTAGGATATGGGTTGGTCAAAGGAGTAATGAGGGAGGTTGAGCCATAAATGGGGATGGTTGGGTCATAAATAGAGATGGTTGGGTGGAGAATGAGATTGTTGACTTTAGCTTGGGTCATAAATGCTAGAGGGTCAGGGGAGAATGAGATTGTTGACTTTGGCTTGGGTTAGCAAGTCTTAACCCATGTTTATGATTGTGCACATGATTAGAAGAGGATTGGGCTTGGATTAGAGGGGGATTAGGGGGCAAGTGGCTTAGATTTGATGGGATGGGTTAGTTAGGTGGCTAAGTGAGGTTAGTATGTGTGAATGGGTTGAATTAGGGGTTAGGATAGGGTTTAGGGAGGCTCTTAGGATTTTAGATATTTTATTAAATAATTTATTTAATAAAATGGGGATATAGAATTAAATTGAATAGATTTGAGGATTTATTCAATTTAATAGGGGAAGAGGGATTTAATTGATAAATTGATTTTGGGTGATCTTTTAATTTTATCAATTGGACTATAGTTAATTAAATTAACTAATTAACGAGGGGATGACAATAGATTAATTTGAATATTAAATACTTAATTAATGATGCCTTAGGAGATGACTAAATAGGATTACTTAAGTGATGTAATTAGATTTAGGTGTCTACAATTTGATCCATACCACATTTGTTCAATTTATTGCAGCAACCACATATTCAACTTCAACAGTAGATTGAGCTATACAATTTTGTTTCTTATTGATCCAAATGACTAGTCTCTTTCCTAAGAAAAATGCTCCACCACTTGTACTCTTTTTGTCATCAATGTTTCTAGCCCAATCAACATCTGTATAGGCTCTTAACTCAAATTTATCATTTTTCTCGTAGTATAGACCATAATCTTTTGTTCCTTTTAGATATCTCATAATTCTCTAAATAGCCATCAAATGATTCTCCTTAGGATTTGCAGAAAATCTTGCAACGATCCCAACAGCTAATGTAATGTTAGGTCTGCTATGTACTACATATTGCAACTTGCCAATCATAGACCTATACAATGTTTGATTCACTTTAGTAGAATCATTAGTCTTTGAAAGTTTGTGTCCTGTGACCATAGGAGTGCTAACTGGTTTTGAATCTTCCATACCAAAAGTTTTCAATATTTCCTTTACATACTTAGACTGAGTGTAAATACCATATTTTATCTAATATACTTGTAAACTAGCAAAGAACTTTATCTCTCCAAACATAGACATCTCAAATTCTTTCTTCATTTCATTTGCAAATGTCTTACATAATGTATTTTGACCTCCAAATATGATATCATCAACAAAAAATTCAGCTAGTAAAATACCTTTACCTCCTTCCGTCTTTAAATACAAATTGCGATTATCATCAATCTTCTCAAAACCAATCTTTACAAGATAATTGTGAAGACTTTCATACCATGCTCTTGGGGCTTTCTTTAAACCATATAAAGCTTTGTTTAGTCTACATACCATGTTCATGTTGTTTGGATGAACAAATCCTTCAGGTTGTTCTATGTAAACCTCCTCTTTTAGTATACCATTAAGAAATGTTGACTTCACATCCATTTGATAGACTTTGAAACCTTTGTATGGATAGTAAGAAAGTAGAGTTCTTACTCCTTCCAATCTTGCAACTAGGGCAAATGTCTCTCCATAGTCTATAATGTCCTGCTCAAAGATCAATTTTTTTTTTTTTAAAGCATGGAATTAAACAACATCAACATGCAACCAATCATAAGATCACAATGGAAGACATAACCAACCAATCCTAACTCCCAATGAATTTCCAAGTAACACAAAAACCAAAAAATGATAAAGCTATTGAGGTCAAAAAACACATTTGAATCCAAGAGACCCCGAATTCAAAAAGTCCAACACTAGAGTTCGAGAACTCCGTAAAGGGTATCCAAGATGCCTCTTAAAAAATTTTGGTCAAGACAAAAAGTTTTATGTTGGTCACCCAAGCAAGGTTTCTCACAATCTCGTGCAATATTTCTCACTATAGCTAGGCGATACATGAATATAGCGATGTGATACTTATCTAGTATCATACAACATTACTCACACTATAGTATGATACTTTTAGGGTCTGTGTGATAGAGCTTGCTATAGTCATGTGATACTCTTCCAATATTGTATGATAGAACTCAACATTGACATGCGATACTTTCTTATATCATTTGACATAAATCCTTAAGGCATGCAATACTTTATCAATATCGCCCAATGCTAATGCACTGTCATCTAGGAATACAAGGAAACATTCTAATGAACATTCAAAGGGAAAGAAAATAGTTAGAACCTCCACACTAGGGAGTACTAGATCCACAAAATCAAGGCTTGGACACTTGAACACAAGAATAACATGAGACAAAATAATAGGAAGGAAAAACCATTGAACTATCTGATGTGAAACATCATAAGAAGGAACATGTGGAAAGCAACATCACAATGTACATAAATAACTAAACTCATGCACGGTTCATCCCAATCATAATAGCATCATGAGACCTCAAAGGTCCTAGCCATCCCCCACGCGTAACATCCCAAACTTCCAACTAGATAGTTAGAGTTGTCTTATGAGGGTGTCACTACTACAATATAATAACATCATAAAATAAGAAGATCTAACATGCTAATCCAACAAAGCATATATATGCCAACTAATGGTGAATCACATCATCTAACCATGTGTTAAAACATCATAATAAAGGAATGCATCAATGAAAACTAACATCATCTAAACATGATATCCAAGCACTCCAATTAAAGCATAAATCACAAGGAAACATACTCTAGAGACCTAAATATACCAAGTGAAACATCAAGCATCGGTCACAATTGGGAATAGATCATCTCTATACATCGATCCCTAGTAGTGGTATAGGTAGCAATGCCTCCCAAACACATGGAACTCATAGGTCCACTCTTATCGTACTAATGGAGATAATGATCCAACCACAAAAAGACATAAAGTAAACGTCCATGGCTAACACTCATGCCAGATAGTAAAGAGGATTGAAACCAAGATCATGAGACAATGCAATTACAAGTAGTCTAGGTCAGACACTGTATGGGTCAACTATGTAGGGACTATACTGGAGAGTAATATGCTTGGTAATCCCAAGATAAACTTAGTGTGGAAACTCTCTCAAGGTACTCCCTCAAAGACCATCACACTAGTGTGGAAACACTCTTAAGGTACTCCCTTGGAGGCCATCATTGAGTGTCCTCATAATCAAACTGCAAGACATTCGCCCTCAGATAAACTATACAGGCTTGTACCCTAGGATCAAACTGTATAGGGTGTCACATTTTAATTATCTTAGTTTTATTGTCGTGTTTATTTCTTTAGTTATCACTCACTTAGAAAATCCTTCACACCAACCTGGGAAATGGGCACCGAGGTTACGAGAGAAGCCCCTCCATTGTCTACCCTACATACCCATGCTCATCACATGATGAGTTTTTGTAGGTAATGCATATTCCCAACCCAACCCCAATGAACATAGCTCTACCGAAATCACCTAGGAGTTCAGGTCTTGCAAGAACCGACAAATGCACGTGCATGTGCTCATGTTTGGACACACCAACTACATGAAGATCATAAAAAACAAGGGCTAGATGAGAGCATAAGCATAACACCACTCAACCGAATATAAGATCAGGAGTACGGATGTGGCACACATCCCAATGTAACATAAAAATGCCATAGTGGTCGGATTGACATCCTATGGGTAATCTACCTCCATGACCAACACCATGCCAAGAAATCTTTAGAAAATTGGGTGGCACAAAAATCGAGGTGAAAACCTCAAAAAACCAATGCTAATGAAAATCAATGAAAATAAAACCCATTCAACCCAAGGATGAATGAGCCACAAAAGTCCAATTAAAATCAAGTTCGAACACCATATGCAAAAATGACCCCATAACAGTGAAAAACCCCAAACCCCCATCCTGAAAATCAAGGAAATGCTCATACCGACCAAGTGGGTAGAGCTAGCAATTAAAAATGGAGAGAAACACTAGTTCTTGACCTCCTAACAAACAACTACAAAAAATGGAAGCAGAAAAAGAAAAATAGAAGAGCCCTACCTGATAGCCAAAAGGGCAAAAACATGAATTTGAGTAATAAAATAAATATCTTGCAGAAGCTGCCAAAAATCATGGCAATTCAAGGTCTCCCCGAGCTAGATCAAACAAGATTGATCTCGCAATGATCCCATGCTTGTAGCTCCCACAATGAATAGAAATGCAATCCTATAGAAGAGGATTTGGAAAATTCTCTCAATTTTCTTATTTCCAAAAGTGAGAAGTGAGGAATAAAATTCCTTTTAAGATACTTATTCACTTTTTGAGTGAATAATGTATTAGGGTAAATAACAAAGTCATCTAATTAAACCCTAAATCAACCCAAATGAAAATAGGCCATTCCAAGTAATTGGAATTCATCTATGACAAAACTACCGAGAATTATATTAAATTAAATAAAGCCCAAAATTCCCTTAAACCAAAATCACAGAATTTCTTAACAAATTTTGCGACAAATGTGAACCTCTAAAAGCATAGACATGCTCACATGTCTAATCACATAACGCAAATGAGTTTAGATTTATTAAATCACCAAAGGGTTTAATTTAAACAACTAAATAGGATACTTCGATCGTATAGGGATGACATTGGTCAAATATGAACAGTTGAATCACTAACTCCATGTGCCACTGCTAGGGATATAAATCTTGCACACTAAAACACATGATCAAGTGCAATTGCGTATAATAACATAACCAAAGCAATAAATAAATTAAATGACCTAATTTAACCATTTATTTAACTATACCAAAATAATCCATTTACATCACTCACTTTCGCATAAAGTATTACCAAGCAAGAATGAAGTAAATAACCATAGCATCAAATCCAACATATAAACATAATTAGCAGGTATGTCCAAATACAAGATAACTAGATATCATCATAAAACATATTGTCATCTAAAAAAAAACATCATCATCCAGATATGATCAACTAAACAACATAGTAATCTAGCATCTGTGATATTGGAAATCAAAGTATAACATTTGACCATCAAGTCATCTCAAATGTAAAAATAACATGAGTAACAAGTATCTCTCAAATCAAAATATAACATGGTATAGACTAAAAACATGAGAGGCACTACATCCTCCCCCACTAGGCATAGGCTTACTCCTGGAAGCCTGTAAAAAGATAGGGGTATAAATCTCTCAATTGTGTAGCATACTCCCAAGTAGCAGAAGTCTCATAGTTTGGGTCCTACTAGACCCTTACTTGCTCTATGTCCTGACTTCTCAAGATTAGCCTCTAATACTGAAGGATATGGACGGGCTCCAAAGAAAGTTTCTTGTCCTCTACCTACAAAGCATCCCAATCAAGTACATGGATCACATCAAGAATATACTCCCTCAAAATAGAAACATGGAAAACATTATGGATGTGTGATAGGCTAGGTGGCAATGCTAGTTGATAAGAAATAGGACTGATCCTCTCAAGGGTCTCAAATGGTCCAACAAAATGTGGTATCAACTTAGAGCCTTTCCCATAATAGATGGGGCTCTTCCTCGGATGCACTCTCAAAAATACCTTGTCACCAACAAAAAAGGTGACTATCCAACCTATGGGCATCTGCATACTTCTTCTGCTGTCTTGAGCAGTAACCAAATACTCTCTAATATGAACAACCTATTGCTCCATATCTTAAAGCATCTCTGGACTTAAAAGTACTCGTTCCTCCAAACAATCCCAACTTAAAGGGGTATAACACAGTCTATCGTACAAGGCCTAAAAAGGTGACATGCCAAGAGAACTATGATACCAATTGTTATATGCAAACTCAACAAGGTATAAATAGTCCTCCCACTTCACCTGCCTATCCATCACATACATGCAAAGCATGCCTTCAAGAACCTAGTTTACTCTCTCTATCTGTCCATCGGTCTCTAGGTGGTAAGCTAAACTAAAATTGAGCTACGTGCCCAAAGCATGCTGGAGAGATGTCTACTGTGCTAAAGCAAACACTAGATCTCTATTTGATATAATCCAATGAGGGATCTTATGCAATCGAACAATATCTTCCAAGAAAACATGCACCATAGAAGAAGTTATGTATGATGTCCTCATTCATGAAAAATGTGCTACCTTGGACAACTTTTCTACTATCACCATGATACAATCATGTCATTGTGATAACATAGGTAACCCTATGATAAAATCAATAGATATAATATCTCATTTCCACTCTAGAATGGTATGTGGATGCAAAAGATCTGTTAGATGCTAATGCTCTACCTTCACTCTTTGGCACTCGAGACATCGAGCAATAAAATCAACAACATTGCACCTCATCCCTACCCAAAAGTACAATTGTCTAAGATCGGCATACATCTTTTTGACATTGGGATGTGTGGAATATGATGCACAATGTGCTTTTGAGAAAATCAAGGTATGAAGATCACCAGACACTAGTACATAGATATGCCCCAAGTGTCACAACAGTTCATTAGACTCAAGAAAATAACCTAAAAACCTCCCCTCAAGGCTATGTCTAGACTCAATCTCTACCCTCACCTCTTGATACCACGTGTCACTAGGCAAGGCCTTCAAGATATGGTTGTGCAAATCCACTCCCAATGAAAAAATTGATATCTCATGTTGCCTCCTACTCAAGGCTTCCACAACGACATTTTCCTTCCCTTTAATGTAGTGAACATCAAATTCATACTCACACAGGAACTCCATCCATCAACATTGTAATGCATTCAAGTTTGGTTAAGTAAAGATATACTGCAAGCTATGATGATCACTATGTAGCTCAAACTTGTGTCCCAAAAGGAAATGCCTCCAACATACAAGAGCATGCACCACATCCGCAAGTTCCAAATCATGAGTGGGGTAGTTAAGCTCATGGTCCTTGAGTTTTCTAGATTTGTATGAAATCACTAGACCATCCTGCATCAATGCTGCACCCACACCTTCCAATGAAGCATCTGTGCAAACCATAAAATTGCCTACAAGATTAGGCACTACAAGGACTAGTGCACTGGTCAAATGCTCCTTAAGAGCATTAAATGTTGCCTCACATTGGTCTAACCAAACATAGTTCATCCCTTTCCGCTGAAGAGAAGTGATGGGATATGCCACACATGAAAAATCCTTCACGAATCGATGGTAGTAACCTGCCAACCCCATGAAACTATGAACCTCAAAAATGTTAGTGGGTACCAACCAATCCATGATAGCTTGAATTTTCTTTAGATCCACTGCAATACCATTACTAGTGATGGTATGCCCCAAATACTTCACCTCTAATTGGAAGAATCCACATTTACCCAAGTTGCCATACAATTGATGATCTCACAATCATTGCAACACTTGGCGTAAATGGGTGTCATGTTCCTCTATAGTCTTAAAATAGATCAATATGTCATCCAAGAATACAATGACACACCAATTGAACTATGTGCGAAACACTCCATTCATCATACTCATGAACACTAATGGCACATTGGTTAACCCAAAGGGTACAACTAAAAACTCATAATACCCATAACATATGAAAATTTGTCTAATGAATGTCAGCCTCCTGAATACGAAGCTGATGGTATCCTTACTTAAGATCAATCTTTGAGAACACTTGTGCTCCCTTTATCTGATCAAACATGTCATCTATCCTTAACAAAGGATATTGGTTCTTCATCGTCACCTTATTCAACTGTCAGTAGTCAATGTACAAATGCAATGATCCATCTTTCTTCTTCACAAAGATGACTGGTGCACCCCACAGGGATACACTAGGACAAATATGGCCCTTCGCTAACAATTCCTCCAACTGTAAAATAAGCTCACTCAACTCCTAAGTAGTCATGTAGTAAGGAGCTCGTGAAATCAACTCTGCTCCTAGTATGTGATTGATCTAGAAATCAATGTCACGTTGTAGTGGCATGCTTGGTATCTCATCAAGAAACACATTTGCATACTCATGAAGGAGTGGGTGATCATCAAGTGTCACCGTACAGCTCTTGGCCTCCTCAAGATCACTAACAAAGAAACAAATAATCTAACATCCCTTTAGCACACTCTACTTCAGCTGAGTAGCTAAGATCATCTGAAGTGAGATTAGTCTCTGGACCCCCATAAGCTCTACTTGCCTACCTACATCATCAACACAAGGTACCAACTTACATCGACAATCTATATTTGCCCCAATGGGTGGCTAACCAATCATGCCCAACGCGACATCATACAATCCTAGAGGTAGGATGCGAAGATCCAATATGGTGGTGAAGGTACCCAAGTCCAATTCACAACCATAGACCAATGAGTCAATAGCCACTTTAGATTTCATGCCTAACTCAACTTTCCACCTATCAACCTGACGTATTGCCACTAGCCCACATCACTAAACATGAGATGGTGAAATAAAAGAATCTAAAGCACCCGAGTCAAATAATACTGAAGATGAAATACCATGCAATGTACCTATAGCCTTGACTAATGTACCTTGGTGCTCAACTTGACGGTTATCAATCATCGCAAAAACTTGATGGTTCCTACCTGCATCTCCCATGGTAGGCTTTGACATGGCCACACCTCTGCTAGGTCTTGAAGATTTCTTTGAAGAACACTCCATTGATCTATGGCCAAGTTGACCACAAGAGAAACATGGCCCTTCGAAATTGGCACTAAAACCAAATCCACCCTAGGGAGCATTAGAATAGGGTACACTCCCTTTTCTAGAACCTAGTTGACTAATTTGAGGTGGCTAACTCTGCTGAGACTATTGGCCTCCACTTTGGTCACCTCCTTTCTTCCTTGAGGCACCTAAATTCTGTCCACCCTTAGGTTAATTTTTTCATTATCAACCCTTGTGACTATGAACACCTTGGGAAGGTGCTGACTAGGTTTGGCCCTTTCTTGAGGACTACAGCTGAGGGGATTGTACATACTACCCTAAAGGTCATGAACTCTGATAGTGAGAACTCAATCTAACACTGAAACCCCTAGCCACATTGTTCTCAAAAATTCTTGCCTTCTCCATTGCAAGTGCAAGCATTGTCAGTTGGTGAACACAGACATCCCCAATGATAGAGTCCCTAAGGCCCCTAACAAAATATTGTGTGAGGAGTGCCTCATCATAATGGTAACTTGAGTACTGGCTCAACCCATAAATCGCTTCTCATACTAATCCACTGACATATTCCCCTACTTGAGCTCATGAAATTCATCAGTACGGGCCTCACAGTACCGTGGTGAAAAGAATTTCTCTTTGAATCTTTCCTCAAAGATTTCCCAAGTGAGATCTGCCACATCGATACAAAGTTTCTCACTCTCCATATCCCACCATATAGATCCATGGTCTCTTAGCTACGTGATAGAACAACGGGCCTTCATGTTGCTTCCATAGGGTAGTAAGGAGAAGCAACGCCCCATATCCAGTAACTAGGTCTTGACCTTGAGTCTCGTCCCTTGGCCATCAAATGATGGTGGTTTAGACCTTTGAAGTTCTTGCATCATCTCCACCTAGCTGAAGTCATTATCATCCTGACCACTGCCTCTCCATCGGTGCCCTCTACAGCCAGGTGGTGTACAAGAATGTTCACACTCACGACCACGTTTATACACTTCAAACAATCTCTTTTCAACAAGTGATACAATATTACATAGAATTTTTCTTAGAGTAACATATTTTTGTCCAATTGTCTATCTAAACATGACTAATGCAGGATAAATAAAATCAAACAATAAAAGTATATTTAAGATTAAATGTAGAGCATGGCATAAAGTTAATGCACTTTGTCAAAATGCAATGATACTAACATAACATTAGACAAAATTTTTCTTAGAGTAACATATTTATGTCTAAGTGACTACCATAACATCATTACTATAATATATAGAGGACTATTTTTTAGTAAGTGTTTCTGAAGCCAATTTTGTACTTCAAGACTACATCCCTATGCATTTTGGTTTGATGAAGAGTGGAGTGCATATATTCCACTCTTTCACTGCTCTATAGCTACTTGCAAATACATCATAAAAAGGGAGTTAGTGAATCTTTATTGCAATATATAATATTGTTCAAACAATTTTATGCATGTTATCATTCTAGGGAGTTATTTTGTTCACCTCGTGTCCTATATTATCACTTTAGTGAAACACTACCATGTATTTTAGCGGTTTGATAAAGTAATATTCTGAAATCATCTTTGGGCAATGACATATAATAAGTTAAAAATTATGGGGTGTGGATTATGTATATCCTTCAAACATAGACAACAACCTAGTTCATATGTTTATTTCTTACAAGCCTTAGATATACTCTATATTTGTATGATTGTTAACAAGGAAAGGAGATGAAGTAAAGAAATGAGAACATAAAAAATGTAGCCCTCAACATGGTCAACAATAGATTGCAAGTGGTTCTTAATGAAATAGAGGGCTAGTGGTTTCTTTGGAATGGTTTGAGGGTCAATGACAAGAAGAAATTGATCAATATGAACTCATGCATTCCTCTAGTGGAATGTATTTTTCCTATTTTGGGATGCACTATGAATGAGATAAATTTTAAGGAGAAGGCAAGGGAGGTGGTTATGTGTGGAGGAAAAATATTGGTCTCAAAAGGAGCTTACAAAGTGTAAGTAAATTGGGGGTGAACGAGCTCAGAATGGAAAAGGACTAACTCAAACATACATGAAGCACATTTTTTACTAAAACAAAGACCAAGCATGTCAAGGGATATAAAATGAGATAGATTTAAATAAGGAAACCACCATTCACAACATATGTAATTAGGCAAAAATTCCATGGATAAATACTAGGAGTATGGGCAACATATATGGTAAATAGTCTCTGATTTTGATATAATAACCCTTTTATGATTTAAAAAAAAAATTTATGAATCAAAGCATCAATCACATAATAAAATTACAATAAGAACAATTCTTGCAAGATATAGAAAAGTTAATATGAATTGCCAACATATAAAATAGACAAGTCAAACAAATTCCACAAAATAATAAAATTCAACCACTAAAATATCATCAAATAACAATTACAAGATGACAATCAAGGAAAAAAGAAGAATCTTAAACACATAATAGATCAATGCTACAATAGATATAGAAACAAAGAATAAGGGAATGAAAATCCAACCTTAGTATAAAGAATCTTTGAATCTCTCTAGAAAAATAGAGAGTATGACATCTAGAAGGAAGGGTTTCTATCTGTAAAGAACAAGTGAGAAGAAAATAATTAGAGTGAACAAGCCACAAGGTCAGTCTCACAAATAACAAAGCTTCTTTCAAAATATGCATAAGTAGAAATATTAACCTCAACAAACCACAAAAGCAACACACAAATACCAATTTATTTTAATCATGGAAACCCTTGGTCAGAGGAGAAAACCATTGTGGGAATTAGTACACATGTGAGTATTTGCACTCTTTTGAAGTATGCTTGGTTAAAGGCCTAGCCCATTTAGGAGCTTTACAAATTCCTTGTTAGAAGTAGAGCTCATTAAGAGTCACCTGGTAAAGGGATCTACCTCTAACTCTATTAGGAGTAACCTGGTTAAAATATTTGGAATTCTAATTAAAGAGCCACCTAATAAAGGGATTTCACCTTTGGACCTGTAAGGAATGAATTTTCTTGGAGAACCTATTAGGATCCAACAAATAAAATTATATGAGAACAACAACATCCCTTTCTTTTAGAAATCTAGTTAAGCACAATATCTTCTTGTTTTGTATACTATCCACACCTCCCTTCTTAACCACACCTAGCATTCATGGTCTACAACTTCAAAAACTCATCAAATTGAAATAAAGACATTCTTTACTGACTAGGATGGCAATTGCCTTAAATATAGCATATTACAATTTTATTTCACTTCTCTATTCTTCTTGATACACCAAACATATTACCAAACCCTAATCAATCATTTATCAATCCTTTCCACCCTCCAGATGTAACCACATGTCGATTTGATCAATAATAGTCAAACATTTTTTCCTCTTCCCAACATGCTTTCGTAACTTCAAGAAGTTTGATCATCATAATTGATGAGAGGCCATCTCATAATTATGCATTAATTTTCTACATCACCATGATACCTAGATTACAAAAAGATTCACCAAAAATAACTTAATCATTACTAGTTGTGGATCTAACATCAACTATTCTAAATACTTTGCTAACTTGTACAAAATGATCTTTTTCCATTAAAACTATGTTTTCTAGTACACCAAACAACTTGTGATTGCAACAAAATCACATATCTTAGTCTAGATAATGCAAATTGAACCACGACACTTGAATCCAAAAAGATTTTATAAACCAATCAAGTCATTCACCATCTATCAAGTTGTTTGTGGTTTTGGTTTTTTTATCAACATTCAGTTGATCATAACTATTTCTGGATATGTTGTAAGCCTATTTAATCCAACATATAACTATGTAGGGGGAAAATGAATCCACAACCCTAAGCATAGATGAAGGGTGAGAACCAAGATTTACTACCTAATATAGGCTCGATTTAACACAAGGTAAAGTGTTGATTCACAATCTAATGCAAAAGGGTGAATCTCTTGGAATTACTTCTCCCTAACCTCCAAAAAGAGAGATATTTTTTTTTATGCAAATAGATATATAATTTGGAGCTAAGATATAAAATAATAGAAATGTATATTAAAACAAAGAAGGAAAGATGACACACCTTTCAAAATACAAACCCATAAATGGACTTTCAGAGCTTGTTGGAATTTGGGTTCTAAACCTCTAACAATAGAATCTATAAAACTCAAAAATCTTTAGGCTCTTGATTAGGGTTGATCTAGGAGCAAAATCAGGGTCACAATACACCCCTGATTTGTAGTGTCCAAGTGAAAGACAATTTTTGAATCTCTAAAGTTTTGCTAGAAGGGTGTCTAAATCTATGCTATTTTTTGTCTTTCAAAATTTGCAACCTACAAGGAAAAGGGTTTTTGTTTTGTGGATGGGGGGTTTTCCTTGGTCAAACCCTAGTTTAAGAATTAATGTTGAAATGAGATAGAAATAGAAATGCTAGCAAGTAGTAGAAGTAGATCTAACATGAATCAATATAAATATATTAATAATCTCTTAAATTTAGAATGTAATCAAGTATGTTGATGCAATAGCCTTTACTTAACTTCAAAAACTATAGGAAAGGAAGTCAAAGTAAATGAAAACCTTGATGAATGCATGTGCCTATAATTCACCTTAGGAATGATTGTGGATCATGGAGGGATGAATGTAGAATATGCAACAAAGAGTCACAAATGTATGAAGGAAGATCTTGAATGTTGAAAATGTTAGAACTTGCATAAACTCCTCTAATTGCTTGAATGCTTGAATCCTTGATCTTAAATGGAGGAATTGTTTGAATGCTTTTGAAGAATGCTCGAGTGTTTGGAGACTTGAGTGCTTGCATGTGATGATGGATAGATGGAATAATTTTTGGATGGATTGATATGTATGTAAAAAGAGGCAATTGGATTAGCTTATAAAGGGCCAAAATAAAATTTTTGCCATTGGCTGAGTGGACACAAAATTACCACATTGGATCAACCCCACCATGGGACCTGAGAAGGGGACCTAAAAATGGGTCTCAATCAAGGATGCACTATGTTCTTGATTCCTAGGCCCAGAAACCCCCAGGATTCCCTTAGGGTCCCATGACAGACCCTAATTTCAATAACTCAAATGTAGATCTTGATAGAACCTAATTTTAGAGTAGAAAAGAGATTCCAAGTGATTAAAGGAAGGAAAGGGAGGACCCAAGTTGATAGGTCCTACCTCGATCTTTATTCCATGAAATAGGAATTTCAAGGGTGATATATTATGTCATACCCAATTCCATCTATGAGGAATGAGAAGAGATAGAAGAAAATGGGAGAACACAAATTAAATGCGATTGATTACGAAATCACATTAAATATGCAATTGATGATGAAATTACATTAAATAGGTGCTAAATCATCATTAAATTGAAGTGATTCCAATTTAAGATATTACATTTAGCTCCCACTTTAGCGAAAGTGTGGGTCAACCCAAACTTGGGATAAAGTAGAGAAGGAAGAGATCTTGAATGTTGAAAATGCCAAGTCTTGTGCAAACCCCTCCAATCACTTGAATGCTTGAATCCTTGATCTTTAGTGGAGGACTTGTGTGCATGCCTTGAATGACTTTGAAGAATGCTTGAGTGCTTGCATGTGATGATGGATATACAAAATAATTTGTGGATGGATCGATAAGGATACAAAATGAGGCAAATGGATGGGCTTATAAAGGGCTCTAAATACAATTTCTTCCATCAACTAATTGGACACAAAATTAACACATTGGATCAACCCCAACATAAGACTTGAGAAGGGGACCCAAAAATGGGTCCCAATCAAGGATGTACTATGTCCCCGATTCTTAGGTCTAGAAACCCCCAGGATTACCTTAGAGTTCTAGGACAAGTCCCGATTTCAATAAATCAAAGGTAGATCTTGAGAGAACCAAATTTTAGAGCATAAAAGATATTCCAAGTGATTAAAGGAAGAAAAGGGAGGACCCAAGTGGATAGGTCCTACCTCGATCTTTGTGCCATGAAATAGGAATGCCAAGGAGGATCTATTAGGTCCCACCTCAATTCCATCTCAGAGGAATGAGAAGAGATAAGAAGAAAATGGGAGGATGAAAATTAAATGTAATTTTGATGAAATTGCATTAAATGGTTGCTAAATCATCATTAAATTGATGTTCTTCTAATTTAAGACTATACATTCATCCCCAACTTTAGTGAGAGCATGGGTCAACCCAAACTCGCAATAAAGTAGAGAAGGAAGAGTTTGATGAATCTCAAGGAGATAACATCACTTAGTCAAAGGGAATAATCCCCCAAGACAAAGGGTCCTAGCTCCATATCCATTCACAAGGATGCAAAAGCAAAGCAAAAGAAATCAAACCAAAAAGAAAAAGACACAAAAATTGGTTAGTACTAACACAAACCCAAACCAACTAATGAAGAGACCTCGACCAATAACATCTTACTCACTAATATCATGTTTGGAAGGCTATTACAAGAGCATAAGTGATGATATAAGAAATACAAGAGAAACATCATTAATAAAATATTTTCATTATCTATTCCTACGAGCATAAAAGAAAATGTGTGTGTGTGTGTGTGTGTGTGTGAGAGAGAGAGAGAGAGAGAGAGAGAGAGAGAGAGAGAGAGAGAGAGAGAGAGAGAGAGAGAGAGAGAGTACTTTACCCAATAAAGTGGCCACCTTACTATGAACAACAAGAAGAGTTTATTGCAAGAGATGGCATTAAATAGTCTAATGGGGTGGTAACTTGCTAGTCAACCCATTGAAGTTCCATCCATAAATAAATGTACTTGTATTACCATGGCATGGTCTAATAAAAATGTGTTACTCGTGTATGGGACTCAGCACATATTTTTGAATGTGTTACTTGTGTATGGAATTTAGCATATTTTTGCCAAAACTATATATAAAGAAGGGCATATACATGCCCCCTCCTTATCATGTTTATATAATATACATTAGAAGGAAGAGAAAGAGAATACCTATTTCAAACAACAAGGAGATATCCATAAAGTAATAATGTATATGATATTCTTAGTGAAGGGCATTAACCCTTACAAACTAAGAACATAAACAATCATGAAAAAGATGTATCACTTATGGATAGAGGATTCTCAAAAAGGAGAAAGTTTGAATGCAATACATCTACCTAAGAGGATTTCTTGAACAAGATAACATCTCTGAGATAAAGAAGAGGGGAGGAAAAACAAGAATGCACCTATTTAGCCCCCTGTGTATAGGTGGAATAGGGGTCCTTAGATGAAGGATGACAAACCTTAACCCAAAGGAAGGGAAACTGTTTATAATGAGCATATATTTTCTTAATAAAGAAGAAGAGATGACATAGGACATACACCTCTTACCAAAGAGAATCCATAGTCAGGACATAATTCTTCATAAGAAAATTTCACTTAATAAACAAGTACCACTTGGACCTAAGGAAAGTAGATCCTTTGAAAATATGAGGAAAAGAGTGTACAAAGAAGCTTTCTCCTCAAGCCCAACTAAAGAAAAATAAGTCTATGGTGAATTATATAATACCATATGGGAAGATATAAAGATAAGTTGTAAGCAATAGCCTCATTCGTGCACGAATCATAAACACCCTATATGCAACAAGTATCATAGAATAATACAACACCATGGAGAAAAGTAAAGCAAGAAACATCATAAGATATTTTATTCTAAACAATATTAGAAGCTAGAAAAGATACCACATATGAAGTAAACTATAGATGATTATGAAATGAGAAACATTAAAATCCAAGGCATGAAAAGGCATTTGTTAGGCACAAAAACCTAATCTTGCATGTAATAAAGTTTCACGTAGCTATAGATACTAATGTACTATAATAGAAATTTATAGATAAATGAAATACATAGATAAAGGATTCCATTATAGCATCTAAAGAACATCCTACAAATATAACCAATATAGTGAAGGAAGGAAGCATTGCATTGCAATAGAGCACATACATAGCTTATAGAGATGTAGCATATAGAGATAATAGATCCAAAGAAAAAGGAGAAATATCTAATAGACTCCCAAACACTAGATCATAATTCAATAAGGAAATAGTTTCATACAAGCATAAGGTTGTAACAATCAATGCCAAAAAGATTTTTTACAAGAAAATACAATCAAGTAGAAAATATGAGAAGAAACAAACATATAAACTCCCTTAGTGTGTTCCATATATACAAGATATGTGCTTTAATGCATGTAATAAATGATATCGCTATATAGAAGGAACACAACTTACAATAGATAAAGTGTACTCTTAAAAACATATAAGAAGGATAGAAAAGATGGGATGACAAACTAATCTCTCCACACAAGATTCCTAAAAGAAATACATACATACATGAAGAAAAATAGATCCCCATAAGAAAAGAAAGAAATAGGTCTTTCTCCCCAACTAAGAGACAAGAAAGAGATACCTATTGGGTGGTTCCAAGTGCTCATTATGCCATGTAATATGGAACTCTCCCAATAGGGGAAAGGGAAAAGTTAAGTAAAATCATAAAGATGTTATAACACCTTGTGTATATAAGGGATAATTCCTAAAGAAGTTTTTTCACTTACATACAAACAATAGTCACGATCAACAAGCATATGAGAATTATTATATAGTGAAATGGACATGTAAATTTAGAAAGAGAATCTTTAATAGAGTGTTTGTAGTGTCCCTTCTTTGGGTCGTTCAAGATTGATACTCATTTAATCGATATTAATGTCCAGAACGATCATTTAGTTATGAAATGATAATATTATTTGGATTTAGGACTGGAGAATACAAATGCTATCCAAGTTGTCTAGATACCATCTATGGAATCCCTCAAAGTTTACAGGTCCAATTCTGTTTCATGAAGATTTACAAAATGTTGATTCTTACCCTCTATTGGGATAAGATCCATTAGATTGGATTTATACAAACCCCTCCTTGATAACATTGCTGATCACAAATAATAATAAAATTCTTATTATAATAATAGGAACTTACAAATTTTTTGAATGATAACTTAATTTTAATTATATATACTAGTTTAGTTTTTTTATAAAAATAATAGAAAAAAAAATCTTATTTATACTGCAATAGAACATTGTAATTTTATTCACAATAATAATAATAATAATAGAGGTTATCTTTACTGAATAATTATGCCGATAGGCATCTTCTCCTTGAGAAACAATGGCCGGATTGTTCGGACAATCAACAGTCTTACGTCGGCTTTCTGCCTTTCAGGTGTTTGCATGGTGAACAGTCTGGCAGCCATATAGGAAATTAATGTCCTCATCAGCAGTTGAAATAAAGTTGCAACGCCATTTTTTCCATAAGTGTTAGCTCTTCCAAACAGGCGGCTGGGTTGAGCGAACGTGTAGACATTTCACAATCTGAAATGTTATAGAGTTGTTGAGACCCATTGAAATCTCATCCATAAACAACGCCCAATATCACTATGATCTTTAGATAGTACTTCCATAGACTACATAAATAAGTTAAAAGTCCCATGTCGCTGGTATTGTAGGACTACATAAATATGGGTATTGTAGGACTACTTCGTAATCGTTCCCTTTGTAACTATAATTAGCATTCTGCTCATTCCTAAGTACCTGCGCAAAACAGATTTATCTGGAGCTCACAGGTCTTAAATATTTGCATACATGTTAAAAGGCTTTTGGTTTATTGGTGAAATCGAAAGGTTCACAAAGAGTTCAGTAAGAATAAGTCTTATGGAATGTAAGGTCCATGCCATCTAAACTAACAATTCATTTCTAAACTATGTCACCACTGTTGTTTCTTAATAACCTTGTCACAGAGTCTATGAGGAAATAATTATACCAGCAAACCTTTTATAGTAAAGCTTCCCTGCTTGAAGATAAGACATCCACGTTCGGTTCAATCCGAGGAGGAAAATACCGTCAAAAGAATGGCAGTGGGAAGGAATGTCGAATTAATTTTTGTATTGTGGAGAATTGTCCTGTTGTAGAAGGCATCATTAAAATCTATTTTTTTCCCGGAAAGGTGAAGTGGGTGACTGGAAGAATCATTTCACTCCAGAAATGAATAGGCGTATGTGGAGAATAGTTTCCGTGAAGAAAAAAAACACTAGTGATTGGTTCCTACAATCCATATTTATATAGATTTCGATCTTCTAGATTAAACTGTTTTCAAACCATGCTATATGATGATCAAAATAAAGATATTAAAAATAAAATTCAGAATTTAAATTATGTATATCAATAAAAATTGATAAGGTCATTCTTGTTGAAGGTTTTGTAGAAGTGGTCTTAATTATGAAAATTTTGTACTTAAGTGTGCTCGAGTTAGAGTAGAACTGGGATAAGTAACCTTCTAAGGAGTCTCAATGTTTCACCTATGTGAGAATCACTTAGATGCAATAAGAGTTAAGTGTTCAATGATTCTCATGAGAGGGAGGTGGGTTCTTGTGAATCACTACTCATTAGACATGGATAAATGAGTTTGACTCAAAAAACTATGTAGTTTAATTCTTATAGTGCTATCACAATTTCACCACAATTTAACTTCTTGTGATAAATAATGAATTGTTCATATATGAATTTTTAAACACCTCCTTTGTTATGTCTAAACCATACTATATTCTAAATTGTCATATATCCATTAAATTCATAAAAATGGAAATTTCTCATATAATAACAGAGTCCCCCCACACACCTACCTTCACTTTAATATTCAACCCTTCTCTTATATATAAATTTCCTAAGGAAAGAATTAACAATAATTGGCTAGAAATCTTTAGAAAAAAAGAATAAAATATCATGTAATATGAAATGCATTATCTTCCCATTTCCGAACCATATTTTCTGTTTTTTTGAATCTGACCTTTTATTTAAGATTTGTTGCTCAAGAGGATATTTCAATTAGCATTATAAAAATATCAATATCACTCATCAAATAGCTTGTCTATAAGAATAGATGAGAAAATAATGTATTTAGTATTATTAAATTAAAATAAATTTCCAAATTCTTTGTTTCAACTAATCATACAAAAACCTAATGAACAAGATTCCACAGATTGAAGCTAATAATAGGGTGCTAGAAAAGGCTAATAGTGATAATCAGAAGAAGGTGACTAGATTGGAGGCCAAGCTGAATAATATTGAAAAGATGATCAAGAAAATGGTAGATAATAATAGTAATTCTTTAAAGACCATGGCAGATAATGTGAGTAGTCTCCTGAAAAAACTTGAGCAAGAAAAAGAACAGGATTCCCCTTCAGTGGTGGAGAACCAGGGTCCTAGCAAATGAACTTGGGCTCGTTCTAAGAAGAATGAGGATATGAACAAGATGGAAGAGGTGAAGGCCACTGCAAAGAATATGCACATTTTGGTACACCAGGCTGTTGACCTGATAAAGACTATATAGTTGTTTGGGTGCTGGTCTTTTCTTGTCTTTCTGCTGTTTTGTTTTGCTTTGTTTCTAGTTGGCCTCTTTTTTCTATGTTTCTCTTTGCTCTATTAGGAGGTCTATTTTATGTTGATCTTTGCTTTAAACTTTGATGCTAGCTTTAGGCTTTTCTTTCTTGACTCTCATTATTATGTAATAGGTTTCGGGTCCTTTAAAACTTGTTTTTACTTAATCAAAACTAATCATACAAAAATATAAATTATATTGATAAGATGGCTTAAATATGACTTTGTTGTAAATAAAAGGTAGAAAGAACATCAAGTATTTATTATTATACTATTAAGAGTTTATCGTGCCAAAATATAAATTTTATTGATATAAGTTTTCTCACTTACATGGTTATTAATATTTGAGAAAATTTATGTATTTAATATTATACACTTAAGAAAGTAAAATGAATATTTTCCAACAAATTGGTGTTTCTGTTTTAGTCTTTTATAATTGTCAATCTTTAAAATTATATAAGGAATATAGGGGAATGGTTATAAAAGAAAAATACATGGACATTGGTACCCAAACCAAAAGACAAGAATGTGATTGGAACCAAGTGGGTATTCAGAAACAAGCTCAATGAGAAAGATGAAGTCATGTTTCTTTTCTTAGAAAGATGACATGAATTTTGAAGAATGCTATGAAAAAATGGTAGCAGATGGAACTTGGGAAGACCATTGTGATATTTATGATGCCTCCATGGTGACTTGAAGTAACACTCATGTGCACCATTAAAAGGGCCAAGCATCCTAAATCCACAATTTTGATAGTTCATAAACACTTATACTCCATGTCTCATGTCATAATGGAAACCGCTTCAATAGTTTGTACTTCATTAACAAAAATGTCAGTTCTCCCGTAGTACCCATTCTTTTGGAGGAGGCTAATCAAAACTTACAAGCCATAAAGACCAAGAGCCTATAAAGTTCATTATAGATGAAAAAGGGTGAAAAGATATGAAAAAGATGTGTAGAAGATAAATTATTGAAAGGACAGGATGAACCTCTATGGAAGAAAATTTTAATAAGGTGTATTACATAGGTAGCAAGGAAGAAAAAGTAATAAAAGGTTTAAATAATATCTTTTCAATGTTTTAATATGTACAAAAAACATTATGAGAAAAATTTCTAGGTCAATAATTCAGTTACATGATTTGATATATATAAAAATATCGACATAACCCTTGCAACCTTCAAAGGTCTAAGTGCTAGTAATAATAACATAGATGTTGATTTCTATTAAACTATAACTATCCACTAAATATATGATATTCCCTGCATACATTAGTACCAATAATAATAAGCCCCAAAGCCTTGGATGATTTAAATATGAGTTTAACTTTTATGTGATTACCTTTCTAATGTAATTTGCAGCAATGAAAATGAATTTCTTATCACTCCCATATAGGTCGCTTTTCTCATGTAAGTGTTGAATGGGATCATTGGGATGGAATTATTAGTCCCTACCTTATATAAGGCAGGGAACTAATGTTTTTGTTTACCCCCTGTCTATTTCTTTTTTCTGAATAAGAAATCATGTATTGCTAAAGTTTTGGACTATATATTACTAAAGTTTTGGACAATATATTTTTTAATTCATTTATGAAAACAAAAATCCTTTTTCCTAATTGGCTAAAGCCTATTTTCCTTACCTTAAGTCCTATTTTTTGAGTTACAAAATGTATAAAATATCCAAAAAGGATAAGGATGTAATTAATGCTCTTATCAGTGTGCATACGACCACATTTCCACTTGAAAGGGAGTGGATGATTGATCGGTTTCATTTCTAATCTTAAATTAAATCTATTTGTTAGATTTTGTTAGTGAAATTTAATGTGCCTAGTACTCTTTCTTGGCCAAAATCTATTGGGCGTCGTTTATGACTTCAAAGTTTAGTATGATTTACAGGTGTATTTGGGCTGTTCAACTAGAGTATAAAATAATTTTTCTTATGTCAATTATTTTTTAAATTAGTAATTGAGGATTATAATATCTTATTTACTATTAGCCTAAATTTGCATTCTTTTAAAAGGAATTTTATTTTACTTTAATTTTTCTTTTTAGATATTTATGATTAAAAGAATTTCAGTTATCCATTAAGAAAATATATTTTAAATATAAAATCTAAAATTTTGATGTGCTTAATTTAAGATTGGGCAATAAAAATAACATTCCTTATCTTAAATTTAAAATATTAAATTCAATTTAATTTTTTAAAGCAGTATATTTAAATTAACTTTAAAAAAAAATTGATCCATAAATTAACATTAGCTATCTTCATTTAAATATCACCTCTCTTATATATGATTTTCTTCAATAACTTCTATTTTTTTAATTAAAAAAATCTATTAAAAAAAAAGGTCAAATCTAAAATAATGTGAAATATATTATTAACATACTTTTGAAAAAGTATATACTAACATTGATATGAGTACAATTTAATTAATAAATAAACATAATTTAAATGATAAAATTAAAGAATAATTTCTATTTAATTCTTAGATTTTAAACATTAACCATTTTAGACTCTATTAAAAATAAAATGTATCTAGGCTTTATTTTATAATAAAAATAAAAAATAAAATTATAAATATTAAAACTAAAATTAGATATGATGTGATCTTCATTTTTCAACTTATAAATGTTCTCTTTTTATTCTATTTTCCATGTTTCCTAAGCAAATCATTATAAATTGTACAAATAAACTAAATTTTATTCAATCTATAAAATTGTCAATTACTATTAAACTTTTACAAACAAAATATTCATTACTAGAGTAAAGTTATATCTTATTAAAATTGCAAGATGGTTTCCTAAACACATGCTTACAACTACAATCCTAAGTGTGGCCCCAAAAGGTAGGGACTTGAGCTCGAAAAAAGCTCTTGTTAGTCCTTAAACTTATCTTCCCAGGTGCTAATGCTAATTAATTTTTTGAATGCCAAAACTCTTGATTCCTAATGTTTGGATTCTTTTGATTTAAAAACTAATTTTTTAAACAAAATTTAGTTTTTCTGATTGGTGATTGACATTTATTAAACCCTTTGAAAAGTAAAATAAAAAAGATAAAACATAAATCAATCAACAACAGATGGATAAAAGCGTATTAAATGTTTGCTTGCAATGTATTCACTGATTATTAATAATAGATGTACATCTTTCAGTCAAAACTCTTAAATCAAATTACTTTTTGTCATGTTTATGTATGTAAGTAGTCACAAACAAAGATTAAAAAAGTCATGACGATTGTACTCTTGTTTTTTTTTGTTATTAGTTTAATTTATTGTTTAAGATTCTTATTATACATGAGATAATTATATTCAATATTTTTTCTGATAAAGGGTAATAGTTTTATTTGTCAAAAAAAAGCCTTAAAAAGCCTTAAATGAAGGTTAAGCTAAAAGAGTTAAATTTGTATGTATAAACAGAAATAAAATATTCATCATAATTTACTTTCTAAATTTGTGTGGAGGAAAATAATAATAAAAATGATAGTACAAATTTTGATTGAAATTATTTTTGAAAGTGTATAAGATTAAGTTTTGAAAAAATAACAGATTATAATATTTGATTACTATTTTAATTTAAATTTAATATTATTCTATAATCAATATTTAATGAAAATACATAAGAAATTTTATTAATATTATTTGAATTTTAAACCTAATCTTATGTTCAAGTATATAATAATTTTGTATTCATATTTATATATGTTAAAGTTTGATTAGATTTATAAATTTAGATTTTTGTATGAACTAAAACCTTACACTTAGAACCCCACTTTGTAATAGCACTTTGATATTATGTGTGTTTCAAAGTAGGGTTCTTACTCTTATAAAAATATTTGAAGGGGGATATGAACATAACCTTTACCAAGGGCACATCTCATTAAATAAAACCTATCGGCATGAAACCAATAGTTAATATATGTATCTATGCAATCTATATATATTAATATATATTTCATAGATCTATATTGTTATCTCTGTGATAACATTTAATCAAGGAGATGTCCTTTAGGTTAACAGTACTATATCTTTTATTTGACTGACACTATAAAACATTAACACTCCCTCTTAGCTAGGGGGATGAACATGATTCATACACAATATGAATAACATATGACCTTAGTGTTAAAATGGTTTCTGGAATGCCAACTCATTTGACTTCCCAATTTATTGAATGCCAACTCATTTGGCAAATATCAACTCATTTGACTTTGAATATCAACTCATTTGATATTTGAATGTTGACTCATTCAACATTTGAATGTCAACTCATTTGACATTCAGTAGGTGCCTTTGAGTAATGGCCTCCTGAATGTCAAGTTTGCAAGATATTCACCAAGTACTATGAGTAATGGCCTCCTGAACATCAATTTGCATAACATTCACCAAGTACTCAAAAATATTTATAAGGTATGTGCACACACATTCTCATAATGCATACGATATAAACATTCAACATAATCTATCATGATCTGCATAGACATCGTAAGACATCCATCAAAATAGAAAATTAAGTTATTGTAAGATCATCACCTTTCAATAACTCCTACAAATTCAAGTGATAATCATTTGGAAGTCGTCACTGCCTCATGATGTACACAGGGCCCATATGAAATAAATTTTATTAATAAGTAATTCAATAGTACAATAAATATCTTGAGACTCTTCTCATTAATTTCAGCATACCAAGTTTACTTTGGAAGTGATCCAATTTTATTTTGCTAGAGGCTTGGTGCAGATAATAAAGAACTCCCTCGTAATCTCGAAGTTTACAAAATCTTTGAGGTTCTTTTAGAATGCAAAATTTTCTGAATCCAAGTTTGAATTTTTGATTTCAATGAAAGAAGCTTGATGTTTGATTCTATTAGGACATCTTGTTGTAGTGTGACCATATTTTTCGCATCTAAAACATTGTACATGAGAATGATCTTTTTGTTTCTTGAATGGTTGTTTATCATTCTTTCCCTTTTTCCTTTTTGAGTTTGTGGTGAGAGCCTGAATGTCTTCATTTGTGGACTTTGTGTCAATTCCTCTAGTTTTTCGATTACACTCTTCTTGAATGCAATCAAATTTAGTCGATCAAATTTTGGGGGTTCAGGACGAGCACCTATTCCTTGTCTAAAGTTTTCCCATGAAAAAGGCAGCCCATGTAATGATACCATAATTAACTCTTTGTTATCATAGTTGTGACCAACTATTAATAGTTGGTTTCTTAACTCTGTTATCCTCATAAAGTATGATGTGATGGATTCTCCTTTCTTCAGTTTTATATTATTGAGTTGATTTTTCAAAGTGAGAATCCTACTAGTGTTGTTGATCTCAAACATGTCTTCTAGAGCTTTGAACATATCATATGCATAGTCTAATTTTGTGATAATAGGTAGTAGATAATATTTTACTCCATCTACTAATAATTCCATTGCGTGGGTGTTGTCAATTTCCCATTCATCAGTCTTCTTATTTTTTGGAGGATTTTCCACAATCGTTGTTAACTTTTGTTTTCTTAGTATCATCATTATACACAATTTCCATGCTTCAAAATTTGAAGCACCTTTGAGCCTATCTTCAATCTTCATTCTGCTTATCATTTTGATAAGTAGGGTTTAATAATGTTTGAGTGCACTGATTAAGTAAATATAATCTAAATTGTCTCTTAGACTGGTTCTGATACCATGTTAAAGTTTGATTATATTTATAAATTTATATTTTTGTATGAACTAAAACCTTACACTTAGAACCCCACTTTGTAATAGCACTTTGATATTATGTGTGTTTCAAAGCCGGGTTCTTACTCCTATAAATATATTTGAAGGGGGATATGAACATAACCTTTACCAAGGGGCACATCTCATTAAATACAACCTATCGACATGAAACCAATAGTTAATATATGTATATATGCAATCTATATATATTAATATATATATTTCATAGATCTATATTGTTATCTCTGTGATAACATTTAATCAAGGAGATTTCCTTTAGGTTAACACTATATCTTTTATCTGACTGACGCTATAAAACATTAACAATATATGATATTTTATTAAGTGTATTTTAATACTTTGTCCATCATGATTTCCTATACCTAAGTTTTTAAATTTATAAATAGTTAATTTTAATTCATTTTGAAATGATTGAAATAGTGAGCATTTGCTAGATAAGGATGAATTGAATAGCAATTTAAAAGGAATGTCTTAGTATTATTATTATTTTTTAAAATTTATTTAATCAATTTCATTTTTCTTCTAAATTTCAATATTTCTCAATATTAGTTTTAAATATTTTTACTTCTTATACAAGACTTAAACTAAATTCTTGGAATAAAATTAGATTTTAATATTTTAATTTGACCCATCTACTAGATACTTTTTTTTTGGGTTGGTATATCGCTTTTGACTGGAGCTTTGAACTAGTGGGGTCACATCTGGGAGAGCCCATCCCCTTGTTTATTCATTACAACCCTTTCTATATCCAGCCCAAGATATGTGCCACTAGTCATCTCACTTCATTCTCCTTATCTCTCTAGCTCCTTATCACTCTATTTTTCCTTATCTCTTTGTTCTCCTTATCACTTTATTTTTCCTAATCTCTATGTTCTCCTTATCACTCCACACCTTATCTCCCATCTCCTTATTCCTCCACACCTTTTCAATCCATTATCCTTATCGCTCCACACCTCATCATCTCACCAAACCCATATCTCTCTACATCTTATCTCACTAAAACATGAGTTGAAGTGTTGGATAGGCACAGTGACTACTAGATCAACTAGGGTGCAATAGAAGTAGGGTGTAAGAGCAAGTAATAGTAGATATTAGGGACCGATGGGTCATAGACCCCCTTGAAATCTAAAGCACCAAACAATCCACAAGTAGATCAAGTCCATCCAACTCCACGTTGGCATCAAACAACAACAACAATCAACTACCCAGTGAAACAAAGGGGTCGACAAAGCTCGGACCAAGGACCTCACACTTGTGAGGCTCGTGACATTTATCGTCATGATGCAGGGTCATCCCCCATCTACTAGATACTTCAAATAAAGATTGATTTCACATTTTTTCAAACAAACAAATCTAATTTTAGTTATGCTATTTATATTAAATAATATTCTTCATCCTTTATGATTGTTCAAGTTAAGTTAGCTAGATCTTTAAATTATTATAAAATAAAAATAAATAGATGAAGCAAAGAGATAAAATTAATTCTATAAATCAAATGTCTCAACTCTTTAGCTAAAATTATGTGACTCTTTAGAAATAGTTAACCCAATACCAAAAAAATTGGTCTTTGAGACTACATTGTATTGTTGTATTATGTGAAATTGAAAATTCAATTTCCCTCAACGAACCTTGGTGTAATGACCTTACCTAGGGTTTACACTTATCTCATTTCCAAATTCCAATTTGAGATTTGGAATGAATTTGTAAATGAAACTTCTGATATTTTCCCTAATAATTATCCAATGTGGTGAGTTAATGATTGTATGCCTCTTTCTTGATTTTTTTTTAATTTTAAAAATAATATTTATATAACTCACTCTTTAGTAATTCTACACTTTGTCTTCGAGTATATTTACCATTATATCCAACAAATCAAAATCTTTTCTTATTTTATCCTTATATACCCTAGGGTTATTCTCGTTCAATGAAGAAATCCCACTTTCCTTGTATTACTCAAAGATAATGTTTCTAACTTGCATTATATGTGCATCTTGGTGTGTCAGATACAATGCTTGATGTCCTTGTTTTTTCCCATTGCACCTCTCTAATCTTTGTTCACATGTTCCAATGCAAAATGCCTCCTTATGTACAGTTATACATTAAAATGTCTTCACATCCAAATGCTATGATACAGCAACGTCTATACAGCCACAAAAATGCACTTCCTTACGAAGGAGAGGACTTGGAATTTTTTTTTTAAAGTTTGAAAAAGCAATGTAAAGGAAGTGCATTTTCGTGGCTGTATAGCCACAGGCCTATGATACTTCTGTTATTTTTTTACTTAAATACTTTCGTACTTAAATAGCATGAACTTCGTATGATTAAGAATCTTCTTCCATATATATTTTTATTTATCTATGGAATACGCTTGGTATTTTTACCTTGTTTAAACTATGGGTCACGTCCCTTCCCGACGTCATGCATCCAATGTGTAGCCGTATCCCACCGTTATGTGGTGTATTAAATAAATATCGTGTATTATAATATTTATTTGTAATATAGTTACCGGGTATTAGTGTTGATGTAATATTGATTTAATGATTTAAATGATATTTATAAAATGATTGATTTATTATTATTTATTTATCTACTAATCAATATAGTTTCCTTTTATTAATCATTTAGTTGGTAGATACATTTAATAAGTATTACAAATATATGCATTTATATAGTTATGGATTATCAAAAACTACAACTGAAATAATTATTGTGTTGTCATTGATGTCAAATCAATTAATGAGACATGTTGCTATCTGATCTAAATATCATATTTGTTTGATTGATGAAGAGGATTTGAGAAGTTGCTCATAAAAAAAGCACCTAGAGGAAGCTTGAGTTATGAAAAGGAAGCTACAATGGGCGCTTGATTAGTTAGACTTTGATAAGATAATTTTATTGTTTATATTATGAAGACTTGAGAAGAGACTGTTAGATTACTTAAGCTTGATGGAGGAATACAACAGAAGATTAAGGAACTTGAAGTTTATGTTGAGGGATGCTAGTGTTGATCGAGCGACATAATACAACAAGTTGAGCGCCAATACAAGCCAAGTGAAACTTAGTCTTGATCGAGCATCAATATCGATTGAGTGAGCCAATGATGACTGAGTGTTAGAACCTAGTGTTAGTGTCGAGAAAGGAACCTAGTAATGACCGAGTGATAGTATTTTGAATGCGTGTGAGAAATAATAATTTCCAACTGACTCAGTTGATTTCTTGGGATATGGAAAGCATGTTGAAGATAATGATTGACACGTTGGATCATTTAATTCAAGGAGAGGATTAGATAAGATATCTAATGAACAAATTCTATGAGAAGTTTCTAGAAAAGAAGGAGATGAACAAATATAATGAATATGTTGGATTAGATCGTAAACCCTAAGATCATTGTGAGAAAGGTAAAAGAACTAGAATTACCTATTTAAGGAGGTACCTAGACAAACTTTGGAAAGAGCACAAATGAGATATGCGAAGAATGGAATAGAGCTTAAAAGTTGTGCATGTTTGTAAGATTTCCAGTAAGATACAGCAAAGCTGCTGAGGTTGATAAGAAAATCTGAGTAGAAGGCTTAAGTTTGTTGTGAAGAAAAGGGTGATTACTTGAAGGATTTCCAAGCAAATAAAGGATAGAGGTGACAAGCAAGGCTTATCAGGGAATCAACACATGAACTGAACAGAGATCTGAAATTGCAAAGTGAGTTGTAATCATACAGATCAAACCCTACTATTTTCTTTCTAATCATTGTAAATAGTTTGTATTGAATTCCTTTTAATCAAAATTTGACCTAACAATCATTAAGGACTTAATAATCTGTGTAAATCCTTTAACTGGGTGACATTCTAATGAAATGTTCTAAAGTCCTCTAACAAGGCCACTCCTAATAGGGTGATTAAATCCTTTAACTAGGTCACATTTAATACTTTGTATTGTAACATTTAACAAGTTTGGCTCCTAATAGAGCTCACTTTAGAAGAGTGAAAAAGTGGTGACATGTTGCTAGTGGTTTTTTCCCAAATTGGGTTTCCAAGTTAAATCTTAGTGTAAAACTTGTGATTGAATGTTTTACGGTGTTTTACATTACATATGTTTACATTCAACAAGTTTTTTATATTAGGACAATGAACTACTAGTTAATATTGTTATTCAAATCATAGTAGAGACCGAGTTGCAATAGGATAAATAGAATGGAAAAGTGTTTAATTGTTTGATTGTTCATTTGGTACATATGGACTTTGTGTAACTGATTCAACCCCCCCAACCCCCCCAATTATTCTTAACATTCTAACAATGAATAATGTTTTTGTGAATACTTAATGTTTTTTTGTTTTGATGTTTGGAGAATGTAATATTGCCTAATCATATTTGTGATTTTATTGACCCATTACAATTCCATTTATTGTGGGCTTCCATTTTTTGAGGGTCATGACAATCTGATCTTTCCAAGATTGCTTGTCCTTAAGCAATTTATACACACATTTTCATGTGAGGTTAGTATATATAATGTGACATGAGTAAATGCAAAGCATACAAAGGTAAATATATGAATACACAAAGTATGCATAATGTATATAAATTTATGCATGAAGGTACGATGTAGAGACGAGACAAACATATTATGAAGTGAACACAAAATATGATCATCCTATTTATAAAATTCTCTTCTTTGTTATGCTTTTGATTATGACTCCTGCAATCACAAGGTGAACATTGGTACATACATATATTTAATCTTTAAAAAAAACTAGAATCATGATAAGTTAGTTCAAGTCAATCTCATACTAAGCCCAAGAGTGGAACTTTGGCCCCCTTGGCCCCAGTAGTAGGTGTTAGGCATTCACACGAGGTGATTTACTTAATGGGATGTTTGTTTCTATTATTGTCTTGTCTCTTCTCCAAATGATTCCCTTATCATCTTTCCCTTAACTAGTACTACAATAGGGTTCCCTAATGGTACTTCCCTTTGTAGACTCCACATGAAAGATTGCATTAGGGTACATTAAGTTGTCTTTCTCTTAACTAGTACTACAATAGGGTATCCTAGCCATTCTCCCTTGATCTTGAAGTAGTGGGGTGCTTTAGTAGTTCTCCCATAACTATTTATGTGATAGGGTACCCTTGCAATTCTCCCTTAAATATACATTCCATAGGAAAGGTATTTACAATAGGGTGCCCTGGTAGTTCTCCCTTGATTATATTGCAGTAAGGTGCCTTCATAAAGGTTCTCCCTTAACAATAGGGTGCCCTAGAGATTCTCTCTTCATTGCATCTCTTTTAAATTCTATTTATTTATTTCTTAAAATTAAGTTACATAAATAAGATATTAGTACATTACTAATAAAGATAATTACTACTTCTACTTAGGATGAACTTCCTCAAAACTCCATCGAATTTCTTCTTTGTTGGTTGATTCGATGTTATTGAGATTCCCTTTATCATACTTCATTTTCTTCAATGACATCCCTTCTATTTCTATATCGATTATTTCTTCTATTGTATGATCTTGATTTATTTTTACACAATTATGTCCTAGTTCCCATGTTTCTTTATGTCAAAAACATAACTTTCTCTTTCCTAACTCTTCTCGTTGCATTTGAGCTTTCTCATCTCAACATATGTGTCCATGTTCAAAGTTCTTGTTATAATGAAAACATTTTATTTTTAGAAATTCATTTGTATGCCGTTCATCTCTATCATGAAATTATTTTATATGGCTTCTCGTTGTTCTATTATTTGATGAAGGTTCTAGATTTAGTGCTACTTTGAAAGAATCTTCAAGATTTTTTGGTCTGAGGGCACTAACTGACCCTTTAAGGGGTTCTTTCAACCCATCCAGAAATATGTCTATCTTCATCCATTCCTATCACTCGTACTGATATTCTATCAAACTCATTAATGTAACTTTTGACTATCCCATACTGTTTAATATGTGTTAGTCTTTTGAAATCTTCTTGGGGATGTTTTCTATCAAATATTTTCATAAATCTTTGGGTGAATTCCTTATATGAGGTAATATTGTCATGGCCCCTTGTGTTTTTCCCATAGTACATTTATTCTCGTGCTATGTCAGCTAGATGGAGAATACAAAATTGGAGAGCATCTTCTTAAGTCATGGGGTTAAATGTTAGGTAAGTGTTCATTTTCTATATCTAATCATATGCCATGGTATTTTATGATTCATCAAATTTTGGAACATCCACCCTTTTTTAATTTATGCTTAAGATCCTTATTAACATGTGTCCTGGGTGTTTCCTTTCTCTTATCTTCACAAAATTCCCTAAATGATACCACTGCTCTAATTTGAGGTTCTAGTTTGGCATATGCTCTTGCTATATCCTCAATTTGATTCAAGGGTTGTTTTATCCCTTCTTCCTCTCTTAATAATTCTCCCTTGGGTAACAATGCAAGTTGCAGTACCTTAGCCCTAGAATACATTATTATTCTATGAGTGGTTTGAGCTAGTATCTCTTATATGAGTAAGTTGTCCTTTTAGATTATTATTAATTGAATTTCCCATACCTTGTAGTGGTTAGAGAAGTGCTTGGTTATATTTTTCCATTTGATCAATCAATGTTTGGTTATTTTATTCCATATAAGATCTCATTTCATTTGCTATGTCTCCTATGGTGGTTCTTTTTGTCCTTCCTTCATGATTTTCCATAGACTTCTATTCACAAGATGACAAGATTATGCTCTGATAGCACTTGTAATGACCCTACCTAGGGTTCATACTTATCTCGTTTCCAAATTCAAAATTGAGATTTGGATTAAGATTGTAAAGGAAACTTGTGATATTTTCCATAATAATTATCCAATGCAATGAGTTAATGATTGTGTGCCTCTTTCTTAGTATTTCTTTCAATTTTAAAAATAATATTTATATAACTCACTCTTTAGTATATCTTCCCTTAATCTTCAAGTATATTTACCATTTTATCCACTAACTCTAACTCTTTTATTATTTTATCCTTATATACCCTAGGGTTATTCTTAATCTTGCTCAATGAAGAAATCTCACTTTCCTTGTATTACTATAAAGATAATATTTCCAACTTGTATTATACATGCATATTGGTGTGTCCCATAAAATGCTCAATGTCCTTGTTTTCCCTGTTGCCTAATGCACTTATCTAATCATTGTTCCCACATTCCAAATGAAAAATGTCTCCTTATGTACGGTTATGCATTGAAATGTCTTAAAAAATGAATGCTCTTATATTTATGTTATTTTTGCTTGTATTGGGAATTATGCTTACATCTATGTTACAAATGCTCACCTTTGTATAAAATGAACTCCATGATTTCAATGGCTTTCAAGTACATTTCTTGCATAACCAACAAGGGACACAACTATCCTCCATCAAAAGTGCACAATTGACCAATTTTCAAAAGATCAAAAACATCATGGATTTTTGTGAAAATTTTAGCATTTGATCTTCATGATTTGCATAGTTTGTAGTTGAAAACAACAAAATAAAGGGAAAAAAATTACTACGTTTTCGTGAATCTGGAAAAAAAAGTTTGACTTTGTTTTGTCTTTAGTACTTTTTTGATGGAGATTAGCCTATTCCACCAACAAGTGGGGCTTGCTTCATTGTCCACCAAATTTGATGTGGCAGACCTAAGTGTGGTTATCATTTACCAGCAACCTTTGTACTCCCTCTACTTTTCACCTTGTGTATACTCATATATGCACTCCCTTCCAAACTGTCTAATCTTGATGCCAATAAACTTTCTTGATGCTTTGTACTCGACACCATGAACTTTGTATGATTAATAATCTTCTCCCATGCCTTTATCTCTAGAATACACTCGTTATTTATACCTTCTTTAAACTATGGATCACGTCCCTTCTTGACGTCATGCATCCAATGTGTAGTGTTATCCCACCATTATGTGATGTATTAAATAAATATTGTATGTTTAGTATTTATTTGTAATATGGTTAGTGGGTATTAGTGTTAATGTAATATTGATTTATTGATTTAAATGATATTTATAAATTTATTTATTTATTATTATTTATTTATCTACTAATCAATATACATTCCTTTTATTAATCATTTAGTTGGTAAATACATTTAATAATTATTACAAATATATGCATTCATATTGTTATGGATAGTGTTGTTGTGAATACTAAATGTTGTCTCTTTTGATGTTTGTAGAATGTAATATTGCCTAATCTTATTTGTGGTTTTATTGACCAATTATGATTTCATTTATTGTGGGCTTCCATTTTTGGAGGGTCATGACACTTGGGCTGATACAACAATGTTTTTTTGAAAACTCCACACCAGACTAAGTTGTCATTTCCACATATAAATTATCAATATCACAAGGTAGGGTCTCAAGCTCTACTTCCAGTCACATCCAAGCTCTACTTCCATTCACATAAATATAGTTGCTATATATACATTGGTTGTTTGGTATTTTTATTACTTAATATAATTCATTGAAATTTTATCTATTATTTTACTTCCTTGTTTTGGTGACGGTCCCCCATTTATTTGGTATGTTTATCCTTTATTTTATGTTATCCCTTTTATCTCCCCCCTTCGTACTCCAAGCGATTCCCTTATTTATTTGTTGCTTTCTCCCGTGTGTCTCCCTTTAAATATATCATCCTCCTAAATTATATCATATCATAATATTGAGAAGTTCTTCCATCCTTATCCCTTTGTGCATTATGTACCATATTTTCTATGGTATTATACTGCCCACTCTCATCTTAAGGGACATGACCGTCCACATCACCTATTTAGTTTTGTATCATTATTTATTAGTTTGTTTAGTTATTAGTTATTAGTTATTAATTATAAATTGTTTTAATATCATTTAGAGATTCTATAAGAATAACATTTGATTATTAATTTAAATTCTTTTATTGTTTGATTAGGGATTACATATTATTATTTATTGATTTCCTTACATGAATCTTTTAGTTATCTATGTATTAGGATAATTATTTGATAATATAGTTGACGATTAAATTGTTATATTATTAATTTACTCATAATCAATTTCTATATATATTCTTTTCATTGATTACTTAATTGATTTATTTGATAAAATATAATTATCAAATTTAGGATATCACAGTGTCAAAGTTTTTCTTGTCAGTTGCTTTAATTTAACATACACTCTTTTAGCTACATCTTGACGAGTATCCCAATAATCAAGATTAGGAGTAGGTAATAGAATATGGAGAGGAGGTCTAACATGATAATCCACTACTTCTTGATTATTTAGAAATCCCATACTATGTTTATCCTCCTTTGGATGGAAATGAAGAGGATACTTAATACCTTATTCATTAATATCAAGCCCTAAGACTTTGCAACCTTATTTAGCAACCATGTGGTATCATATATTATATGTATCTTTAAAAGTGTCAATAGGAGGATAGTTTTCATGATAATAATGAGAAAATATAGTGTAAGGTGGAATAGTAGGAGGAGAAGGAGGAAAACTGACCTTTCACTTCCCCTTAATATCACCATGAATAGGAGGAGGAAGAAAAGGTGCATCAAGGAATGATTGAACATCTTTATTGTGAATTATGTTTTTCACTTCAACATATATTTGAGAAGTGCTAGGATACAAAGAAGGAGAGTGAGGAGGAGGGTTAGACAAAAGATTAGGAGAATTACGAAGAGGATCAATAGCTAAGGCTCTCACATAATGGAAAGAAGAAATCAACCAATCACATAAAGACCTAACCATATATTTGAGAAAAGAAAAATATGTGCATGCAAATCTCATAATAACACAAGAAAGTAAAGCATGAAGAGCCATAAGCATTATGAAATGCAAGAAACTCTCATATACTATTGTCATGTGGAGCCTAATCAAACTCAGAGGTTAATTATTCCCTACTTCATTTGATGTGGTTTCCCCCATATTTTTCTATGGGGTAGCACCCCTTATAGGGTCTTGGAGAAGAGCCCTAGGTGCGCCCCCTATTGCGATGGAAGGTGGGGTCAGAGGGCAATGCCCTCATGGGCTTGTTTTGGGGGGTAGCATCCCCAAAATCTCAAATGACTTTATTATTGTAAAAGGTATTGTGAGTTAAATTTCTATTGGTTACAATATTCCATGCCTAATTTTATAAGAAAAAAAAGATCATATAAATTGACTTAGGTTTACGCATTTAATTATGTATGTTGATTTAGTAGCTTCTTGCAATGACATTGAGCAGTAATGGATTGCAGATTATGATCATGTTAAAATCACTATATAATAAGAATATTTGACTCATTCTTGGTGGATATAGCCAAGGGATTGGGTGTGTTGGAAATACTTAAGACTATGCTAAGTTATTGAGAGGGGAGGGGTGAATTAGTAACCAATAAAACTTCAAAAACTTTAACTTGTTAGCAATTAATCCTTCACATATAATCTGATCTAATTTCATGCATGAGAAACTAAAAATATGAAAGCATTCATAACACTATGACACAAAGATTTGGTGACCCAGAAACCTTCCAAAATAGAAAGTAAAATTGGGGTGGGGATGATACCCACAAGCTTTAGTACTGCAGTATAAAGTTGGCCTATTAAAGCTTACATTGATCACTCCTAATGATCTACCCTATTAGGAATAATAAGGACTGCTAGGTCCACCTTGTGAAAGGATTTACAAACATACAATAAAGTAATCACTTGGTAAAGAGATTTGCAAAAGACCGTTAGGTCTACCTTGTTAAAGGATTTGACTAATCCACCTGTTAGGATGAAACAGTAGCTGATCTCTGATTTCCAACTTAGTTTGCTGAATGAGATTTTTCTGAGTGTACAAATCACCTTCTATGATAGATGAATCTTTACTTCTCCTTATACTATTGTAGCCTTTGTAATTCACTTTTCTTTGCTTAATATATTCACTATCTTCTCCTTCTCCTACTATATTTGGGATGATACAATACATTATATATATACCAATCCAATTACATAATTACAAAGTTAGCCACAATACAAGTTTACACAAAATATTACAAAGTCAGCTCAAGTGAAGAAACTCAGACTTTGAAGATTGACTTGGTGAAGTTCTGATACTCAACATCCATTTTCATAGGTTAGCATTGTCATGCACTCACTAGACGTAGAAGCTTGGTTCATACTAATCACTTCGAAGTAGTCTAGAATTCGATCTACACTGATGACTTGGTAGATACTGTGAAACTCGTCATTGAAACTAAACTGTTGCATAGCTTGGAAAACACTAACACCTCAAGCTCATTAAGAACTGAGTCACATGGTTAACACTAAGTAGTTCAGTTAACACTGGACTCACATCACATGAACTATAAACTCGATAACCACTGCACAACTCGATTTGCACTAGTAAACTCAACATACACTAAGATGCACGATTTACACTACTAATCTTCACATTCATTGTAACTGCTTGGTAAACATTGTAATTTGTCCAAAGGACTCAGTAGTAACTGTAGAACTTGGTGACCACTGAAATGCTTGGCAAACACTACTAACTATATGATAAGCTTGATAGCCATTTACAATTTGAATAAGTGTATGTCACTAATAAAAAACTTGACTAATATGTCAACAATCTCCCCCTTTGGCATTAGTGACAAAAAAAATTATCAACCAAAACTGAGTTCAAAAAGTTTCCTAAATACCTTTATTCATCACCTTGTGATTCTAGCTTGGTAGAGTATACTAATTTTGAGATTTTTCAAAATTGGTTTTGTAAAGGATATGCTTTTGTACATGGTGATACTCCCCCATACATATATACCAGAATACTATACATATAATATACATAATCTTCAATATTATCAATATTCTCCCCTTTCTCCTTATATCTTTTTGATATCAATTTTTTCCAACCTTCTCTTCCATAACTCATCTCATCTTCTCGACTCATAATTCATCTCATCTTCTCCCCCTTTTTGACAATAATGCCAAATATTTATTCTATATGTTTACATATTAATGCCAAAATGAGACAGAAAGTCTAAATGTACCTTGAGAATGATTGCCAAGGTCATGTCCCAGTCCTCTTGCAAGACTTTACTTCTGTGAAGTGCAACCTATACTTCTGCAAAAAAATCTATCAAATGATCTGCAATGGAGAAGTTATTGTCATGGATGAGAATTTTGGAATGTACAATGTGTTTCTACAGTGCATCCATGTTGGGAAGAATCATATGTTGTATATCTACCAATGTAGATCTGATCCTTGATTCTTCTCTAAGCAATTCTGCTTGCAAATCTGACAAAAATCTTATCTTCTCGAAGTGTCCAGAGCTTGAACTAGGGCCAAGTTTCAACTGCTAAGCACTAGCCCTGAGATCTTCATCCATCTTTGACAATTTTTCTTTTATTTCCTTGGTAAAGTTAGAAACATCACAGAGCTTGCCAAAAAGTGATGATACATTAGTACAAGATGCTTCCAAAGAACCCAAAATTGTAGAAAGTTCTACTTGATAGATGGCAATTTGTTGGGAAATGTGCTACAACACTTTATTCTCAAACTTCTTTTCTACCTTCTGCGGTAGCTTATCCGGCCCATTAGTATCTTCATTGAACCTTTGTACTACCTCTGCTAGTTGAAATAGATTTGGCTATAAAGGATCAACCTCAATGCCTATGGCCTCTGCCAAAATGTTCTTTGCATCTTCAATTATCTTGAATTCCTTATCTCTCTCCTCTCTTAGTCTTTGCTGTTTGACCTTCTTTTGGAGGATTTCACCAAATGATTGCATTTGGTATGGAGTGAGCTTAGAAATGTCCCAATTTGGGATAACAATTTCCTCATCTAAATCAATTTCTTCCTCCATCTCTTTTCCCTTACCAAAATTTTTGTGCTTGGTTGAACCTTGGGCTCAACTGTCTTTACACTAATTGCTTGTGTGGCCAAAATAGAAACAATAGTAGACATGCTAGGACTTGCTATGAAAACTAATATTGCACTTACTAAAGGAATACTGATAGAAATACCTGAAGAATCCAAAATTGATGTGCTCAAAATTGTTGAACTAAAAATTGATGTAGCCAACTTGGTAGAAGAGGGAAGAACCTGCAGCTTGGTAGCTGAAGTGGAGGTCACTTCTATCAATGAGTGTTGACCTGAGTGGGAGCAAAGAGTGATTGGATGTTTGTATCCACACTGGTAGTCATAATCAAACTTACTGGGGCAGTCTTCGCACTTGATATTGTCACTAGTTTTCTTGGAGAGTGAGGAAGTGAGGCAATGACTACTGCAACAATCTTAACTAGATCAGTCTCCTTATCATCTTGCTTTTCTTCCTCGGTAGCCTATTGCATATGTTCCTCTTCATCATCAATATTATCAAACTATGTTGCTTCTTCAATATTTTCCTCTTCATCTTTCTCCTTATCCTCATCATCATCATCATCATCTTTAATATCAACTAGAAAATCACTTGGTTTATGCAAAAGATAAACATTCTTCCATGTTTGAGTGGTATTCCTTACAACATGCTCAATATCTTTCATTGAAATCAAAGAAGTATTAAACTTCTAAGTCAATTTTTCTTCATTTTTTGTTAGTGACTCTTTTATCTCACCATCTATTATGCTTGGTACAAGTTGCCTCAAAGTTTGCCCATATATGTCTCTTGTAGTTTGCATGGAAAATTCTGATATTGGCCTGATCTTATCCATCAAAACACTAGGAATTTGACAACTAATTTGGTATGGTGAGTACTTCCACTTACCCATCTTGTCCAACACCAGATCTTCTATTTGTTTCTATTCTTCATTAGTCCTAATTTCATACTTTAATGCATTGAAATTTGTTATGCCTGCTCCATCCTAAAGTTCTTTTAGCCTATCTTGGAAGGTGGGTGGAGGTTTTCTGAATATAATGTCTCCTCCTTCCTTGTCAAATTTCTTCCTAGAAGATCTTTTGGTAAATACTACAGTGGATGGCTTGGGAGGATTAGTAATAATTACCTCTTCCTTAATGACTCTTCTTCCTTAGATTCTACTTCATCCTCTACTTCCTCATCCTCACCTTTTCCCTCAATTAACAAAAGAGTAGAACTAGTTTTCAATTTTGCAATCCTTTTCTTTCCTTTGTTGACTGCCTAAGGGAGCTTTATTTCAAGTTCAATTTTGGCTTTTGCTTCATCATATGTTCCAAAATATGTAGCCTTAGGATCAATAGGTTCATTAATGAGTGTCTTTTTTTTCATCAATATTACCCTCATATCCAAGAGGTTTCACCCATGCTATTCTAGGCCTAACTGCCTGAATGTATACTTTATCACTGTCCACCATGAAACATACATCATCCTTATAATCTTCAACTAACTTCTTGGGTATCTTGAACCTATTTTTCATCTTTTCCTTAAATGCATCAAAGTAGTTGTCCATAATACTATTGTAATTTTCACCCATTTTAGCAATATACTCATTTATCTGATATAGAACAAACACATATTTTCTCCATACAACAATGACTTTTGAAGGAAGAATTTTTGAACATAAAAGAATAAGTATGTTAACAGAGAACCAAACTTACATGAGTTATTCTTTGATGTCCTGATGCTTTCTATATTCTTGTTGAACTACTTCAACAGTAGCTCAACAAGGTCAAAAGATAAATTGTTCTTTACCACCTTGTATGGAAAGTCCACAACTTCATATGATGCACTATTCAATCTACTAGAGCTGTATATCTTATGCACAATAATGTGAATACCAAACTTCAATTCCATATCTAAAACACTGCTAATTTTCATTCCTTTGCTATCCCATTCTACTAGGGTTTTCTCTTCAAGTTTTGCCCGACCTAGGGTTTTTGTCATTTTGGCTTTGGTTAGCATTGGGAGACTAGTGATTTGATTATTCATCTTCTTAGTGATCAACAATGGTTGCTTTGACCATAATTTTCCATTACACACCTGACTTAGGACAAACCTAATCCATTTAACTTGAAATTCACAGAGCATGTGAGGGATGTGAGTTAAACCTTTGGTTTCTAGGTGTTGGTGCTCTAGTTTAAAAACTCCATTAACACACAACTAACCTAGGGCATCATCCATTTCCAATGTACATATCTCTTGAATAACACATTTGAAATGAGAGTGAATATCATTGATCAAAAGTACCTTTGGAGGGATCTGTGACTGTGCTACACTTGAATCTAGGGTTTCTGTGATTATCGGGGTGAGCTTGAAATCAAGAGCCTTCCATTCTCCTCAAACTAACATTTATGATCCTCAATTTGACTTGCTGCTACTGGATGCCATCTTCACTCGGTAGGGTTTGAGAGAATTGAAAAAATTTCGCTAGAAATTTGCTCAAATTCCTTCGAAGCTCTAAAGATCGCACTTCACAATAGCTCTCAAAAATTTCATGGTAAGAATGACTTCAATTCCATTCCTTTTGTTAAATTTTTTCCATAAATGTTTGGTATGAAAAGTAGATCGATTGACATCATGTTGAAAGACTGTCATCCACTTCTTTGCATTAAACACTCGGCAAAGTCTTTGTGACTTAGCAACTATACACATCTTTATTACTCCCAACCATTCTCAGTAACCATATGAAATTTAGTTACTCCATACCTCGCTTGGTAGAGTTTGTGACCCAACCTTACTTGGTAGAGAAGGTAACTCGGTAGACATCAATACCCTTTTACTCAGTGATCCCTTTGTATCTTGAATATAGATTTGGATCTTTTGTTCTACTGACTGGAATTGATATCTGATGTGTCATTTAGTATCACAATTCTAGTGCACTTTTGAGAGATTAAGTAGAAATGGTGGAGTCACCCAATTCTTGAGTGACTTTCTCATCATTGCTCAGACTTGAATTCTTTGTAGACTTTGGGACCCATTGTTATCTCATCTATTTTTAGATGATATCTGTTCTTGTTTTCTTTTCATCTTCAATTCTACTAGTATTCATATAGTTCTTGGCAAGATGACCAAGTTTTGTACAAATGAAACATCTTTTTGTAGAATCTCTTTTCCTTAAATGATGCTTTACACAATTCATTCCAATATGTCCAAATTCACCATAATAATGACATCTACACTAGGTGTTGTAATCCCAACCAAATATTGCTTTCACAATTTTCTCTAGTAGATTCAATATCTTGGTTTTGCATTCTGATGACTTGTGTCCTTGTTTCTTACATTTGTGACATTTGCCTTTAAATATTGGTTTCTCTTTGCATTCATTTGCTTTATGACCATGCTAATTACAATTGTATCACTTTCCATTGAATTTTTCTTTTCCATTACTCCAACATTTGTTTGAAGTATGACCTAACTTACCATAGTGATTGCAAGCAGGTCTTTGATTCTTTTGAGCACCTTGCTTAGATGATTCTCCTTCTTCTGTAAATCCAATTCCTACTTTTCCTTTTTGTCTACAGAGATTTTTCTCATTCAACTGATTCATGTCTACTTGGGATTTCATCATTCTTTCATTGATTTGCCTTTCAGAGTTTAGATCATTTCACAATCTTTCATTTTTTGATTTTAGACTCATGATTTCTTCATTTGCATTGGAGAGCTAATCAATAAGGTCTGCTTGCTGAAGGGATTGGTGCTAGATTTCATTGTTCTTTCCTTCTATCTCTTCTTTTATCTTGTTCTTCTACTCCATGAGTTCACATAACCTTACTGACTGAATTTCTTGTTCTCTTCTTAGTTTTCTTACTTCTTCTTGTAGGGAACCATTCTTTTTTAGGAGTTCTTTGATTGCTTCATTGGCTTCATCCGAATTGCTTGATTGAGGGTCTTCAATGTAGAGATGATAATTTATTTGAATTGTAAGATCTTTTCTTCTTTTTAGGGATTGACATAGTTGCTCTTTTGCTTTCTTGAGTTGGGAAATGACCAGTTCCAAATCTAGCTTCTCATTGTCAATAGCCTTGTCAAGTGTAAATATCTCCATGGCCTTGATCTTTTGCTCAAGTTGTTAAAATTTTCACCGAGAACCACAATGCTCTGATACTAATTGTTAGAAATATTCAAGACTAGGCTAAGTTACTGAGAGGGGAGGGGTGAATCAGTAACCAATAAAACTTCAACAACTTTAACTTGTTAGAAATTAATCCTTTACATATAATCTGATCTAATTACATGCATGAGAAACCAAAAACATGAAAGCATTCATAAAAATATGAAACAAAGATTTGGTGACCTAGAAACCTTCCAAAATAGAAAGTAAAATTGGGGTGGGGATGATACCCACAAGCTTGAGTACTACAGTATAAAGTTGGCCTGTTAAGGCTTAAATTGATCACTTTTGATGATCTGCCCTGTTAGGAGCAATAAGGACTACTAGGTCCACCTTGTGAAAGGATTTACAAACATACAATAAAGTATGCACTCGATAAAGAGATTTGAAAAAGACTATTATGTCTACCTTGTTAAAGGATTTGACTAATCCACCTATTAGGATGAAATAGTAGCTTATATCTGATTTGCAACTTAGTTTGTTGAATGAGATTTCTCTGAGTGTACAAATCACCTTCTATGATAGATGAATCTTTGCTACTCCTTATACTACTGTAGCCTTTGTAATTTTCTTTTCTCTAATTAATATATTCTCTATCTTCTCCTCCTTCCACTGTATTTGGGATGATACAATACATTATATATATACCAATCCAATTACATAATTACAAAGTTGACCACAATATAAGTTTCCACAAAATATTACAAAGTTGGCTCAAGTGAAGAAACTCAGGCTCTGAAGACTAACTTGGTGAAGTTTTGATACTCAACATCCACTATCATAGCTCAACATCATCATGCACTCGATAGACATATAATCTTGGTCCATACTAATCACTTCGAAGTAGTTTGGAACTTAGTCTGCATTGATGACTCAGTAGATACTGTGAAACTTGTCATATAAACTGAACCACTACATAGCTTGGCAAACATTAACACCTAGAGCTTGATAAGCACTAAGTCACATGGTTAACACTGAGTAGCTTGGTTAACACTAGACTCACATCACATGAACTGCAAACTCGGTAACCACTGCACAACTTAGTTTACACTGGTAAACTCGACATACACCAAGATGCATAATTTACACTGTTGATCTTCACGTTCATTGTAACTACTCAGTAAACACTAGATTTTGTCTAAAGGACTTGGTAGCAACTATAGAACTTGGTGACTACTGAAATGCTTGGAAAACACTACTAACTTTACAATAAGCTTGGTAGCCATTTACAATTTGAATAAGTGTACGTCACTAATAAAAAACTTGACTAATATGTCAATAGGGTGAACCACATTAAATATTTGTGTGTGCTTTTTTATTTTCAGATATTGGTTATATTTGCATATAATTATTATTTATGTCTCATTATTCCTAACATATACCTCATAAGTGATATAAAGAGATGTAAGAAAAGAATATTAAGAAAAATAGCCATACATCAAAATATATTCATATTAATAGTGTAAGCTAACTCTTGATAGAATGCAATAATATAACTCCAATATCAAAAGAGGAAATTTTTGGTTCATCAATTATTTATAATGAAGGTGAGTACATGGTATAATGCAAAGGGAAATCTAACATCATAAAAGAAAGACTTGTCATAGGCGGGTTCACCAATACATGTAGGTTAGAAATGAATCTACAACACCTAATGCAGGCCCAATTTAACACAAGGTAAAGTGTCAATTCATAACCTAATGCAAAAGGCTGAATTTCTTGGAATTACTTCTCGGCCAGCTCCAAAAAGAGAGGGTTTTTTATGCATATAGATATGCAATATGGAGCTAAAATATAGAAGAATAAAATGTGTATTGAAACAAAGAAGTCAAGATGACACACCTTGTAAAATACAAACCTATAAATGGGTTGTCAAATGCTATCATAACTTGTTGGAATTCGGGTTCTAAACATTTAGCAATAGAATATGCAAAACCCATAAATATTTAGGCTCTTGATCTGAGTCATTTTGGGAGATAAAAGTCAACCTGGAGGAGCACAGTTGACTTGAAGCAAAATTAGGGTTACATTGTATCCCTGATTTGTAGTATGCAAGCACAAATTTTTTTCCAAGTCTCTAAAGTTATACAAAAAGAGTATTCAAATACACACTATATTTAGTCTTCTAAGATCCATAACTTGTAATAAATAGGGGGTTTTAATTTATTTTTATCAGGAGTTTTCCTTGGTCAACCCCAATTTAGGAATTATTCTTAAACTGAGAGAGGAATAGTTTTTCTATAAATTAGTAGAAGTAGATCTAATATAAAGAAATATAAATCTATGAATATGATCTTTAATTTACAATGTAATCAAGAATGCTGATGTAATAACCTTGACTCAACTTCAAAAACCATACGAAATGAAGTCAAAGTAAACCAAAATCTTGATGAATGAATGTGCTTGACATTTGTCTTAGGATTGAATGTCGATCATGGAGGGATGAATATAAAAGATGCAAAAAAGGGTCCTAAATATATTAAGGGATATCTTAAATGTTGAAAATGCTAAATATTTCATAAAATCCAATTTATTGAATGCTTGAAGCCTTGATCTTCGACGGGGGACTTGATTGAAAGCCTAAAATGCCTTTGAAGAATGCTCGAGTGTTTGGAGAATTGAGTTCTTTAGTATTTTCATGTGGTGATGGATATAATTGCGGATGGATTGAGATGAATGCAAAATGAAGCAAATGGATGGGCTTATACATGGATTGGAATAAAATTTCTCTCTTCGGCCAACCAAACACAAAATTAACACCTCATATCAACCCCAATACATGAGTCGAGAAGGGGACCCAAGAATGGGTCATAATCAGGGATGCACTACATCATCAGGGACATACTAAAACTAGTACATTTGAGGCTATTTTTCGAGGGTAAGTCATCTATATTACAATGCTAAGTTGTTGCACACCCAACAAAGAGAGGTGTCAAATCCAATCTATTACAAATGTTTGATGGTTGGTCTAGCCATCATAAGTTTGATGACAAAGTCATCACAATTCACAAGGAAGTTTCCTAAAATGTATGATGCATAGGGTATCACAAAAAATGAACCTTTGTCAATATTGTGATGACTCATCATTTCCATATGTAAACAAATTTCTCAACACTCATCGTTGGTCAACTTGAATTTGAGAAGCAATTTTTTATGGTAATGCAATATAACCAACTATTATTCATTAGAAATGGTTGATGGTTTATCTTCAAAGGTACTATTGGTTATACTGCATCTTTGTAAAAAACAACATTGTAAAGTCAAGTTTGGCATTTATATTGTGATGGATAGACATAAATTATTTTTTTAAATAATATTCAATTTGGATTACATGCTACATGATCATGATCATAATTAATAACTAGGCCTTGGCATGTTCGTGCCCATCGTATGATCATGCATAAGGAAATACAAATAGTCCTTTATTGGTCTTAGCTTTTCTTACACACACTCTTCTGACAATAGGCAAGCATGTTCATGCCCAACTATAAAACATGACCATTCCCATGTCATTCATATATTCATTTAGTATATCTACTAACCCTAAGACACACACGATGTAAATATGTACATACATAATGTATATATACTACATACACACACATACACAAACACACACACACACACCCTAGCCTATAGCCCTTTGTTGTAGCCACATGCTCTTCGCTCTCTCTCCTCTTTACATACACTCAAATAAATTATAAAGAGAAACCATGGGGCTTCAAAATGGAATTTTTTTTTGAGTTGGGAGAATGGAAGGGAAGCTGAAAGTCATTAAATTTTGATTGATTGCATTATAACTTATGCTCCCACATAGTTTTCCATTCATTCATTCATTTAGGATTCAAGAATGAATATTTATTTTGTCTCTTGTTGTGCCCTGGTGATCTATGTCTCTGTAGTGATCATTTTTAGTGGAGAAGGAATAAATGGAAAATGAAAAGGAAGGGTCTTGTATACATAGTAGTACAAGTGGCTTGCATACAATCACATTAGTGGCCAACATGAGCAACATGAGGCTAGATCATTTAGTAGTAGTGGTAGTAGTAGTAATAGTACTAACTATACCATACTATTGTTGGAAATATGGCTAAGTTAGTAAGATTAAGGGCTGTCATTTATGGAAAAATATAATTTTGGAATAGAAGGTAGAACTTACAGCTAAAAAAATCTACGATTAGAGATAAAAAATTGTCTTAGTGTTAGACAATTTTGATATCACTTTAGAGACAACTTCAGTATTGTGAAGTCTATAGTAATAATCATCATGTGCATAGTTAAGGATAGGTAAAATAGAGTGTTATGATGACGTACCTAAGTGCACAGATCAGTACAGACAATATAGATGAAGTTACAAGTCAAGCACCCGTAAAGGAAGTAAACTCAATAGAACATAACATATTCAAAAAAAAGGGGTAAAGAGTTAAAGAATTATTTCAGTTAGGAAATAATTACTTAATTATGTAGGGACAACATCCTAGATGTTTACCCTAAGTTATCATAACATGTGAAAGCATCAAGCTGACTGCTTTAAAGTTTTGTGAAAGAAAAGAGTACAAGTAAAGAGATCACTACTTGTGAAGTGTGAGAAATATATTTGAATTGTATGTCATGTGAATGCTAAGTATATGGTGTGTATGAAAACTGATTATGTGATATGCAAACTTGTATGAGAGATTTGTGATGCAAATTTTGATGTAAGATTAGAGATATGTGAAGTAATATAGATAATAGATAAGAGGTTATTGTATCTATCTTGTTTTTTTCAAGGCACTAAATTGTATAATTGCATGTTTAGGTAGTGGGCTCTTCTTGAATACATATGTATTTGTAATACCAACTCCTAATAGGGTTAAAGAAAACCTTAATAGGGTTGAGGCTTTTAACATGGCCTAGTCCTCTATCAAGGACTAAGACACTATATGCAATTTATAGACCCCTAATAGGGTCAATATCCTTAATAGGAATCTTTTGTTTAGTGGATTATTTTGTGGGTGCCATCCCTACTAGCATTTTCCCTTGGCCAAAGTTTCCCTAGTTAACAAATATGGTGTTATGAGTTCTCTTTGTGTATGGATTTATTTACTATTCAACATTATTGGTTTACTTTCATATGTATGTTGTAAAGTAATTAGTAATATCTAGTTGTAGGAAAAAGTTATGAGCAAATTGATCTTCTTACAAAAGAAAGAGACAACCAGAAAGAAAGGTACGAAGATGCAAAAGATTACATTAGCAAACTAAAAGATATGATTGATTATCTAAAATCTAGAAAAGAATCAAAAGATCAAACTATTGATAGTGATGATGTAGAAACCCTTAAGAAAGAAAATGAGATTTTGAAGCATGAATTAAAGATAGTTGAATTGAAGTTGAATCTGAAGAAGGATGATGACAAGTTTGATTCAGATTTGAAATCTAAGAATGCAGATCTAAGATCCCATCTGATTCAAGTAACATCTGAATTAGATTCTATCATAAAAGAGCATGCAGAGTTAGAAAAGCACAATAGCATTATGAAAGGAGAGTTAACTTAGGCTAAGCAATAGCTAGAGAAGCTTTATTCTAGTAGTGAGAAAATTGATGAAAAGTTATTCTACTAGAGATCTTCTTATGATAAGACAGGTCTTGGATATCTTATTGGAGAAAAATCAGAAAAGAAAACTAAAGTTAGGAAGTAACTAGATCTAGATGTTAAATATCATAAACCTAAGGAAAATGATCAGAATAGGATTGAACCAAGCAAGTCTACAGAATTACCTAAAGAAGTAGAGAAAGTAAGTCAAACTAAGAAAAGTGATCAACCAAAATGAACAGAGCAAGTTGAACCACCTAAGGAGGCTAGATATGAATTCAGAGGTAGATGTTTTATATGCAATGAAGTTGGTCATATGAAGAGAGATTGCAAAGGTAAGTCTTTTAAACCTATTACTAATTTTTATTGTTATAATTGTCATGGTTTTGGACATAAATTAGTAGATTGTAAGAAACCTAAGTTTGATAGTAATAATGGAAATAGCAGAATGTTTAGGGATACTAACCCCATAGGTAATGAAAGAAGGAGATCACAAAGCATATCCAATGATGGAGAAATACCTAATGGAGCAAGAAACCAGATTGTATGTTAGAAATATAACAACCTTGGACATATTGCAAGTAATTGTAGAGTGCCAAATAATTAGAATGAAACCAATTAGAGAAGGAATACACTTGTATGTCAATTATGCAATAAATTTGGTCACATAACAAGATTTTTTAGAATGGATAGAAGAAATTTCAATAGGAATCCAAACTATAGAAGGAATAATAACATAAATGACAAAAGAAATGATAACAGTAGCAATAATACCCAGAAGGAAGCACTTAAAGAACATGTTGAAGAATTTAAGGAGGCATTTGTGAAAGAAAACAATCCAGAGATCTCACATACAATTTTAGAAGAATAATTCTTTGATGTACCTGCTAGAAGATTGAAATCAACCATAGTGTGTGATTCATCTTATTTGAATTAAGCACCTTTTATCTAAGATAAAACATCAATAAGATGGAACAAAAGATAGAAGTCGAGTTAAGAGTTATGAAGTTAACATGAGGTAGTAAAGATTACAAGGAAGCACTGGTTAAGAGTGCAAGTCATTTGGTAATTGCATGAAGGAGAATGAAGAAAAATAAGTTTACTGCTTAAAAGAGTAACAATATTACAAATTTTGGTAGATGCATAATTAATGTGAAGTTCAATTTGAAAGATTTAAGGAATACAAACAAGATCTTGAGTACCATTCAATTGTGTGGAGAGTTAAGGAGCATATTACAAGCAATTTGATAGTGAGTAAAGGCAAATTTGAAGTGTTCATAGTGTGAAGTGAGAAAAGCCCTAGTTTCACAAAATTTAAGTATTTTATGAAGCTTTTGAAGTGTGTGAATCTGTTGAAATGGAGAATCCCATTATTAGTGATGTCAGTGAGATGTTGAGGTATGTGTTTAAGAAGAACCTATTGATATCTGAAGTAGTATTTTTGCAAGTTCTAAAAAATGTTTTGCACGTAGAAGATATCAAGTCATACACACATTGCAGATTTTAGAGTATTGGAGATAGTGAAATTCATAAAGATTTAGACCTAGTGTGCCATAGTGACCTATTATTAAAAGAAGAGACAATGCACCTAAAATAACTAAATGTAGTAAACCATATGTTCTATATGGATTTTGACAACCATGAGTGGAGCAGAATAATTCTACGCCACATTCATGAAGGAATGTTTTGGGTTGTAGATATGCCTATCATGATTAACAATGACATGATTCATAAGTTGACTAGTTTGAGGAATGAAGGTAGGAATCCGATTAATGAGAAGAATGTAAAGAAAATTGTGAAAATAAATTTGAAGGCCAAGTCAGATGGTAGAAATATGAGGATTGACCTCATAAAGTAAAAAAATGTGAGAATGCTCAGCAAGATCATTGGTTATAAAATGAATCATAGTTCAAGATTGAACTCAGTGCCTATTATAATTTTACATGCATCTTACTTGATGAAATATGAGAAAGAGAAGGTTAATATGTGTGACCTTTTGAGGCATTAGCTATTAGAAAACATAGAGAAACTGAAGAAATCAAGAAGTACGGTGCTTAGGTTTGAGGCATTACTAATACACCTATTCTTCTAAGTTATAAGACAATTCCCTAGTATGCCTAATAGGGAATGAGATGACAATAATTAGTGCACCATGAACTTGATGACCTACTACTATAGGAAACAATTTAAGGAGAGGATTGTAGAAGATATAAGAAAATTGATGAAAAAATTCCAAGCAACAATGAAACAAAGATATTGAATTCCACCCTCATTAGTGGAGAAGTACAAAAAAAAAAAATATTTCAAGGTTGAGATAGATGTAACCTGTATGGAGGCAGTTGTGCTAAGGGTTAAGTTCATAGACCCTATGGGCTATGAATTGAGTAAAGAGATAATTGAAGGGTATGCGAAGATCATACTAGAGTTTGAGAAGGAAAAAGATACTCCAATATCCAAGGAACCTATTCAAAGAAGATAAGAGAAGCAGAGAGAAAGCTCTATAGTAAGGGAATTAAGAAGAATGTTGAGAAGAAAATTAAAAAAATTCTCAAGGAATTTGGAATGACCAGACAAGAATATGAAGAAGTGAAGGCTATATCCTTAGAAATGAAGGCTAGTGGACAGACTGAGGTGTTTGTGGCCACACCTCTAGTAGTGGCAGGACCTTCTAAGGGAGTCACCATAACAAAGTCATCTTCATAGATACCTATTATACCCTATGTTGTAGTTGCACAAGTGCAACCTTCATAGGTGAAGAGACAATTGAAGAAATAAAAATTGTTGAGAAGAAATCCACCACTCCTCCTAGCACTAGAAATTCAAAAAGACTCACCAACGTTAAGATTGAACCTACAATGTCTACAAGTAGGAAAAGAGTCAAGCAAAAAACCCAAGGGCATAGTAAGAGAAGAAAGTCTCTTAGTTGAATCAAAATAAGAAGAAATAGAGGAGGATGAAGAGAATAAGTACAAGACTACAGAGAAGGTGGTAGGTGAAGCTAGAACTTCAACAGGGAAGAAGGCATGGAAATCTAAGGTAGAAAACCTACATGTTCAAATCATTGAGAGTGATAATTTCATTTAGTTGAATAAATACTATAGTATGTATAGCAATATGGATAAGATACAATTAGAAAATATAGTAGTCAGAAATATAATTTTCAAAAATAAAGGTTTTGAGGATATACAAAGACATATACTAGAGTATTTGTATAATAGATTGATAAAAAGAAGAAGAAGGGTCATAGATAAAGACAAGAAAATAAGGGAAAATATTATCAAAAAAATTTGCAAAGTCAACATAGATGATGACTTAGTATAATGAAAGGTATTACCTTTGTTAAAAAATAAAAGAAGAGAAATTATTTTGATGGGAGGAAACTATGAAGAAATCAACAAAGAAATTGAGGCAACCATCATTAGGTATATGAAATCTATGCCTAAGGTCACTAAATAGAGTACGAAGATAGGGGGAGCTATCCCTATGACTATTGAGTAATCTACTTTAACAACAACAACAACAAAACTATCTTTGCATATCTCTTTGGGTTAGATACAATGAAGATTGGTCAAACAAAAGTAATAGTGAACATCCTTGAAGATCCTTTCAAGGATCTTGGGAAAAAAATTGTGGAAATATCACTAATTACTCTAGCTTTGATGAGGAAGAGGAGAAAAGTAAAAAAGAATCAAAAGAAAAGAAAAGAAAATAAGAAGAGAGGAGGAAGAAATAAAGAGCATAAAAGAATTGGAGAGAAGAGGAAAGAAAGAAGAAAGAACAAGATAAGAAAAAGAAAGAAGGAAAGGAGAAAAGGAAGGAAGATGAAGAGAAGAAAAGGAAGGAAGATGAAGAAAAGAAAAAGAGGGAACAAAAAGAGGAAAAGAGGAAAGAAGAAGAGGAGAAGACAAAGAGAGAAGAAGAGGAGAAGAGAAGGATGGAACAAGAAAAGAAAATAGAGAAAGAGGAAAAGAAAAAGGAGAAGGAAGTAAAGGAGAAAATGAGGAAGAATTGGAGGGTTGTGATGCAATAAACAACATTCCAACATCTACTCAAGCATGTCAACACAAAAGTTGACAAAGTTGTTTTCCAACATGAGGCAGATGAATTGTGTGTTGTACTTATGATAATCATGTCACTAGTAACCCCTACACTCATTGCAGCATTTGATGATGATGATGAACAAATGGGTCTCATGTCCTCTTAGAGAAATCTCTTGGAGAAGAACAAAATAGTCAAATCTTTGGAGAGGACTCTAGCCGAAGTACTGGAAATAATGCAAAAGGAAGGGTCTTCCAAGGTAACTAAACCTGACCTACACAATAAGGCCATAGATATGGTGAAACTGTTTGATGAGGAATTCACAACACTAACAGACATCACAATAGTTCAAGCACAAACAAGGCATGATGCATAATTGTTTGACATAGTTTGCAAAATATGCGAAATAATTTACAGTCATTAGATGCCTATATTAAGGAGTTATGAAGTTGTCTAACATAAGGGAAGAAGTTGTATAGACAATGCATTATTTCCTACAACTATTTAAAAGATACTGACAACAAGATTTTTTCCCAGATGAGTGATCTTCATTCACTTATTGACAAACTACAACAACCAGATGCTAATATAGAAGACATTGACAATGGTTTGTAGAAAGTCCATGATGTCATCAGGATTGGTAAACTCGAAAAGGAAATCATGATCAAGAGATTATCTATTCTTAGAGAACATTTATCCCCAAAGATCAGCATAATTTAGAGGTAGCTACAAGAATTTCTTATTGCTAGGACATCATATGAGAAGTTTGCCTTTACTAATTTGAATGTAGTAGAAGTAGGGTCCTATTCTTTAAACACATTCTTGAGTACCTCAAAGGCACTAAGAGACACATGAAACAAGAAACTAGAGAGGTTAAAGATAGATTTTGTAGATAATTTTTTTAAGCTATCAAACTCAGCCACATAAGGCAATGCAATTTTGAAATGTACATAAGTTTTGACACCTTTGTCATTGATGTCAAAGGGGGAGAAGTATATAGGAAAATTATATAAAGAATAATTAAAGGGGGAGCATTAGTATTAGGAGGTATAAGGTAAAGATGGTAATATGTAATGATCCATAATTTTGCAATTTTGAAAATTTTGTAAGGCCAGTTTTGAGAATTTTTTTGTAAGAAACATTTTGGGAACTTAGCCAATTTTCCCAAATGTTGCCATCAATGCTAAAGGGGAAGATTGTTGGAAATATGGATAAGTTAGTAAGGTTAAGGGTTGTCATTTATGGAAACATATAATTATGTAATAGAAGATAGAACTTATAGCTAAAGAATCCATGATTAGAGGCAAAAAATTGTCTAAGTGTTAGACAATTTTGATATTAGCTCAGAGGAAACTTCAGTATTGTGAAGTCTATAGTAATAATCAATAGGTGTGCAGTTAAGGATAGGTAGAATAGAGTGTCACAATGATGTACCTAAGTGTGCATTTTAGTACAAACAATATAGATGAAGTTACAAGTCAAACACCAGTAAAGGCAGTAAACTCAACATAACAAAGCATAGTAGAAACATAGTGATAAAGAGTTAAGGGATTATTTTGGTCAAGAAATAATTACTTAATTATGTAGGGATGACATCCTATATGTTTACCCTAAGTTAGAATAATGTGTGAAAGCATCAAGCTGATTGCACTAAAGTTTTGTGAAAGAAAATAGTATAAGTAAAGAGATCACTACTTGTGAAGTGTGAGAAAGATATGTGAATTTTATGTCATGAAAATGTGAAGTATATGGTGTATATAAAAACTAATTATGTGATATGAAAACTTGTATGAGAGACCTATGATGTAAATTTTGATGTAAGATCAGAGATATGTGAAGTACAAAAAACAACATATAAAAGGTTATTGTATCTATCATGTCTTGTTTATGGCACTGAATTATATAATTGCATGTTTGGGCAGTGGGATCTTCTTTCATATATATGTATTTGTAATACTAACTTCCAACTGGGTAGAAGGAACTCCTAATAGGGTAGAAGAAACTCCTAGTAGGGTTGAGGATTTTAATAGGGCCCATTCCTCCAACAAAAAATGAGACACTATATGTAATTCATAGACTCCTAATAGGGTCAATATCCTTAACAAAATTCTTTTTTTTAGTGGATCATTTTGTGGGTGCCATCCCTACTAGGGTTTTCCCTAATTATCAAAATGTGATATTATGAATTCTCTTTGTGTATGAATTTATTTTCTATTCAACATTATTGTTTTACTTTCATATGCATGTTGTAAAGTAATTAATAATATCCAGTTGTGGGAAAATTTTTGTAGAATATTGATTCACCCTCCCCCCTCTCAATATTATCTATTTCTAATAATTGGTATCAGAGCATAGTTACTGGAAAGAGGATTAATATCTTGAGTAAGATCCCTAAGGATATGGAACAGTTGAAGAGGAATCTCAAAGAAGCCCTTAGGAAAATTGATCTTCTTACAAAAGAAAGAGACAACCATAAAGAAAAGTATGAAGATGCAAAAGATTACATTGGCAACTTGAAAGATAAGATTGCCTATCTAAAATATAGAAAAGAACAAAAAGATCAGACTAGTGATATTGATGAGGTAGAAACCCTTAAGAAAGAAAATGAGATTTTGAAACATGAATTAAAGATTGTTGAATTGAAGTTAAGTCTGAAGAAGGATGATGGCAATTTTGATTCAGATATGAAATCTGAGAATGTAGATCTAAGATCCCATCTAAATTAGATTCTATCAGAATAAAGCATGCAAAGTTGGAAAAGTACAATACCTAATACTATTGGAATTTAAAAAAAATAGTCATTAACTTGAGATTATTGGAATTACAATATTTTTTCATAGAATGAATGATACCAACCAAAAGATTTTGGCATATTTAAGAAAATAAACAATACCATTGTAATGATGTCAATAAAAGCTGGAGGAATTTCAACAATGACATCACACACAAATGTGTGTACTCGATATCCCTTGTAATCTTTGTGTTCCTGCAATAATCAATGATAAGTGTTTAGGTACATTTAAGAACCTATATTAGGAAAAACCTTATTGAGCTTCACTTTGTTTTGAGAATAATTTAATATTATCTACTAAATAGGGCCAACTACGTTAAGGTGGAAGCTCATTTCCCCCTCCCCTCCCCAACATCACTTTAAATTCTCCTTTAACATCTAACATCATTTATTCTTTCATCCATTAATAAAATGTTATGACTTGATAACATTTATTAACACATAAGACTCATTAACATTCATTAACACCCAAAAATCATCAATATTCATTAACACATTATATAATTCATGAACATTCATTAGCATGTAATTAAATTCATTGAGACATAAAAATCAGCCATTATCAGTTAAGTTTTATAAATAATAATCATTTATTTTTCTTCTTTGATATTTTTTTGAATGCCTAAATTATCATAAAGGAATATCCATGTCATGAAATTCATTTCCCCCCTCAACAGTTCTTTTTGGCTATGCTCATAATCTTAGTTGTGCATGCATATTCCTTTTTTCATGATATAAATGGGGGTCCTCTATAATAACAAATAAAGGGATTAAATTAAGAACATTTTATTATAATTGTTACAAGTACTTTAGTTCTTTAAATAACATAATCATGGACCTTTCTACCTAATCCAACCACATAATCTTGCCTAGCAACCTTAACCCCAACGTGCTCATCATGAATAGCAGCTTATACATCCTCTACAACTACAATACAAAATGTTTAACTAATCCAAACACCCAAAACAATTAAATTTATATTAGTATGCCAATTTCAATTTAAGATATTTACTTATGTTAATAATTATATAAAAAATCAAATAACAAATGTATGTTGGAAGTTAATTTGGAAACTAAGATACTGAGGGGCAGGGGGGAGGTTGAATTAGGGTCTATAAAAATGTTATCCTTCAAAATAATTTTTCCACATTCACCATAATTGACCATTTCATATCTAGGATATGCATAACATAAATCAAATGTTGAAATGTAAACACATAGCACAAAAGATTTGGTTACCTAGAAACCCTCCAAGGTGAAGGTAAAACTTGGGTGGGGATGAAACCCATAAATCTTTGCTACTACAATAAAAAAGTTAACCTATTTGGGTTACAATTTTGATCACTTCAAATGATCTACTCTATAAGGGGTTTGCTCTACTAAAATAATTTAAGATTGTTAGGTCTTAGCTTGTTAAAGTATTTCACACTTACAATAAAGTAAGGACTCTATTAGGAAATTTACAAAGGTTTGTTAAAACCACTCTATCAAGAGATTTACCCTAATTCATTCTATTAAAACTAACTCAATACCCGATCCTTTGGTTTGCACTTATAATTGTTGATTACGGATCTGCTCCTTTCAATCTCTGATATGATCTTGAATTTGATATAGCTTTGTTCAATCATTCACTACTTCATTAGGTTTCTAAACTCTATTCTTCACAACTTTCACATGCAACATCTAAAACTTAACTCCTTTACACAATACTTCACTTCCTTCACACACTTACAAAATCTCTTCTGTGATAGCTTAATCCTCTTCTGTATAAAATAAATTTTGGATCTGTCTATTTAAAGACTTTTGTAGAGTCTTCTAGATGCTTCCATTTTTGCCTCTTCATCTAATTGGTTATTCTTTCCTTATAGGGATCAGTGATCCACGTCAAAATGTGTAACAAACTTGGTGATCATTAAATGGCATGTCCATGTCGGCTCAAAATGGTTTACCTCAAAGTTTGTATCATTCCAGACTTTTATGTTTTCTTTGTGTTACTCAACACTCACTATTTTTTATGCTCAGTCACAACTATTCTTTCCGTTGTTGCTTGATTGTAATTATACTTGGCTCCTTTTGTATAACTTGACATCAATGTACTATGTCTACTTCTTTTACTATTGGGGTTGTGAGGTTGGAATCAAATCATATTGGTCAATGAATGTTTTATGAATTTTATTGATCATAGAAAGTTAATGATCCCATGTGGTTCTTTCTGATTCCAAAACATGAATCTTCAACTCCAAATTTGTAAGTCAATTAAGTTGTCAGCAATCAAAAGATTATGATCTCTTTGCACTCGATCCTTTGTTGAGATTATCTCTCATTGCATAACCTCCAAATGAGGTATCAATATTAACTATATAGAGATTAGTTTGGCCCTCATTCTCCTATCTACTATTTGTAGCTTGACCAACCTTGCTTGTGTAAAAAACAATTTCTTATAATGCATTGAGCTTGATTCTATTGATTGAGAGATAGAACTACCTGATTACTATCAACTTGAATCCTTTGTATGTTTGTCTAAAATTCATTTGTAAACCTTGGCACATCACAAAGTATATTGTACAGATATTTTACTTTCTTTACAAGTTCTTCTAAGTTCTATACAAGTTTCTGCAACTCCACTTTTCTAACTGCAATGATAGTAGAAACTTTCTCCAATACTCTCTTCTCAAATTTCTTCTCAAATGAGGCCATTAGTTTTTCATTTGCTTCAATATATTTAGTGCTGACTTTTTCAACAATTTGTACCAACTAAGAGATAATTGGGGGCTTTCTCATCAATGGTTTGAATATCAAAAGAATCAATAAATATGTCTTTGATATCATGAAACACTTGTTTCTGTTGTTGTTCTCACCTCATTTCCTCTTACTTTTTCTTTCTTGCTAATATGTCATGTAAGATGATAGTTTTCTCATAAGTGAGATTGGCTAGATCCCATTTTGGTATATCAATTATTTCATCTAGACTAACAATATTATCTAGAGAATTTTCCTATATCTTCTTTCCTTTACTTTTTTTGGGGAGTAATACTTATCGACACTACTAGAGTAAGAGTAGGTGATGTAGTGTCACTACTTGGTCCTATTTATACTTCAGTGCTTGGAACATCAATGGTAGAACTCAACAATATATTCTTTATTTCCTCTTCTTCTTGTCTAGTCTCATTATCCCCCTCATCTTGAGGTCCTGATACATGTGGTCCTTCTGGATCTATAGTATAAACTTCTACATTTGTTTCCTTTATTGGTTCATCTTTCTCTTGTTTATCCCTTTCTTGTTCCTCCACTTCTGAGGTCTTTGTTTAGTCATAAATAGGAGTGTCAAGTGCAGTGGCATAAATAGGAGGTATGTTGCCTTGTGGGCTTGACACACCTAAACTTTCTTCATTAATTTGATCATCTTAAATGGTTAGCATATTCAATGTTTTCTCTTGTTCAACTCTTTTAGTGTTTAATCCAAAAATACTCTTTCATAGAAATCATTTTGTTGTACAACAACCTCAATTTTATTATGTAGAATCATCAATGATCTAAATTTAGGAACAAAATGGTTCCAATGATTTTCCAAATTTCTTTCTTCTTCTTATTTGACAACTCAAGCATAATCTTGGGCAATGTGCCTTTTCTTATTTGTTTCTCTACTTCTCTTGTATGTTGCCATTTTCTATCTAGTTTATTATACAAATCATTTGGTATCTTCTCTTCCAATTCAATAGGAGAAAGTTTATTGTTAGCCATCATATCTATCATGGCCTCTTCTACTTTTTATTTTTCATCATTTCTCAATATAACATACTTCACATATCTCAAACTTGATAGACTTGCATAGCTTTTGATGTTAGCACATACCTTGTCAATATTTCTTGGCTTTATAGGTACAATGAATCGATGATGTCCAAGTTCATCAAACTCAGTCCTCTTTGCATTTTTCTTTAATGTATTTCACCTTTATTAGCCTCCTTCACATTGTTTGGTTTGTAGCAGCTTGCATTTTCTTCTTTTTTTCACTAGCGCCACTAGGTTTTGTGATTTTGACCACTCCTTTCTTGATTGGTGGCTTGAAACTTACTGTGTTTCTTCCATGGTCCTCGATCTTTGTGGTGCAAGAGGAGAGAAGGGCTTGCGTTTTGTATTCTTTGTAACCTTCTTCATATTAGGCTTTGTGGTTTCCATAGTTTTATCCTTCTTTTTTTTGGTTGGGAGACTAGTGCTAGGGCTTTTCCCTTTTTATCTGTACTTTCTTCCTCTTCCTCATTACCATTGTCATTTTCTTCATCTTCTCCAAGACCTTGCGTAAGCTTCAAAGTTTGTTTTCCTTTTTTCTTTTTGCCTAGCTTTTCTTATAGGTCTTCAATAATATTCTTTCTCTTCTTATCTATAGAAGAAATTTTGATATCAACTGTGATTCTAGCCTTTTCTTCTGCATACTTGCCAAAGGGTTGAGCCTCTACATCAATTTCTTCCTTAAGTAGTGTATCAATTCTTGCACTCATATCATAAACTCTAGTTTTATAACTGAAGGGCTTAAGCTAGGCTTTCCTTGGCTTAATCGCCTGTACAAATTTATTGTTTGTATCAACTATAACACATATATCATTATAATGGTTCATCACTAATGATGCTAGGATCCTCATTCTCTTTATCATCTTTAGTTTGAACTCTTCAGAGTATGCATCTAGAATATCTTCAAAATTTTCTCCCAACTATGTTATATTCACTAATCTATCTTGTAATAAGTTTGTCTTGATTTGAACTTACACATTGAATTCTTTGCCTTCCTAATTGATTTTAGGTTGTCTGCTAATTTGATGGAGACACAATCAAAGACTAGAATGAACACATAGGAAAAGGGAAATATTATTATCAATAAAAAATGCTTTATGGGCTTACAACAGTATGATTCTGGAGAAAGAAATCCTCCACACAATACCTTCTCTCTAACTCCACTAAGAGCTACCTTTACAATGCCAGAAATGTTCTTAAATAAGCCCTAAATGGTTTAGGGTTAGGAATACATTCTAAAATATTCTAGTTGGCATCCACCACCAAAATAGAAGGTTCCAAAATTCACATTAGAAGTCGGTGTAAAATTAGAAGAAGCCAGAAAGGGTAGTCCAACTTTTGGGAGGCATAACTTTTGAACCGTAACTCCGATTGACAAACTGTTTACATTTTCGAAAAGCTCTCAAAGTGCTCTGCGACCCTATGGACCAGCTCTAATTGTACCCCATTTTTTGGCCCCATAAAAGGCCATTTAGTGCCCCATATTTGACTTTGAAGCATTCTTAGGAGGTCTCCAAAAATTGAAAAATTGTAATAACTTTCTAATCGTGAAGCCTTTTAACCTGATTATTTTTCTAGAGTGTTTTAAATTACAAATATAACCATCCCTCCAATTTACACCCTCTAACTCACCATATTTATGGCTCAATTACATAGTCCTATTTTTTTGACATTTACATGAATCCCAAGATGATTAAAAACTAATAAAACTCTAACCCTAATAGTAGAACTGTGAGAGTTGGAACCTTTATTTGACCCAAATGGGTATCCAAAAATGAAAACACTTTAAATAGAAACTATCTCTAAGCATATTTTTGGGTGATATAGGATTTCCCTTACACCACTAGATGCTCCTGCATTAGACACCCAGGGTAGATTGAAAAGTGACCTTGTCACTTTATGGTAGAGAAAAACCCAAATGGGCAACCTCCACTACTGATATCCAAGTTGAGTCCTCTACTGGTCATCCTTTCCACTTCACCAGATACTCTTCATATTGCCTATTTCTGGTACTCCTACCCACATGACTATCTAGAATCTCTTCTATCTCCTTCTTAGAAGTAGGAATTGGACATGGTTCTAGCATCAAACCCTCATCTGTGCCATCATCATGATATTTTTTTAAGTCTGCAATGTTGAAGATAGGAGAAATGTGAATCCCATCTGGCAACTCCACCTCATATGCATTTCCTGAGTCATGTTTCTTCAAAATTTATAGGGGCCAAATTTCTTCATCTTTAGCTTGTTCTAAGTACCCACTGGAAATTGTTCCTTTCATAAGTGTACGATAACCATATCCCCTACTTGGAACTCCTTATGTCTCCTCTTTTGATTAGCTCTAGCTTTATACTATTGATTCATCTTGGTAATGTGTGCATGGACCTCCTCATGTAGGTGCTTGATATGTTCTGCAGATTCTTCTACCTCGACACTTGTCCTCTCCCCTTGCTCCATCTTTCTCAATTTTGGTGCAGTCCTTGGGCTACTCCCATACACAATTTGGAATGGTGATCTACCAGTACTCCTATTCATAGAGTTATTGTAAGCAAATTTTGCTTGTGGTAGAATCAAATCCCACCCCTTGGGCTTATCTCCCACTAAACACCTCAGCAAATTGCCCAAACTTCTATTTACCACTTCGGTCTATCCATTAGATTGTGGATGATGTGTAGAATTGAACTTCAATTATGTCCTCAACTTCTTCCATAAAGTCCTCTAGAAATATCCCACAAATTTAGTATCTTTGTCAAAAACAATATTCTTTGGGAGACCATGTAGTCTCACCACCTCTCTGAAAAACAAATCTGCAATATGTACAACATCATGAGTCTTGTGACATGGGGTGAAATTTTCTATCTTGGAGAACCTATCAACCACCACAAATACTGAATCATTACCCCTTTGTGTCCTCAGCAATCCAAGAACAAAATCCATACTTATGTCCTCCCAAGGCTTTGATGGAATAGGCAATGGCTGATAAAGTCTAGTATTGTGACTAAATCCTTTGGCTGCTTGACATACTTGACAACTCTGCACAAATTTCTTCACATCTTGTGACATTTGAGGCCAAAAATAGTGTTCTCTAAGAATGGCAATGGTCTTATCTTGACCAAAGTGTCCTTCCATTCCCCCACTATGTTTCTCTTTGATCAAGTCTTCCCTTATGGAGCTCCTTGGAATGCATAATTGACTACCCTTGAACAACATACCATCCTAAATCAAATAATCTAGCCACTTGGTTCTGTCTATAGCAATATTTTCCTTACAAGCCTTCCACGCTTCAGCAAAATTAGGATCCTCCTAGTATAGACTTTTGAGTTCATCAAACCCAACCACTTCAACCTGCATTACTGTAAGCAACAACTGTCTCCTACTCAATGCATCTGTAACCCTATTAGACCTTCCAATCCTATGTTTCAACACAAATGTATAGCTCTACAAGAACTCTACCCACTTCATATGTCTCTAGTTCAATTTACCTTGGCTATTTAGGTACTGCAATGCTCGGTGATCAGTATACCAGAAAAATTCTTTTGGTAATAAATAATGCCTCCATTTCTTTAAGGCCTAAATGATTACATAGAACTCCTGATCATAAACAGAATATTTCTTCTTTGCATCATTCAAGTTTTCACTAAAATATGCAATAGGCTTACATTCTTGGCTTAACACAACCCCAATAGCATTGCCACTAGCATCACAATCTACTTGGAACACTTTATTGAAATCTAGAAGTGCCAACATAGGTTGTTCTGTCACCTTATTCTTCAACAATTAAAAACTCCTTATAGCTATTGTAGTCCACTTGAACTTCTTCCTATCCCCCCTTATTGTTCCAGTCAGGGGTGCAAATATGCCACTAAAATTCTTAATAAACTTTCTGTAAAAAGTAACTAGACCATGAAATGGTCTCACCTCAGTAGTAGACCTTGGAGTAGGCCATTCTAAGATGGCTTTTATGTTCTCTAGATCCATTTTGAGACCCTCAGATGATACAACAAACCCCAAGTAGACTAACTCCTTTTTTAAAAAGCTACACTTCTTCAAATTAATCAATATTTTCTCTTCCCTCAACCTTTCAAGGACTCTACAAATGTGCAATAAATTTTCATCCAAAGTCTTACTAAAAATTAAAATATCATCCAAATAGACAATAACAAATTTTCCCAAGAATTTCTTTAGTACCTCATTCATAAGTTGCATGAAGGTGCTTGGCGCATTGGTTAGTCCAAAAGGCATGACTAACCACTCATATAGATCCTCCTTGGTTTTGAATGTAGTCTTCCACTCATCTCCCTCTCATATCCATATCTGGTGATAGCCACTCTTGAGATCTATCTTTGTGAAGTACTGAGCCCCACTCAAATAGTCCATAAGATCGTCCATTTTTGGCAAAATGAATTGATACTTGATGGTTATTCTATTTATAGCTTGAGAGTCTGTGCACATTCTCCACTCTCCATCCTTCTTTGGTGCTAGTACTATAGGTACTACACATGGACTCAAGTTCTCTTGAATCAAACCCTTCCTTAATAGCTCCTAAACTTGTCTGTTTAGCTCCTCTTTTTTAGTAGGAGTCATCCTATGAGCAGCCTTATTAGATAAACTAGCTCCAATGATTAGATCTATCTGATGACTAATCTGCCTTACTGGTGGCAACCCTTCTAGAACATTATCAGAGATGACATCTCCATACTCACTTAATAGGCTTGAAACTTCAGGTGGAATTTCACTACTACCTTCCTTATCTTTTCTAGGAATTAAAGCATAACACATACACTAATGTTTCATAACATCCAAAAAATTTCTTCTATCAACAAGACATATCCTAGCACTATTGCATACCTTTTCACCTTCCTTTATCATGGGCTTGAGTTTTTGGTGAACTCCATCCTTTGTCAAAGAGTATGTATTTGCATGACCATCATGTACAACATGTCTATCAAATTACCATGGTCTTCCCAACAATAAATGGTAGACATCCATTGGAATAATGTCACATAGAACTTCATTATGGTAACTCCCAATCTTGAACTTCACCAAACACTATTCACTGACCAAGACCTTATGATCATCCTTCACCCAAGAAATTTGATAGCGTTGGGGGTGCTTCTCCCTTTTGAGCTTTAGCTTAGAGACCATCTCCTCAGACACTAGGTTGTCAATGTTGCCACCATCAATAATCACATCGCAACACTTATCCTCACACTTGCACCTAGTATGAAACAAACTCCTCCTTTGTCTTGGTTCAGTCTCACCACTTAGTAAGACCCTTTCATTTACAATAACCTCTCCTCTTTTTGCATCCTCAGAATGCAATGACTATGCATCTTCATCCACATGAGCAACTCTTGCTTGACCATCATCTCTCCTATATGTCCTTGTCATTGAGGGCATTCAAAGGCACGATGACCTTCTTCATCGCAATGAAAATAGGTACCATGAAAGCCTCCTCTTCTTGATCTTTGTAAACATCCTCTTTGCCTTCCTTCAAACCTTTTATTTAGCTTCTCTTCAACTCGTAGGGCAAATTGGTATGCCTCTTTAATGCTAGTCATTCTAACTAGACTTAACTCCTCCTAAATGCTAGGTCATAACCCACTGAGGTAATAGGCAACCTTCTCCTTATTTTATTTTGCATGCCCTACCCTAATAAGAAGTTGGTAAAATTCCTCAGTATATTCTTGGACAGATTTTCCTGCTTGCTTTAATCCTTGCATTTTCTTGAACAAATCAAGCTCGTAGTCAACAGGAATGAATTGCTTCTTTAGTTTGTCCAACATGCGATCCCATCTTGTGATTTTCTCCTTTCCTCTTCTATTTCTTTCCAACTAAATCTCTTACCACCAGATTTTGGCATGACCTTTCATTTTTGCCTTCACAAATTTAACCCTATCTGGATCCCTGATATCCTCATACTCAGAATACTCCTCTAGTTCATTGATCTAGTCGATCAACTCATCCAGGTTTAGATTTCCTGAAAACATATCCACATCAATTTTAGGTCTTTTTACAAGCTTAGAAATTTCCCTAAAAAGCCTCTCCTCTACTTGATTTAGGACTTCCCCTTCACATTCCCCTTCCTATCCAATTTCTTCTTCTTCATTTTCTTCATCACTTTCATTGCCTGCGGCAACATTCAGTCCTCTACGAATCTTCTCCTGCAATGCTTGAACCTACATCTGGAGGGCTCTAACCTCCTTAGGATTAACAACTCTAGCCCTTCCACCACACTCTATTCATGGAGGCATCTTCTTAACTCAAACCCACAACCACATAGTCCTGGTGCAAACTGCCTCACAGTTGGCGCTTTGTCTACACACTCAAGAAAACCAGCTCTGATACCACTTAATGGAGACACAATCAAAGACCAGAATGAACACACAAGAAAAGGAAAATATTATTATCAATGAAAAATTACCTATGGGCCTACAATAGTATGATTCTGGAGAAATAAATCCTCCACACAATACCTTCTCTCTAACTCCACTAAGAGCTACCTTTACAATGTCAGAAATGTTCTTAAATAAGCCCTAAATGGTTTAGGGTTAGGAATGCATTCTAGAATATGCCAGTTGGCATCCAAAACTAAAATAGAAGGTTCCAAAAATCATGTTAGAAGTCAATGTAAAATCAGAAGAATCCAAAAATGGTAGTCCAACTTCTAGGAGGCATAACTTTTGAACCATAACTCCGATTGACGAACCGTTTATATTTTTGGAAAGCTCTCGAAGCACTCTACGGCCCTATGGACCAACTCTACTTATCCCCCATTTTTTGGCCCCATATGAGGCTGTTTAGTGCCCCATATTTGACTTTGAAGCATTCTTAGGAGGTCTCCAAAAATTAAAAAATTGCAATAACTTTCTAACCGTGAAGCCTTTTGACCTAATTCTTTTTTCTAGAGTGTTTTAAATTACAAATATAATTGTCCCTCCAATTTAAACCCTCTAACTCACCATATTTATGGCTCAATTACATAGTCCTATTTTTTTTGGCATTTACACATATCCCAAGGTGATTAAAAACTAATACAACTCTAACCTAGAAAGCTAATAGTAGAACTATGAAAGTTTGAACCTTTATTTGACCCAAAAATGAAAACACATTAAATAGAAACTATCTCTAAGAATATTTTTGGGTGATATAGGATTGCCCTTACACCATTGGATGCTCCTGCATCATAATTACAACTGTTGCAACTCAACAAGATCATATTCATGATCCTTCATCATGATCTTCGACATGATCAATTTTCATACAAGGCACACTATTTAGTCAACTCGACTGATAAAAATTATGAGAGATTACTCTCACTGCAAATTCAGTTAATGGATTAGTGATGGTAGAAATAAACAACCTACATCCATTCCACTTGGCTTTGGTATTTACCTTGATCACTTCGTTGGTTTGGCATAACATTGCCTTATTCTTTTTGAATGTAGGGTAATCAATAACAACATGAATTACCTTCTTTGTAATCTTTACTAGTCCATTCTCTAGCCACAATTCCACATCATGAATTCTGCTCAAAACTGCATTAATCCATTCAATCTTGAAATTCATTAGAAAATCTAAGGCATGAGTTAACCATTTCCTCTCAATAATTTACAAATCATCCTTCAGTATTCCTTCATCACACAATTTCTCATATGCCACACGAATCTCATAATCACCGACTTCACCAATTTTATACATTTAGAATCTCCATACATCATGAATCATAATGACTTTAGGTGATATCAATGATAGGGGACCCATTGAATTTCCTTTCATGACAATCTTAGGTATAACATGAAACTTAGAGGTGGAGGATAGGTGTCACTCAACACTAATTGAATAGTTCTTACCTCTTCTCCTTGATTATTTGTTGTGGATTATGAAGATTTTATATTCTCATGTTAGGGTTCTAAAAATCTTATTTTTGAACTATTTGACACAACTAAAAATTAATACTCGATCGCTCTTTCATTGCGAGTTCACTTCCAATCACCTTTGAAATTGCTTTACTAATTGCTCAAGTCACTTTTTGCTCTTGAAATCTAAATGCAAGGTGTGTAAAATACCTTCAAATTTTTGATATATACCTCCATTCATTCAAATTAGGGTCTCCATTAATGGTGTGTCTTTTGTTAGGTGGAACCTAATTGTCTCGGTCATTACTGAACTTTTTGAACTTAGTCTCCATTATATAGCTTGGTCAATTCCATCTAACTCAACCTATACATCGGTAAGACATTTGGGGTACTCGGTCCATATTACAATGTTTAGTCAATATATACATTTTTTTACTAATGTTTGACACCCACTAGTAAATAATTCTTTTACACTATTCTTTCCATAGATTTGTTCTAATGCATCTTTTCTCATGCAGATATGAATTTTTTCAAATTTTATGTTAGGAACTGGTGTACAATAATTTTTTAAGTATATAGTTCCTCACATACATTTCTTGATTAGTTTGAGGTGGTGTGATCACCTTCTCCATTGGATTGGGTGATCTTGACTTTGTTTGTTCCACTGTCTTCAGTTTCCACCTTTTTCTTCTAGGTTTGATTCATCTCTTTCTTTGTTTTTTCAACATCTATTTTGCCTTTTCCCTTGTTGTGTTCATTATTAGGCATTCTTGCTCAGATCTTGTAGTTCTTGTTCACATGTCCAATCTTGTGACATTTAGAACAAACTTTATTTGGTGCATTGTTTTGCCTTTTTTTGTTCAATTAGGTTTTTCTTGTGATATGAATTCATATGCTCTATGTCCAAACTTTTAACAATTGTAACAATAACTCTCATATCTAGGTACAATAGTTGTATTGTTAATTCTTGATCTACACTCATGTATTTGGTGTCCTTGCTTCTTGTAGTAAAAATATTAACTAGTAAACTTAGGTTTAGGGTTTTGCATACCATTTTTGTTTCTACAAATGTTTGCAGTATGTCCAAGTTTACCACAATAATAGAATATAGGTTTTCCTTTTGAATTTGTATTCCTTAGCTCTCCACTCTTGGATGATTCTCCTTCTTCAGTAGATGAATTTTTCTCTATATATATCCTAATCTAGAAATGTTACCAAATGACCTAGGTGAACTCATCAATTCTTCAAAGTATCTTAATACTTTATTGGGATTTTTCATCCTTTCCACAATCTATTTCTTAGATCTTAACTCATTCCTCAGTAGGTCACTCTGTGATCTCATATTTTCTATCTCCATGTCTTTCTTTTTTAGTTCCTAATTTACAAGTATAAGTTGATTCCTCATGTCTAACTAAGTGTTTTTAAGCTTCTACACATCAGATGACCTTTCCTCAAGTCTAATAGTTATTTTTATTTTGTCTTCCTTAGGCACAATTTTTTATTCTTCAACTTTATTCTTCTATTTGGTCATTTTACATAGCCTTACTAACTCAATTTCATGTTCTTTCTTCATTCCTCTGACTTCTTTATTCATGATATTATTCTTCTCCAATAGATCTACAATGGCTACATCACTCTCATTGGAGTTTTTAGTGTTAAACAATCCTTGTGTATCAACTTCTTCATAAAGTGTATCATTCTATTAAATCGCCATATCCTCTCTTTCTAAGGGATTTCCTTTGTTTCTCTCGTGCTACTTCAAGTTGTCATAGTATGAGTTGGATGTCAATCACTTGATCGTCAATAACCTTTCCCAATTTGTAAGCCTCCATCTCCAAGATCTGAACTCTCAAGGTGTTAGACTTCCTTCAAGAGAAATTAGGTTATGATACAAATTTTTGGAAGTTAATTGGGAAACTAAGATACTGAGGGGGGGGGGGGGTGTTATGATTCAGGATTTTCAAAACTTTTATCCTTCGAAACAACTTTTCCGCATTCATGATATTGACCATCTCATATCTAGTTTACGCATAATGTAAATCAAATGCTGAAATAAATATAACTACATATCACATTAATGAAATGTAAACACATAACAAAAAATAATTGGCTACTTAGAAACCCTCCAAGGTGAAGGTAAAACTAGGGTGAGGATGAAACCCATAAATCTTCACTACTGTAGTAACTAGGTTAACTTGTTAGGGTTATAATTTTGATCACTTTTGATGATCTACCCTATGAGGGGTCTTCTCTACTAATATAATTTAAGATTTTTAGATCTTACCTTGTTAAAGGATTGTACACTTACAATGAAGTAAGTACTCTGTTAGGATATTTACAAAGGTAAGTTAAAACCACTCTATTAAGAGATTACAAATTAGTACCTAATCCTTTGGTTTGTACTTATAAATGATGATTACAAATCTCCTCCATTCAAACTTTGATTTGATCTCCAATCTGATATAGCTTTTCTCAATCCTTCACTGCTTCATTAGGTCACTAAACTTTGTTCTTCACAACTTTCACATGCAACATCCAAAACTTAATTCATTCACATAATAAAATTCACTCCCTTCACACACTTCACACACTTTACAATCTCTTATGTGATAGCTTACTCCACTTTTGTATAAAATAAAGTTTGGATTTTCTAATTTAAAGGATTTTGTAGAGTCTTCTAGATGCTTCCCTTTTTGCCTCTTCATCTAATTGATCATTTTTTCCTCATAGGGATCAATGATCCATGTCAAAATAGGTAACAACCTCTATAAAAAACTCTATGATTATTAAATATCATGTCCATGTTGGCTCAAAATAGTTTACCACAAAATTTGTATCATTCCATAATTTTATGTTTTCTCTATGTTACTCAACACTCACTATTTTCATTGCTCTGTCATAACTATTCTTTCTCTTGTTTCTCATTTGTAACTATACTCAATTCTTTTTGTATAACTTAGCACCAATATTCTCTATTTTCTTGGCATTTACTAGGTTTAACTTATACTAAAAATACTTAGCAACCAAAGACTTGCCTAGCTCTTATAGAGCTCAACATATACATGATTATTTACAAGTCTTTACATGACTCGACCTATATAGAGTAGCTCAGCCACAGTGATGACCAAATAACTTTGCCTTATAAATGACTAAGTGTTTACCACTAACATACAACAAGGCTTAGAGATACCAAGTAGCTCAGCCACAATGATGACTCGACCTATATAGAGTAGCTTAGCCATAGTGATGACCGAATGACTTTGCCTTATAAATGACTAAGTGTTTGCCACTAACATACAACAAGGATTAGAGATACCAACAATGTATACCTTGATCACTGTGATGCACATACAAACTAACAACTTCACCATGTTTGGGTGGTGTACCAATTGAATAGGAAGAAAATAGGACCTATCCTAAACCCGAATTCCCAAAAGGAATGATCCAAATTGATTAACCACAAAGAAGTGATCAATGCACAAATGGATCATGAAATGGAGAATAGGGAGAAAGGAGATCCTATGGTCTTGCTATTTGAGAAGTATGTGGTTAAATCTTGAAATAGATAAAAGAAAAATACTAACCTTGAAGAAGGATAAATGTAGAAAATGTTGATTTTTGATGTATGTGTATAGTTTTGGGGAATTATGCAACCTATTTTGGGCTGGAAATGTCAAGATGAAGAAAGCCTAGAAATTTTTTTTCCTTTTGAAGGGAGATTGACCTTGACATAAATAGAGGGGCATAATCTTACCCTATCGCACAATTGTACCCTGAAAAGTTGATCTTGACCTACACAACTTCGACGGAATTTTTGTTCACAGATCTTGCAAGTTCAACGAAAAAGGTATCTAAATCTACTCTTTAATTTGTTGTTCCAAACCTATATCTACAAGAAAAATGGTTTATTTGTTTGGATGAGGGGTTTTCCTTGGTCAAACCCTAGTTTACAATCAACCTTGAAATGTAATTGAAATTGCAATATAAATAAACAAAGTAAATGAAACTATTTACCTTGCTTATATTGAAATCCTTATGGAGGATACAAATCCTTAAATCCACAAGTACAGATGCTCCAAATGAATGCAAAATAGGATGTAGGATGTCTCAAATCAATGACATTAGATCTTCAACACCAATCTTGAATGGATCTTTGCATAGAATAAGGCTTGGATGAATGCGGATGGAGAAATCATCAACAAGAGGGCTCCATAGAGATTGAATCCTTCAATAGCTAACAATGGTCCTCCTTGATGAATTGGATCTTGAATACTTGAAGACTTGAATGCTTAGTAGATATCACTTCATAGAATAATAGATGTAGAAAGGTAATAGTTCATCTGATGTCACAATGTATCTTAGAGAAAAATGAGAGGAGGCTTCCTTATATAGAGATCTAGGGCACAAACTCTTAGAGAAGACCAACATGGGAGCATCAAGTCACAATTAATATTAACCCTTATAAATGGACCTAAATTAAATATAATTTAAGAGTCTGCCATTTTGAAACTCGAAACAACTAACCTGAAAGTGGGAAAAATAAAATTTCTGAAGCCCAATATCTTGAAACTCCCAAAAATTAAAAATTGGATATGGGGTCAAGGACAAGGTTGACCCTATCCTAGGTCAAGGTCAAGGTCATCCTTGAACCAAAAAGTCAAAGTGCCTAGTTTCATAGAGAAAGTTGTCAGAAATAGGCTAGAAATAGAAGAGAAGAAGAACATGGGAAAACAACCAGATCCATGAAAAGACCTATTTGTTGTGATGTGGAGCCTAATCAGACTTGGAGGTTTATTTAGCATGATTTTCTTCCCATATTATTTCTACAAGGGTTTGGGGTAGTGCCCCCAAGATAGGGTCAAGGGGTAGTGTCCCAGGTGCGCTCATTGTCGCAGTATAGGGTGGGGTCAAGGGGCAACACCCCCACAGGGGTTTTCAGGAGCATTGCTCTTGAAGCCAAAAATGCCCCTATATTTTTAAAAGGTGTCGACTACTATTTTTCCTATTGGATGACTTATTCTAGCCCTAATTTTGTAAGTGGCAAAAAAACTTGTATAAAAAGGCTTAGGGTTAGGGATTTCATAATGTAATGCTGATATTGTAGCTTCTTGTGGTGGTGTTGAGCTATAAGGGATTGAAAATTATAATCATAAGATAATGATAATATTGGACTTGCTATTGGTGGACGTAGCCCAGGGATTGTGTGAACTATGACAAATCTTGGTGTCTTGTGTTATCTTTTATGTGATCTACCATTTTCTAGTATTGGTTATATTTGTATGCAACTGTAATTTCTATTAGAGGTTAATCCTAACAAGTGATATCAGAGCCAAGTTGTCATCATTTTTTTTAGCTAGACCATCATCATTTTTTTTTTAGCGATCTTCGATAGGAAGGTCTCACAGTTGAGTGGGATAGATGGCAGATGAGGGTAAGTTGAGGGTTGAAAAGTTTAATGGGTAAAACTTTTAGTTATGGAAAATGCAAATGGAGGACTATCTTTATCAGAAGGATTTATGGAAGTCATTGGAAGGAAAAACCAAGAATTAGGGATCTATGACAAATGACAACTGAGATGTTTTAGATAAAAAGGTACTTGGAAGCATTCAATTATGCTTGGCACCATTGGTGGCATTTAATATTACAAAAGTGAAGACGATAGAAGAGTTGATGCAAACCCTAGCGAAATTGTATGAAAAGCCCTCTGCTTCAAACAACGTATTTCTCATGAAGTATTTATTTAATATGAAAATGATAGAAGGTCGATCTGTTGTGGACTATTTAAATGAGTTTAATACTATTACTAGTTAGTTATCTTTTGTGGGTATCAATTTTGATGAAGAAATAAGGGCTCTTTTGATTTTGTGTTCTTTTCCTGAAAGTTAGAATGGCATGGTAATGACTCTAAGTGATTCTATTTCTGGATCAAATACTCTAAAATATGATGATGTGATCAATGTTATTTTGAGTGAGGAAACTTGTAGGAAAACCTTAAGTGGATCTACATCAGGAAGTTCTTTGAATGCACAAAACAAAGGTAGAATGACTAGGAGAGGAAATAATTCTAGAAATTGTGGGAAATCAAGAGGAAAGTCAAAGGGGAAGAGGTCTCAATCCAAAGGATTGAGAGATTGCTAGTACTGTAGGAAATCATGACACAAGAAGAAAGATTGCTAGACTCAAAAGAACAATGAAGGAGATAAACTAGAAGGGAACAAGGAGGTAAATGTGGTCAGTAAAAAATTCAAAGAGGATGCTTTGTTTCTTTCTTTAGAAAGTATTGATGATTCATGGGTTTTTTGGTGCTTCATTTCATGCTACACCTCATAGAGGTTATTTTATTGATTATGTTCAAGGGGATTTTTGGCTTGTTTATTTGGGGGATAATGAACCATGTTTGATTGTTAGCAATGGAAAAGTTAAGATTAAGTTACATAATGAGAATCATTGTGTCATGTCCCCTTTTCAAATAATTAAAAAATAATAACTTTTGCTAAGGTTGGCAAGCTCAAAAAGTGAAGTTTTGGGAAAAGGGGCTAATCTTTGGAAACCAATGGATTAATAAATGAAAATTATTATTAAAATATGTATTATTGACCCCTCTTGGTCATGATTTAGGGTTATGCCCTCTTTTAAAGGGGTTTGGAGGCATTTCAAGCTCATTCTAGAACTTGATTTTTGCTCATTACTTTGTTGTTCTTTAGAGGCTACCAAACCTATGGAAAAGGAGACCCAAGGATGGGATTTTGTAGATTTCTATGAGGGATAAGAATGGGAGTTTAAGGCCATTCCATGTGCAAGCTCATGCAAAGTTTTCCCTTGTGCTGAATAGTGCAAATTTGTGGGTTTTTGGGTGTGTTTCTTGTAAGAGTTTGGTGTTTCCGATTGGGTATTTCATATCAGTTTGGTTTGCTACTTTATTGAAAAAATTTAGATGTTAAAATAGAGCTGAATATATGTATTGGGTTGTGGTTATACTTCAGTGATAGATTATTAGTGGTTTGTGGTGTTTTCGGGCTATTTTGTGTTGTTTTCAAGAGCTTGATGAGCATTGTTTTTGTTCTCCATTTGGAAGCTGTTGTGTATAATCTATATAGATATGGAAATGATATTTTTTAGGATATTATTCTGAAAATATTTCTTTTAAAATTTCTACTTTTAGAATTATTAATAATATGTGAAATTTTTGGCACTATTTCGAGCATACCCGATTTGGGTTTTATTGAGAAATTGGTTGATCTTTTGAAATATTGGTTGTTTGATTTTAGAATCTTATTAGAGGCTTTAAAATATCATATAAAATTAGAAATGGTACATTTTAGTGGTATTAGAGCTATGATCTTGCTAGCCTAAGGGTTTGTAAAAGTTTGTATGCAACTAAGTGAAAGGGAAAAGAGATATTTGTAGCAAGGAAAGAATAATTTTTTTTTAATCAAATCTCTAATTAAAAATAAAAGTAAAAAATACAAGGAAGGAAAAATTATGGCTGACCTAGATGAGATGGTAAAGAAATTCTTCCAGGACATCTAGAATACTCAGAAGAAAACAATGGATAGTTTGGCAGAAACTAGAGAGGCTTTGCAAATATTGATAGAAAAACTGCAAGGAGTTGCATCTACTAATGAGAAAGGGAGCACTTTAGAGGAGCCAAGAAATCTAAAACCCACACCCTCTAAATCAAAAAAAACTATTTTCCTACTTGCAAATGAGCCACTAGTACCAAATCTAACCCTTAGTCTTGTGGAAGAGATTACAGGTAACTTGATTGCATTACGAGCTACTTACAATGGCTTAGATGATGCCTTTCACAGTTTGGTTGCTTTTAGAGAATATGTGGATATGATGAACACTTTGATGCCCAAGAAAGAGTATAGGAGGGAGCATGAAATAAGTGGAAAAGAGCTCAAAAATAAAATAAGCAAGTTTACAACACCTACTTTTGATGGAACAAATAAAATTTCATCTAGAGCATGGCTACAAAAATTACAGACCTTGTTCACACTTAAACCCATGAAGGACAGTGATGCAGTTCAGTTTGCAAGTCTACACTTGGAAGATGAAGCCTATGATTGATGGTATCATGGAATAACTACTCAAGGTCATGATCAAGTAACTACATTTGATGATTTTAGTCAAAGAGTGATACATAGATTTGACTTCAAGGATGATGAAGAGTATTTTAAAGAATTGTCAAAGTTGAAGCAAACCAAATCAGTTAATGAGTATATAGAAGCATTTCAAAAAGTGACTATTATGGTACTTTATATGAGTGAAAAGAGGATTGTTTATCTTTTTCTTGATGGTTTGGAAGATTCTATTAAGGGTTTGGTTAAGGCGTTCTCACCCTTAACCTTATAGGAAGCTATCAAAAGAAGCTTGCAACTTGAAACTTGTGTGCCTATGAAACTAGTCACTAATCAAAAAACCCCAAATCTTTGGCAACATAAGGGGAATTTTTAGAAAAAGACTTTCCAACACTACCACCAAAGAATGTGATAAATATAGCAAAAAAGAAGGTAGATGAAGAGACTAAGAGTGAATTATGAAGGAAAAAGCTTTGTTTCACTTATAGAGAACCATGGGTTCCAGGACACAGATGTCTGGGGAAAGGTCAAGTGCACTATATTGAAGTTGCTTTAGAATTTGATTCAGATGAGCATGAGGAATTTCATGACATTGAGGAGGAGGAAGAAGAAGAGAAATAAAAAGAAATAATCAAGGATGGTACTTTAGCAACATTATTAGGAGTCCCAAGATAATATCCCTTTCAAATTTGGGGGGTACTAGTAGGGAAAAGGTTGATAGTTCTTCTTGATAGTGGGGCAACTCACAATTTTATTGATGAGGGATTTTTCATGAAAAGAGGGCTTAAAGTAGAAGATTTTGAGCGATTCAATGTCATTGTAGCTGATGGATTCACTATGTAGATGAGTGGTCAAACAACTCAAGATGACCTTAGGAGATTATGAGTTATGTGATGACTTCTATGTTGTTAGCATTTGGGATATAGATCTTGTATTTGGTGTTCAATGGTTGCACTCTATTGGAGGAAATTACATGAACCATCAAACTATGGAGTTTAAATTTCATTCCAATGGGAAAGAAATCTTATTGAGATGCTTATCGAATAAAGCACCTAAGGTGGTCTCTGCAAAGAGGATGGAGAGGAATTTTGAAGAGGACAAGTAGCATGGGAAGCATGAGTCATAATCAATCCAACAAGCTCTCCAAAGAATCAAGGTAATTTCTATTTTGAAATTCAAAATATTCTTGATAAGCATAGTATAGTTTTCAATGACTTGCCTTCGAGATTACCACTAGATAGAGGTTTTGAGCATGTTATAGAGTTAGAATTGGGTGCCAAACTAGTTATAACAACCCCATACCACCATCCAAGAGGTTATAAGGAAGAAATAGAAAAAACTATTAAGAAACTCTTGGATATGGGATTCATAAGGCCTAGCTCTAGTCCATTTGCATCATTTGTGGTACTTGTCAAGAAAAAGGATGGTACAATGAGAATGTGTATAGACTATAGGGCTCTAAAAAAAAAGACCATAAAAAATAGGTATCCCATACCATAAATAGATGAACTCATTGATGAGTTACATGGTGTTGTATACTTCTCAAAAATTGACTTAAGATCAGGGTACCATCAAATCCACATAAGGTGGGAAGATGTGGAAAAGACCACTTTCAGATGTCACTATTGACACTTTGAATTTCTTGTTATGCCAGTTGACCTCACTAATGCACCAACAACATTCCAATCTTGTATGAATATGGTATTTAGCAAGCATCTTTAAAAATTTGTTTTGGTATTTTTTGATGATATCTTGATTTATAGTAAAACATGGGAAGAGCATCTAAAGCACATAGATACTATTTTTGGGAATCTTGGAGCAGCAATCCTTCTATGCTAAGCTATCTAAATGTGAGTTTGGTTTGATAGAGATCTTATATTTGGGACATATTATAAGTTCTAAAGGAGTACAGGTTGATCAACAAAAAATCTAGGTGATTTTGGATTGGCCTCCACCCACTAATCTTACACAGTTGAGAGGTTTCTTTGGGTTGTGTAGCTATTATAGGAGATTTGCCAAGCGATTTTCTCAGCTTTCTGCTCCCTTGACTGATTTGACAAAGAAAGGAGATTTTATTTGGATAGAAGAGGCACAAAAAATATTTGATAAACTTAAGGAGGTAATGAGTTCATGCCTTGTGCTTGCTATTCCAAATTTCTCTTTACCTTTTGTTGTTGAATGTGATGCTTTTGGAGAAGGTATAGGGGCTGTCCTAACTCAAAGGGGACATCCAATAGCATTTTAGAGTCAAAAATTAAATCAATCAGAGAAAGGTTACTCCATATATGATAAGAAAATGTTGGCAATCATGCATGTACTTCATAAGTTTAGACAATATTTGGTATGTGGGAGATTCATTGTAAAGATAGACCATAATAGCCACAGGTTCTTCTTGAACCAAATGGATTTGAATGATTGTCAACCAAAATGGGTAAGAAAACTACAAGCTTATGATTTTGATACTGGATACATGAAAGGAAAGAATAATGTGGTTGCTGATGCTCTCTCAAGAAAGCCCACTTTGTGTTCCTTAACATCTATCTTTGTCGATTGGAAAGTCTCCATAATTTGAGAGTATGGTAAAGATTCCTTTGCCACCAAGATTTTGGATAAGTTAGTGGATGATAACAAGTACAAGGTTGTTGATGAACTAATTTATTACAAGAATAGGATCTTCTTAGTGCCAGGATCAAAAACTAAGGAGAGGATATTGAGGGCCTTTCATGACACACCTTTGGTTGGTCATCAAGGATACTTCAAGACATATAGGCAACTTTGAGAGTGGTTTGCATGGAAGGTATGAAGGAGGATGTCCTTAAACACATTAAGGAATTTATAGTATGCCAATAAAGCAAGAGTGAAAACATTTTTCTTACAAGATTGTTGCAGCCACTTCCTATTCTTGAACAAAAATGAGAAAGTATTTCCATGGACTTCATCACAAGGTTGCCCAAGATTCAAGTTAAGGATTTCATACATGTGGTGGTAGATAGACTAACTATGTATGCACATTTCTTTCCCATCACATCTAATTTTAGGGCATCACAAGTAGCCAAATTGTTCTTCAAGAATTTTTTTAGGTTACATGGCTTACCTAGAAACATCGCTAGTGACCGGGACAATAGATTCCTCAGCTCTTTTTAGAAGGAGCTCTTCCATTTGGTAGGAACTAAACTCACTCCTAGTACTAGCTATCACCCTCAAATATATGGATAAACAATGATATTTAATAAATGGATAGAGGGATATTTGAGGAACTATGTTTCAAATCAACAACATGCTTGGGTGAAATGGTTGCACCTAGGGGAGTATTATTACAATACATCTCATCACATGTTTATTGGTATGCCTCCTTTTCATGTGCTTTATGGTTATGATTTCCTTTCCTTTTTTGATCTAGTACTTTTAGATAGCAGAGTACCTACATCAAGTGATTTCGTCAAGTAAAGCCAAGACATAATAAGGTCCCTCAAGGATAATCTACAACATGCACAGAACCAATATAAGTTGTATGCTGAGAGGAAAAGGATTGAAAGATATTTTGAGGTGGGAGATTTGGTATGTTTTATGTTGTAGCCATATAAGCAAAGAACCTTGAAGAGGAGTGGGGCAGAGAAGCTCAAGCCAAGGTTCTATGGGCCTTATAAGATCACCAAGAAGGTAGGAGAGGCAACTTATGAATTGGAGCTCCCACCAAAAAAAAAATACATAATGTTTTCAAGTCTCTTTACTAAAGAAGGTTCTAGGACAGCAAACCATAGTATCTATAGAATGACCACCTCTTGATGATGAAGGGAAATTAGTTTTGATACCATAAGAGGTTTTGGATACAAGAGAGAAAAGATTGAGAAATAGGAGCATCATAGATCATTTGGTCAAATGGAAAGTATTACCATTGGAGGATGCAACTTGGGAAGGAGCACATATTCTTGAGCATCCCAACCTTCATTTATTGAGGACGAGAAATTTTTTGGAGGGAATACTTGTCATGTCCCCTTTTCAAATAATTAAAAAATAATAACTTTTGCTAAGGTTGGTAGGCTCAAAAAGTGAAGTTTCAGCAAAAGGGGCTAATCTTTGGAAACCAATGGATTAATAAATGAAAATTATTATTTAAATATGTATTATTGACCCTTCTTTTTTGTGAGTTAGGGTTATGCCCTCTTTTAAAGGGGTTTGGAGGCATTTTAGGCTCATTCTAGAACTTTATTTTTGCTCGTTGCTTTGTTGTTCTTTAGAGGCTGCCAAACCTGTGGAGAAGGAGACCCAAAGATGGGAGTTTTTAGGTTTCTAGGAGGTCTAAGGATGAGATTTTAAGGCTATTCTATGTGCAAGCTCATGCAGAGTTTGCCCTTGTGTTGAACAATGCAAATTTGCGAGTTTTCAGGTGTGTTTCTTGTAAGAGTTTGGTGTTTCTGGTTGGGTATTTCATATCAGTTTAATTTTCTAATATATTGAAGACATTAGATGTTAAAATATAGTTGAATATATGTATTAGTTCATGGTTATACTTCATTGATAGAGTGTTATTGTTTTGTGGTGTTTCCGTGCTATTTTGTGTTGTTTTAAGGAGCTCGAAGAGGATTATTTTTGTCCTCCATTTGGGAGTTGTTGTGTAAACTCTATATAGATCTAGAAATTTAATTTTTTAAGACATTATGCTGGAAAAAATTCTTTTAAAATATCTACTTTCTGATTTATTAATAATATGTGAAGCTGTGAAGTTTTTGGCATTATTACAGGCATACCCGATTTGGGTTTTATTGAGAAATTGTTTGATTTTTTGAAATATTGGTTGTTTTATTTTAAAATATGATTAGAGGCTTTAAAATATCATATAAAATAAAAAAGGGGACAGTTCACATTGGCTACTATATGAGGTAAGACATGTTTCAAGGCTGAGTAGGAATTTAATTTCAGCAGGGCAACTCAGTGATGAGGGTTGTGTAGTTACTTTTAATGATAAAAAATGGAAGGTTTCAAAAGGTTCTCTTGTAGTAGAAGAAAGTGTGAACGTAGGCACCTTATATCATTTTACATGTCATATTGTTCCTTTTACTTTTATTTTTCAAAGAAAAATGAATGTTCATGAACAATTGTTGTAGTTGAACAGGGAGAACAAATAGCTGCTATAAATTCTAATACAACGTTGTGGCACAAAAAATTTGGACACATGAGTGAGAAAGGTATGAAAGTACTTCATTTAAAGAAATTTTTATCAGGTCTAAAATTTTTTAATATGGATTTTTGTGAAATTTGTGTGTATGGAAAACAAAAGAGAGTGAGTTTTGTGAAGATTGGGAAGGAAGATAAATGTGAAAAATTAGAGCTTGTGCATACAAATGTATGGGGACCAACTTAGGTATCTTCCCTTGGTGGCTCTCATTATTGTGTTACATTTATTGATCATGCAACTAGAAAATTATGGGTTTAGTTCCTTAGACAGAAATATGATGTATTTCAAACTTTTAAAAAATAGAAATAGCTTGTTGGAAATGAGACTTGAAAGAAATTAAAATGTCTTAGATCTGATAATGGTGGTGAGTATTGTAGTCATGAATTTGAAAATTATTTCTCTACTAATGGTATTCATAGATAGAAAACTATTTGAAGGACTCCATAGAAAAATGGAGTGGCTGAACGCATGAACAAGACTATAATGGAGTGTGCAAGAAGCATTAGATTGCATGCAAGGTTACCTTTAAACATGTGGGTGGAGGTTGTTAATAATGCTATATATTTAATTAATAGAGGTCCCTCTACTCTTTTGGGGTGTGGTATTGCAGAGGAAGCATGGACTAGTAAGAAGGTGAGTTATTCTTTTCTCAAAACCTTCAATTGTGAAGCATTTGCTCATATTCTGAAAATAGAACCAAGTTGAAAGCTAAGTCAAAGAAATGTGTATTCCTTGGATATGACATTAATGAATTTGGTTATAGGCTTTGGGATTTTGAAAATCATAAAATTTTAAGAAGTAGGGATGTCATATTCAATGAGAAAGTGTTGTACAAAGATCTATTGCAACAACATGAGAAGAAAGAAGATGATTATGTAGTGTTGGATGATACTCCAAAAGATGATGTTCCAACAATTCCTCATGATCTATGGTGTCAAAGAGGGAGATGACACTACTACATTTGGGGTCAAATTGCGATGGTAGGCTGTCACAATTGCAATGGTAGGCTGTCGCAATTGTGATGGCCACCCATCACCCAAGTGACACCAATAGGAATTAGCTCTTGTTACCTGGGTGTCAGACATTTTTCATTGCAATTTGTGATGACAAGTGCTTTTTTCATAATTGTGATGCATAAAGCTATCATGAATTGAAGCTAGATAGGTTAATATACTATCACAATTGTGATGGCTATACATCAAACACATTGTCTCACATGCGATAGCTATGCTATGGGTCAATGACTAGCTGTCAAATGTTTTCATCACAATAGAGATAGATTTTTGGTAGCAATATTGTAGAATTGATAGCTAGCCATCATGATTGCGACAACAATGTAATAGAAAAAAAATGGAATGTGTGACATTGGAGAGAGTGCTTTCCTAACAAATCTATTTCTAAAATTCAACTCTAGTTATGAACATTATCAAGAGATTGCAATGGTCTTAACCCTATAACTAGTTTTCCTGTTATTTTTATCTTTTGGGAGAGACTGGATGATTCTAACCAGTTATAGGGGTAAGACCATTGTAGTCTCCTGATAATGTTCATAACCAAAGTTAAATTTTAGAAATAGATTTTTTAGGAAAGCACTCTCTCCAATGTCACACATTCCATTTTTTTTTATTATGATTGTAAAATTTAAAGTTACTGGATTGATCCTACTAGCTAGGAGAAGTTGATTGTTTATTTTATCATACCTAATCTAATGATAGTTCTTTAGGAATTGTAATCAACCTAGCTAATTAGAAACTAGACTAATGAATCACAATGAAAAAGGCATAAAATCTATGACTAAAGCCCCTTAGAAAATAGATTTAGAAAATGAATCATCTAAGAGGGTACTAGAAAAAATGGAGAAAAGGAGAAGATATGACCATGACCACGATAGTGAAAATAAAAATTATGGACATACTGAAATGAATTTAGAGAAATATAATATAAAGTCTATGAAAGGTTCTAATCAAAGAAATGATATTTGTGGAGGTACCAAACATGATGATATTATATATGATGTTGAGGGAAAATACAAGAATAGAGATATGGAAAATAATTTTTCTGATCGTAGAACTAGTAAGCATCATAACTTTGTAAAAAGTCAAGATGATACAGAGCCCAGAAGGGTTGATACAATAGGAGAAATAAGTAATTTGGGTAGAGATGCTAAGGGTAGATATGCTAAGGGAAATAGGTAAAAATCACAAGAAAGATAGTAATAAGAAAGTTCTGCTAGCTAGGAACAACTGACTATTCATTTTATTGTACCTAATCTGATGATAGTTCTATAGGAATATGTAATCGACCTAGCTAATCAACAACTAGACCAATGAATAAAAATGATATATAATGATGTGAGGATGGTGAGCACTAGAAAGGAAGGGAAGAGTGATTTTCAAAATTTGAATTCTAAGAAGGGTAGGATTCCACTAGACTATTAGAATTGAATCCTTGGCTTAGAGCACAAGTTGCAGAAGGAGGTTAGTCAAGGATCTTCTGGTACAAGAGATTAGTCAAAGAAAGATGGTGGGGACCCAAAAGATCCCCCCAAGGTGGTGGTCAAGATTCCTTCGGTTCCCAAAGTGGGTCTACCCAGCTCTGCTAAATGGTCATCTCTTTTTGGGGTTAAGCCCACAGGTAAGTCCTCTTTCCTGCCTGTTAAGATTCTACCCGAGGTAGAGAAAGGATCTTGTGCCATTGCCATTCTTGATGATCTCATGGATCATAGTATTAAATCCATGGCTTCCACCTTGGTTGGAAAATTCTTAGGGCCAAGGCCAAATATTGATGTTGTGAGAACATTTATAAAGAAGAAATGTGACCTCAAAGGTCAAGTTTTAATCATGGCCATGGATAAGGGCTTTCTGTCCTTTCATTTCTCATGTTTGGAAGACCTCTCTAATATTCTATGTGAGGGGCCATGGTATATTGGTCATTCCACTCTAGTTCTATAGAAGTGGTAATCAAAGATGAATCTAAACGACTCATTCTTTTTGCAAGTCCCTGTCTGGGTAAGGCTACCCGAGCTTCCCCTAGATTTCTGAAATGAAGATGTCTTTGTGGAGATAGCTAGATCTTTTGGGAGCTTCTCTCCATAGATTCAATTACTACCTCTAAAAGATGCCTCACTTATGCCCATATTTTCATAGGGGTAAGGGAAGGTATTGACATGCTAGAAAATGTGGTGTTCATTCCAAACTGGGAGTGCATGTTCAAAAACTAATTTATGAGACCGTGCCATTCACATGTTTCCTTTGTTTCAAATCAGGGCACAAGGCAAATAAATGTCCTAGGGTAGAAAAGAAAGAAGTAAGTTCACTAGTACTACTATCAATGGGAAGAAAATGATTTGGAAATAGAAAAATTCTAAGCTTTCTGAGAACCAGGATGGTGCCATGGAAAAGAAAAATGCCTTTCGATGGGAAGGAGATCAAGGTATTGAAGGAAGTAAAGGACTAAACATCTCAAATAAGGATAAGAAGAATAACCTTGGTTAGGAAGGAGACCAAAGAAAAGAAAGTGATATAGGACCAAAAGTGTTTGAAATTGAGGGCCAAGCCATTGAAGCTATAGATGAGGTAGGAAATAACTTGCTGGTCAAGAAAGAGATAGACGTTGGTAGGCCAGAGACCTCTCGGATGGAGATTTCACTGAAAATAGTTTTGGGAACCTTGATTAGAAGAGTTGGTGGTCTCCCAAGAGTGGATGCAGTCAACCGAAGAGACATAATCATTGATGATGGGATTAGTCAGATTGGAAGTGAACCAGATCTACCTATTGATCCCTTAGTGAATTCGTCTACCTCCAAATATCTAGGGATGAAGATTTAAGAGCTTATCAACAATTCTTCTCCAAAATAGATATCAAAATGGGAGGAATGGATTAACAGTTGCTCTCAAGATAGCAAAGGTAACTAGAGTATAGTTAAAAAGAAGAAGAATCAAAATTGTGACCATCCTCCACTATCTCCAGCAATAACTAGAAGTAGAGTCAAGACTGATGTTGGGGTAAAGATTAAGTCTCTAGGTAGGAGAAACCTAAATTAGACATTACAAGATGAGACCAGAAAGAACTTGGTAGATGAGAGCTAGAGAACCATCAAGGAATACTCTAGAAAAAGGAGATGAAGATCATATCTTGGAACATAAGGGGCCTAAATGGTGGCCAAAAGTAGGAGTTAGTTTGAAATATGCTCAAAGATGAAAGACCTAATTTTTTACTGATCCAAGAAACTAAAATGAGAAAAGATGTGGTAGGAAAATTGTCTTTCAATAGAAATATGAGTAGTGAGGCTACATATTCGAAGGGAGCCATAGGGAGGGGTGTTGATGATCTACAACAAAAAGGCTTTTCAAATTTCTTCTATTCATAATGAAGTTAATGCTCTCCTCTGTAAGGTTTCTCATGTACATAGTGGTGACTCGTGGTTTATTTTAAATCTATATACTCCCAACACTAAAAGGGAGAGAAGAGTCTTTTGGGCTAAGATATTTGATGTTATATGTAATTGTAACATAAATAAAGGGATTATTATGGGGGATTTCAACTCCCCCCTTACTGATGATGAAAATGTTGGTGGGCTAGCCTCGAATCAAGATAGTAAATTAGACCTCTCAAATTTTATTAACAATCTGGCTTTCATGGATGTTGATCTCTCAAGGGTTAGTTGTAAGGAAACTTAGGTGCAAAAACAACTTCCTACACTAATCTCTTAAGAGAAGTATGGTAAAAATCCTATTAAAATCTTTTACACTTATAGATTCAATATCATGTAAACAATAATATTTCAGCCAAGCAAGCATAAAGAAAATAGACAGAGAAAGAAACATATAACACAAAGATTTTTCGGTGGGGAAAAACCTTTCAGTAAAACAACCCCACCCCTCTAGAACCTGCACAATGTATTATCTTCAACACAAGGTTACAATACACTTGCAATGCAAATTCAACATCGACAACAAAAGACTCTAGTAGCAACTCATAGTACCAACAATACACTTTTTCACATCCATCTCTTTGCAACCCTAAAAATGCTTATAACATGCACTTCACTTTTAGGGCTACTCCCAAAGGTAACCGTATTGGGGTAGAGTGTACAGTACTCAAATTTATCAGTTGCCACATGTCATTACGTGTCATTGAATCTTCCTAACATAGTTCTTACGCATTATAGGAATCCTTCATAACCATTTTAGCGATGATCTCCTTATACATAATTCAAGATGCCGACACATCAACATTATTTGCAAGAAATACATTTTACAAAACAAATAATAAGAATAGGAATTATCCAAGGTTGAGACACCTTATTCCTAATAGTAGTTTCACTTTGTCTAATAGGAGAGTTGGTGGGAACTACATCCAGGTCCATCTTGACAGAGCCCTAATTTCCCTACTTGGATGCAAACCCACTCTTGTAGACTTTCCCTTCTCCCCAGAGTTGGATTAGAACACTCTCCCATCTCACTCTCTTTTAGTCCTCTGATTGTCAAACATAATTTTCCTTTTTATTTTGAGAAGATGTGGACTTTCCATTCAAATCTAGAAGCCAAGATTTCTTCTTGGTGGAACATAGAGGTGGAAGGTACTACAATGTTTAGGATAGCCCAAAAATTGAAGAATGTGAAAAGAAACATTAAAGTTTGGAATAAGTTGGACTTTGGGCATATATTCTAGGAGAAGGGTGAGAAGTTAGACCAACTTTGTATTGTCTAGGAAGAGATTTAGTTGGAGGGATATAACAACCTGAATAGGATTGAAGAAAGGTCAATTCTATCTAATATCCATAATATCATAAGCAGGGAAGAACACTTTTGGAAGAAAAGATCTAGAGTTAATTGGCTCAAAGAGGGGGACCAGAATACCAAGTTTTTCTATTTATCCACCTTAAAGCATCGAGCACATAACACGATTTCAAGCATCAAAAGGGGATAGACTTTGTTTACCAAGGATAATGAGATTGCAGATGAAGCTGCGAAGTTCTTCTCTTCACTTCTTTCTAAGGATCCTTCCCTCTCCTTGATAGATCAAGAGGACATTTTAAATTTTATTCCTTCTCTGTTGCAGGATCACCACAATTTTATGCTAAAGGTTATTCCATCCCCGCAAGAAATTTATTAAGCCCTTATTTCTCTTCCTGGTGATAAAGCTCCTAGCTCAGATGGATTTCTGACTTTCTTTTTCCAAATATATTGGGAGGTGGTTAAAAGGGATGTTGTGAAGGCTGTGCAAGAATTTGGGGCCATGAACCATTTGAAAGAACTCAATGCTACTTTTCTACAGCTTATTCCAAAAATCTCAGGGGCTGACTCGATGGATAAGTTCAGACCCATTAGTCTATGCAACTCATTCTATAAAATCATCTCAAAAATTTTGACCACCAGGCTTCTTAGTGTCCTTCATCTAATCACCGTAGCAAACTATTTTTGTACCAGGGAGATAGATTCTAGACTCTATTATTATGGTCCATGAGGTGATTCATTCCTTGGAAGCTAGGAAGAGGGAAGGATTTCTTCTTAAGTTGGATTTGTCTAAAACTTATGATAGGGTGGATTGGAATTTCTTGATGGTTGTCCTCCAGGCTTTTGGTTTTTATGCCCAAGTTTGTAGACTCATCTTTTAGCTTGTCTCAACCCCCTCTCTGTCCATATTGGTCAATGGTTCTCCCTTGAATTTCTTCTTCCCCTTAAGAGGGTAGAGACAAGGTGACCCCTTATCCCCTATTATTTTCATTATTATGGTTGAGTGTTTGGAGAGGTTAATTCTGAGGAAAAGATAGGATCAGAGCCTACATGGTCTCAAGCCTTCATCTGGGAAAACTTCTTTCACCCATCAACAATTTGTGGATGATACTATCTGTTGGTCTGATTTTTTGCAAAGAAAATTTCCCCAATCTAGGTACAAAAAATCAGAATTTAATCTTTTAATGGTGAATAGGGTTTCTAGTATTTGGTCCTCCAAATTTTTTAGCCTTTGAACATTTATGAAACCCTAGGTCTTGTTTCTTTTAAATTTTTTGGGTGTGAAACCTTTTTTAAAAATTTGTGAATATTCCTTGAAAAGTTCAAATCTTTTGCACCCCTGTATGACCTTTTCCCTCTTAATGTATACCATTCGATCAATGCAAGATCAACAATAGTCACATTGTCACTATCAAAAGATGCAAGTATCTTACCCTATGTGACATAGCGACTACCATGAATTTGAAGGGTGATGTCATAAAATGGAGTTGTGGTGATTGGAGATTGTATTGTGTCAAAAGTATTTGGTCACATTTTTCATGTTAGACCTATCATAACCAAAAAAAGCATCAAAATAGTGAAGTACAAAAGGCATCAACAAAAATCAATTTTTTTTGATTGGTTGCCACGTCACTATTAGAAAATTTGTGCACTTTTCTATTAACAACATGGCACCTTCACAGAAAATATAGACGAAATTCACTTTAAGTTTTTTGGTGACCATAAACTTCCCAAGTTGCATGGTGGATGTGTGGTTTTATTGTTATGTTAGAATCATTAATGAGGGTGATTATGACTTCACTTTCCTTTATCTTTCTAGTGCTAAGTTTTGATAAGACATTGGAGGTCGCTATGTCACTATCAAGAAATTTGTGCATCTTGCTGTTAGCAACATAGTGCCTTGATGAAAAGTAATAATGCGGCAACATTTTCAGAAGGTTGGTCCCAGACACATTCTCCGTCAGACATTAGTTATATAGTTTTTGGGACACAGTGGTATCTAGTGGGATACATGTATGCACCAGGAAAAGTGAAGGCACCGGAGGTCGCTATGTCACTATCGTGAAAATTATGTATCTCGTCGTTAGCAACATAGCACCCAGCCATGAAATAAACACATGGTGGGACCAAGCAACATGGCAATGTGACTAGGATTAGAATATGGTTTTATATGCTAGTTGTGTAGGATTTTCTCATATCATCAATAACCTGGACCCATGCCACATTCATAAAACATATGAAAAATTATGATCGTTCGATCAAGCTTGGATCAACGATTGTCACTAACTCACTATGGAAAGATGTGCACTTTTTACTCTATGTGACATAGTGACCAAGGGACCCACCACATCTTATTTAATTCATGCAGTTTCTACTCCCTCAGATCAACTTCAAATCTATGATCATTGCTACCTCGCTATAGTAAGGTGCTCAAATGATATGTATAGCGACATAGCGACTAAGGGCCCACCATATTTCTCTTAAGTAATGCATCAAATGTCCTCCACACGATCACTATAGGATCAATGATCATTGCTACCTTGCTATAGAAAGGTGCTCACTCTTTATGTATAGTGAGGTAGCAACTCGATGACACATGTCCTCAATCATCAGTGCATCCAAACTAAAATGCCAATAATGAAGGAACTATACACATGGAAAAATCTTATGGGGTTGACTACCAAAATGTCAAGTGGAACATGAATCATCTTTGCATGCATCCCTAGATCGTAGGATTTTTTGAAAATCAACAGTGTAAATTTGAACGTAGAAGGTGGTGCCACTCTATGCATTTATGAGGAATGAAAGATTCATGTGCGAAAGAAAAAATATAGTATAATACAAAAGATTTTCTTAGTTCCATCTGACATGAACAAATATTTCAAGCCTTTTCCTGAGCAGAAGCCATTATTGCGAAGATTATGTTGAGCTTGACAAAAGCGTGAAGCAGAATTCCATTGTTCGTGAAGATATTATAGGATTATAGAGAGAAACAAGTAAAGAATCAAGTAAGTAGTTATACTATAATCTCTATAGTGTCTTAGTTCTGAAAATTATAATCAAAGATGCCTCCAAGGAAGGTATTTTCTGGTCAAGATAATTATTTGGATAGGAATGTCCACGATGATTTGCTTGAGTTACTCCCTAACTCTACTATTGAAACTGTACAAGTTAAAAAGCTTACTTCATCAAACCCTAGGTTGAAAATAGCAGATGGGTTGTATGATAAGGGGAATTGGGTCCGAGATGCTAAACCTCTCAAACTGGTCTAGATTTGTTCAAGAAATGGTTTTTAGAGAGGAACCTTTTTGGCCCAAATGCCAATATTTGGAATTTTGATTTAGGAATATTGGTGGTTCCTAGTGTTTTTATGGATTATGATCTTGAAGCTGTGGCAAAGAACTATGACTAGGCCATTAGAGTAGTAAGAAGAACTAATGGTCAGGTCCTAATTATAGTCAACCTAGATGAAATTAGGGAAGATTTTGGTTTAGGGCCTCTCATTGATTATCATGTGCCCATTGATTTGAAAGGGCTAGAAAAGGAATACATGGCCAAAAAGGATACCATTAGGCAAGGTGCACTAAAGGCACATATAGGTAAAATTGGAACTCTACCAACAATAATAGTAGCTTCTAGGGAACCTTTCAAAAGGGCATACTTCAACACCAAGGTTGTAGAGATATATAGGACCCTCTGAAAAGTTTTTGGGAGAGATGAAGAGGAATTTATGCCTATGGATTTCATGTATATGGTTACTCAGATTTTATCTTTTTTTGTGGACATAATTTTTGATTTTGCTTCTTACTTAGCTGAGGAAATTCACAATGGACTAATTGGGATCGCTAAGGGCAAGGTTGAAAAAACTTATGACCATTATTATTTTTTGATGTATATGTTTTTGTTTAAGGGAGCTACATATTTTGGTAAAGAAATGGAGTTAAACAAAGAAGAAAATGGAGAAGCATTGCTAGTCCAATTACGGAGTGCAAATATGACTTGGGATGTAGAGAAGGCTAGCTTTGTCAGGTTTGATAGGTATTTTGCTTCTAAGTTGAGATGCCTCATATTGAGTGACAATTCCAGAATCTCCAAGGCACTAATGAATCTCATTAGGCCTATGGATAATCCTAGTGGTTTGAAAGTTTCACACAATTGGGGAGATATTATCCCATACTCTATTTCTACTATGTTCAAAATTTATGGTTTTAAAGAAAGCTCTCATGTACTACCTTACCAAGTGCCCTTGAAGGTAGGAGTAGCTAGGTTTTTATGGCAATTGGGAGGAGTGGAGGAAACTTTTTTGTTAAAAAGATCAAGAGGTCAATCTTCCCCACCTTTATAGTGGCCCATTATTTTGTTATCACAAAAGGGGGTTGGCTTTCTCTGAACAAGATTTTGGATCCTTATAAGATGGCTATTTCTCACCCTCATTTTTGTGATTTTGAGGGATTTTATCATTTGGCCCTGAGACACAAAATTAAGCTTGGTAAAATCGAGCATCAATTCTATTTTTCTGAAGACATAATAAGGAATGAATACTCCTTGCAAGAGTAGGAGACTAGAAAGGAAAAGTAGAGAGTCTTCTCCAAAGTATTGGATTTCATTCATTGTTTTGATGTAGATTATAGTCCTTTGGACAATACTGTTACAAATGTAGATAAGACAAATAAACTTATGAATACTTTTTTGAAATAATTGAGACAATGACTAAAAAGAAGTAATTCTTTATTAGATTTTACCCAAATAAGGCCAGGGGAGTAATAAGAAGATTGGGTTTTACTCCCAATATAGGGGCAGGTCAATTAACTATCTAGAAAGGCCAAGGTATACTTTTATTCAAAATAAAAGGACCACTGCAGACAAAGACAAACAAATTGTTGAGTCCACTAGTGATGTCTTCGAAGAGAAGCTTTCTGAACCCTCCCTAAAAAGGCAAAAAATAATAAGGGAAGAGGATCCTCATGTTGAGGAATACTCACCCTCATAGACCCCTATGAGAATTGAAGAGGAACAACTCATTGAAGAGCAAATTGAACAATTGGGATCATAAGGGGGAGTTTTTGTCACACAATTAGAAATAGATGAAGGAGATCCCTAGGAGCCTCCAGTGCCAAGTTTTGAGTTGAAAGTTGTGGATTATAGAGGAAGGGAATTAGATCCTATGGTAGAACAAGCAAGTCAACAATTTTTATCAGATGATAATTTTATCAAATCTAGGGCTTTCTGCCAATTTGTATGGAGAACTAACATGAGAAAATTTGAAGAGAGATGCAACAAGCTAAGAGTAGAGCATCCAGAGCTAGAAGAGGTAGCCCTACAAAATAAAATAAAGAAACAAATGATTCAAGAGTTCCAAAATATAAACCCTGAAGAGGGGAGGTAGATGCTCAAGGTCTCAAACATTTTATTATTACCCAATTGGGATATTGTAGATGCATTAATTTTTAATTATATTTCAAATAAGTTGGAATTACAAGACCTTAGTAAAAAGGAGTTTGAATGGACTTCATTTAGTGAAGATCAAGCTGCTCTGGTTATGTGGTCATTGAGAAGGGGATCTAGGGTCGTTTCATCACAACCAAATGACTCAGGATTAATAGGAAATATCATTATGAGGAGAATGGTTGATACCTCTCATATGTAAGCTACACATTGGAATGTTGATTCATCTCAATTTGTTTTGGCCACTACTAAAAAGGAAGAAAGGGCCATGTTTGAATTACAAAGTAAGTATAAAACAATTTTGGAAGCTTACAATAAAGAGGTTCAAAAGAGGATTGAACTTGAGAATAAATTAATGGGGAGGTCTACAAGATGTAGAATAACATATTCTTGCCCTCCAGTGGAGCCTTTTAAATCCACTTCTCTTATAGAGATGCTAGATACCCCACAAAGGCCACAATATTACACTCTTGAAGTGTTTAAAGAAGAAAAGAGCAAGTTGTGGGCCTTACATGTAGAGTTGAATGTAAAATATGAAGATAAATTGAGAAAGGCTCTAACATATTTGGGGGACAAAATTGAATGGCCATTAGTTTATGATCAATTGACTAGAGTGATAAGCATCTGGGAAGAATTGAAAGCAAGTGATGATGCTCTTAAGCCTATTGTGAATAAGTGGGTAAGAAGAAGGAAAGAAATAACATTTTTATGTTATTCTATCATAAAAGTCTCATATGATCAAATTGAAAAGACTTTTGATATTGTTTTTGAGCTTCCTAATTTTGATAATAAGAGAATTTATTTGCAAAGAATAATAGTTGGCTATTTGAACAAATATAAGAGCCAAAAGTTTAGTTTCTTTCCTCATGCCCTAGATAGAAGAAATAATTTGAAAAACCAAGATGAATGGGCTAAGGAACTTGATGATTTATTTTATCTAAGGATGAATAAAATTATCAATGAAATAGGGCATGCATGGTGGACTACCACAACTAAGGAAATAGTGAAAGCCCAAATATACTTTGATTCTTTTAAACAACAATTTGTTGATATTGATAGGGAAGTAGAATATGTTATCAAGAAACAATAGGATATTCTGCATTTTGACTGGCCAGATGATGCACTTTATCACAAGTGGATGGTGGATATTGCTTCTAGTGAGCAACTAGAAGAAGTTGAAAGTGATGATGATGAAATGCATGAAGATGAATTACAAATCACCGATCCACTTCCATCAGCACCTGAAAAAGAAGAAGGGTAGTCATCTCATGCTAAAGATACAATGGATCAGTTAGATATCACAACAAACACAAAATAAAGAGTAACTATCACCTTGGTAACACATGATGATATGAGTGAAAATTCTAGAGTGGAGGTGAAGCTGCATGAATCAGAACCTGACACATCATTGGCATGTTTGGTAGCTGCATATGCTAATGATTTAGAATAGCAGCCAATCAGAAAAATCAACAATATAAAAGAATGTAATAGAGAGGGACCCACAAAAGGAATGTTTGGTGTACAAATCTTTTTGTTAATCATGATTTTGTCTTTTTTGTGATAGGTGTATGTAAATAACTCTTATAATAGACACATGTTAGTTCTCTATGCCTAAAGCTTGTTGCATCTCACATTATATAAGTGAGATTCCAGCGCTAGAGAAGGGTCCAATTTCTAATGCATTTTTAGTATTACACTTAGGATGTTTTCAGACCAGTCTTTGAGCAAAAACTTTATAATGTATCTTCTCTACATATTTTCTGAGAATACATCAATATGGAATGATCTTTGTGTCTCTTTCTATGGTCATTCTAAATTTACAACAATTGTATACACTTTTCAAGGAAAATTAATACAAGTTTTGAGCTATCCCCATATCACTTTTTATTGAATTTTGTTTCCTTTGTTGTTACCTAATTATTTTGAGATTGTGTGTGTAAAGCTTGCTCAATTGAATGCAATTCATTTAGGTTGTATGTCAATTCATTACTGCTATTAATTCAATGAATTAAGTAAATGATTTTGATGAATTTGATGGGATTGTCAAGGTAATACAAAGGGTGTCTGTAAGAATGAACTTCAGTAAGAATTGCTGATAATATTTGTTGTAAGGCAACAAATTAGATCTAAAAATTGGAGTAGACTCTGAATCCCAATGGAATAGGCATTGATCAAAATTTACTCAGTCTATAGAAAGGTATACTATGAAGAGTCATCAAATCTAAAATTACAATTAGCTTTAATTTACTTTTCTTGAAGATTTCAAAAGGTGGTCAGCACTTGTTTGCATAGAATGTTTTAGCCTTAGTTAGCCACTATTACTGGGAACACTTGCAAATCTATAGAAGAATTTTGACCAAATCTCATATATGGGATGTGTTTTATCTAAAAATGTCAAAATCATGAATGTGTTTGAGAATATGAAATGAGAATTAGAATGAAACTAAGATAATTCTCATACAGTAGCTTTCATCCTTGAATCATCCCCTAGGTATACCCACCTTGGTTTTGTAGAGCCTAAAGAGTAGAAAACCACCCTTGGTTTTGTTGAAGTTGGATCCAAATGGTTTGCACATGTAATTGTTAATAGGAATTGGCTAATCCTTAGGTTGTGTGAGTAATATCAATTTGGTATTGAACATTTTGTTTTTCAGTAGTTTTAAAACACCTACACTATCATGGGTGGAGATGCCTCAGTCCAGGAGGCCAAAGTGTTTAAAGGTTTGCTAAATACCTACACTAGTGGTTTAGGCCAAGCTATAAATTGCGATAAAAGTTTGGTCTACTTTATCAACACACCTTTGGAGAGATAGAGGAAAATTTCTCGTATCATGGGATGTAGTGTTGGGTCTCTTCGAGTAAGCTATCTTGGAATACCATTGGGGTCCAAACCTCTGGAATCCTTTTCAAATGGTATCATTGATAGATTCAACAAGAAACTAGCTAGGTTGAAAGGAGCCACCCTTAGTCAAGAAATAAAATGTACTTTGATGAAATCTACCCTTCAAAATCTCCCTACTTATGCCTTCAACCTCTTTGGGATCCCAGTTAAGCATGCTGATAGAATGGAGAAGATTCAGAGAGATTTCTTATGGATAGGTGTTGAAGGTAATAAGAGATATCATCTTGTTGCTTGGGACCATGTCTCTCTCCCTAAATGCTATGGTGGTCTTGGAATTAGAAAAATTAGACATCTCAACAATGCCCTATTAGCCAAGTAGATATGGCACATTTTTCAGAGCTCAAGAGAATGGAGGGACATCATGGTGGAGAAATATCTAAGAAGGAAGTCTCTTAGTTTTCTGATTAGTGAGGCTAAGACACCTCAAGGATCTTACATATGGAACATGATTCTAAAGGCAAAATTTTTGGTCAAGTCTAAGGCAAAATGGAAAGTAGGTAATGGTGAAAATATCTTTTTCTGGCAAGATAATTGGCTAAGCCAGGGACCTCTTATTGACTACCCTAACTATGGGAGATGGACAGAATTATGTATAAGAAGATTTGGTCTAAAAGTTAGTGACTACAGAGCTGGTCAAGGATGGCAAGACCTATCCCTAGTTTCTCATGACCTCAAACCTTTATTGATTATCTTAAATGCTATGATCCTTAATAACAAGAGAGATGAAGTCATTTGGGGAGAAAAATCAAATGGGAAATACTTTGTTACAATTTGGGCTAAGGCTTGGATACTTGGTATTACCCCAAAAATTAACATATTCTTTTGGATTCTTCTCCAAGACAAAGTTGTTACCTTGGATAACTTGGAAAAGAGAGGTTAGATTATCCCTAACATTTGTAGCCTTTGCAAGCAAGATTTGGAGACTGTTAACCACCTTTTTATTCATTGTCCCTACTCCTCTGAGGTTTGGAATTTTTTGACCAGGGACTATGGGGTCAATTGGTGTATCCCAAAAAACATCCAAGAGTTCTTTGGACAATGGAATAGTGTGCACATTAGAATGAAGACTCAAATGTTATTCTCTTGGTCTCTTCTACACTTCTGTTGGGGAATATGGAAAGAGCGAAATAATTATATCTTTAGAGATAGGGAATCCCCTGCTTTTGTTATTATAGAAAAAATTGAAGGTTCAATGAAGGAGAATTTTTCCATCAGAAAGGGAGGAGACATAGAAGGAGGAATCATCATAGAAATAAAAAAGGATAGGGATAGGAAAAGACAGGAGGCTAGGTGGCTTTTTCCCCCTAAATATTGGCATAAAGCCAACTTTGATGGGGCAGCCAAAGGGAATCCTAGTCCTACTGGCTATGGAGGAATTATTAGAAATAGTCACGGGGGCAATGTTGTAGCTTTTTCTTACCCTCTTGGGTCTCAATCGAACTATTTTTCTCAGGCCAGTGTAGCTTATCACATTGTTAAATTTGCCTTGACTTCTAGGATTGAGAACCTTTGGTTAGAGGGGGATTCTTTAAATATTATTAATTGTTTAAATGATTGATCTTTGCCCTCTTGGACCATTGCAAATGTGGTGGAGAAGATTAAATTTGACCTAGGAAAATGTAATAAGTTCCATGTCAGTCATGTGTACAGGGATGCCAACTTAGCTGCGAACTGGTTTGCAAATGAAGTGATAGTCAAAAACATGATGATGATGTGGCATAATAGTGATAACTTTTCAGGGGCTATGAAAGAATTAATATTGTTGGATCATATCTACGGAAGTATGAAGGCAATCCAAGATTAATTATGGAAAGATTTGTAAGATTTCACATCAAACAAGGCATAAATGAAAATCATGCAAAGGAATTAACTATCCATCATATCAAGTATGTGTGGCATATTTTATGGGTCGATTTGCCTTCTACCATTATAATTTCCAAATGTAAAAAATAAAATTGGAGTTTGAAATTTTAAGGAAGCTGAAGTCTGTGAGAGAACAATGAGCAAGTGCATGATTTTTAAACCAGAGGACATTATGGTAGGGGAAAGAAGTAGAAAGGAGCCAATGGGGGAGGCAAAAAATTGGAGGAAAAGCTCAAAGGTTTGGCATGAGCTGGAGAAGGGTGGTATTACAAGATTCATAGAAAAACTCCATTGATTCAATAAGGAAATCACTAAGATTATGGTGAAATCATGGAAGGATGGGTGTGTAAAAATCGATGGGGTCACTCATCAGGTTAATGAGGAAATAATTGCCCAAGTCATGGAGATCCCCTTGGAGGAGATAAACCTTTTTAGAGATAAGAAAATGTCAACTAACATAGTCAAAGACTTTGTGAAGGATGAGGATGAAAGGAAGAAACTCGTGAAGACTAAGACATACTATGAAATGGAGTCAATTAAAAAGCTTTGGAGGTATGTCTTAAGGGTTATTATCGAGTATATATCTCTAGAAACTAGATTCGATAGGGTCAGAACACATCACTTCATTCTGTTAAATAATTTTAGGTATGGAATAAAGATTTCCTTTCCTTTTATCTTTTCACTTCAATGAGCAATGCCATTGAGGGTTTTAAAAATAAACCTATTGCAAAACTAGCCCTTCATGAGGGTTTTCTCCTTCTGGTCTATGAGTACCTAAAGACTCAGACCAAGGGAAAATGCCTCAGTGAAACTGGGGATTTATCTAAGGAAATTGAGAGCTTGGATTCTGAGGAAGTTCAAAGCATAAATTTGGAAGATGAGGATAATATCCTCTCTAAAGGCAAGAAGTCAAAGGAAGGGGAGAAAATTTCTCCCTCTGCTAGCATTGTTCCTAGCAGAAAGAGCCCTCGAGGCTTAACCCCCAACTCCCCCAAGTCTGAGGAATAGAAGGAGGAGGAGCATAATGTTGAAGAAGAGGAAATGGAGTTAGAGGAAGAGATCAAGGGGGAGGATAGTGAGAAGGTTGAGGAGGATATGAAAATTATGCCAAGGAATCCCAAGAAAAGGAAGGCCGAGGAGGCTTCACTACTGGAAGAAACAAAGAAGAAACAAAAGACTAGACTCTTGCAATTTTGGGCCCTGTCCCTTATATTTCATCACCATAGGGGAAGATAGATTCTTTGGTGGAAGACAATGCGGAGATGGCTTTGAAAGATAGGAGGGGGTCATGGAGAAACTTCAACACTAAAACAAAGAAGATGGGGATTGTTAGGGAGACAATGAACCCCCAAGTGATGGAGGATAAAGATGGAGAAGTCCACTTTGATGAACTTATTGACGTGGCTCTAGTTGCAATCTCTAACAATGTGAGACAATATGGGCTCAATCTGCTCAACAATGCTAAAAACAACATGATAGATAACTTTTGATCTATCAAGTGGCCATTTCATGAGATAGAAGAGCTCAAGGAGAAAAGAAGCCATAAGGAGGGCCATATGAGAATCAACTACCAGGGACACCATGCTAAATAGGAGGATCGAATCTCACTGGTTGAAAAAAAGTTCAAAGGATGGAGACTTCTAATCAAAACCTGGCTAATTAGGTGATTGCAAATTTGAACACCCTGAATTAGAATATCAATAGTCTACGTGAATTATTGAAGAATGTTGGATTTGGTAGGGAAAAAGAGCATAGGGCCAATATGGACTTTGGGAAAGCCAAGGGTGAAATGAAAGAGATCAGGGAATTGGCGGATGATCAGAACCAGGACCAAGTGGGCATGTACAACCGAAGGGCCAATGAAGTTGTCGAGACTCTATAGGTTCTAGATAGGGAGAACTAATAGTTTTAGTTTTCATTTTTTCCTTCATCCCTATCTAGGGTTGTTGGATTTTGTTTCTTGGCCACGGGCTTGTCTTTTGGTTTTGGCTTTTTATAAGTAGTTGGATAGTAGTTGGACTTTACTTATTATTTCTATTTTAGATATTATGTAAAAACTTTTGGGTTTCAAGATCCCTGTAAAACCTATTTTACTTAATAAAAAACAACTAGACAATTGAATCGTAGTAACAAAGACATAAAATCTATGACTAAAGTCCATAAGAAAAGAGATTTTGACAATGAATCATTTGAGAGGTACAAGAAAAAAGGGAGAAAAGGAGAAGATATGATCATGACCACGATAGTGAAAATAAAAATTATGGACATACTAGAATGAATTCAGAGAAATATAACATAAAGTATACAAAAGGTTCTAATCAAAGGTATGAGATTTATGGAGGTACCAAACATGATGATATTATATATGATGAAGAAGGAAAATAAAAGAACAAAGATATGGAAAAGAGTTTTCCTGATCATAGAACTTGTAAGCATCATACCTATTTTGGTTTCACAATGCATGCCCCATTTCACTTAGAAATGGAGACCCCCTACTTTAATTTTTTAGCTTTCCAAATCCTCAGTTTGGGGTCTGAGTCTTTTTTAGGGTTTTGCCTAAAGTCTTTGGCTAATCTAGGTCTCTACTTGAAAACCCAAATCCCAAAAATCAGAATTCCAAAAGAGAAAGTCAATTTTTTGAAGGTTGGAGGCACACCTTGGGCACCTCACTTGGTGCACTAGTGCACCAACACTAGAGGAAAGCACTTCCTCTTAGAAGTGCACACCTCTAAGAGGTGTGCTAAATCCCAAGATTTCTTCACCACCCCTCGCCCCCCCCCCCCCCCCCCTCCCCCCCCCATTTCTTCACTTTACTCTCCTCTAGCTCCCTTACCTGCACCTATGCAGCTCCTTAGGTGCACTGTTGTACTGCCTCACCTCCTCCACCTGCACACAAACAAACACAATTTTAAGACACCCAAAAAGGTATATAGTTGCACACCTTTTTTCTTTGTTAAATTTTTTTTTTAAAATTAACTCAAAAAAATAAAACACCTATTAAAAGTTAGGTGCACTGCTACACACCTTTAGTAAAGGTTTCCCTTAGAAAGAAAAAGGGTGGGGATTTAGCACACCCCATGAGGTGTGCTAATGCACACCCTTTTTTTTACCAAAGTAGTATAAGGGTGCACACCAAGTGCACCCCATGAGGTGTGCTGGTGAACACTCTCATATTTAAAAGGTTTGCCAAGGGAAAAAAGGTGCACCTAGCGAGGTGCGCAAGGTGCGTCCATTTTTGTAGATCAGGGTTTTTTTTAGGTTTTTAAGAGGTTTGTTTGTGATTAGGATTTCTAGATTAGTTTTTTGTCATCATTAAAATTTGTCTTAATTAAGTATTTTGAACTCTCTGGACTAATGTTTGCTTCTTTGTGTAGGTAAAAAACGTATTTTTAACTTGTCAAGGTCATAACTTTTGACATAGAGCTCAGAATTCAAAACTATTTACATCACTAGAAAGAACTTAAAATCTAATTTCAGTCCCTAAAATAGCAAGCCTTTGGCTACCCTATTTTAGGGACCGACAAAAGTTTCAACTTGAAATTTTGAGTAGAAGATCTCCGAAAAAGCCAATTAAAAGGACCTAGAAAAACTTGTAAAAAACTATAAAAAAGTTTTAAACATTTGATCATTTTGGATAATCTAAATCACTTGGTCTCTAACTGGGAAGCATCAGGTAGTCAAAGAGAAGAAAGAATCAAGAAATTTACACTAAAGATCAAAGGTACAAAGGTTGGATACATGAACCACAATAGGTTCTTCATCTTATGTAACTATTAATGACAAGATTCAACACAAATGCCTTGTGATTTTAGAAGTAGAAAGAGTTCAAGTCTATGATTTTTTTGCCTATAAAGAGGGTATAAATCATTAAAAGGATCAAAGTAAGTACAAAAAATTTATCTAAAACCCCATTTGAGAAAAACTCAGAAACTATTTTCAAAACTAAGAACTTTGATTTTCTGGTGAATTACACACCTTGCACAAATTTCTCCCAAGGTGCATTGGTGCACTGGTGTGCTTCTCCCAAGGTGTGCTTCTTCTAAGGTGCATTGATAGTTAATTGCCAGTTCTAAATTTAGAGCTTTCCATGGATTAGAAATGCATTCCGGCTATAGTTTAACTCCTACAAATATCCAGAGAAGGTTGAGCTTCTATTTTTGGCATCTCCAGAGACTCCTACATTGTATGATAGTTTTCTTCTTATTTTCTCATGCTTTCTTTGTTTTAAGATATGTAAAGGCTCATGCATCTAATTAATGATATAAATATGGATGGAGTCCTACTTAGCACTAGTTAGAGAGTTAGTTTGTACATAAATAGATTTGTTTTATTAGTTAAGAAGCATATGATTGCATAAAGATATCTCTCACTCTCAACACAAATTAAGGAGAGAATTTCTTATAAATTCAGGAATGTAATATGTATTCCAGGTCACCACCATTGTTTTGCAATAATATATGCTTTTGGTGCTCTCATTTGGAGTGTAGTGATTCTTGGCTAAGTGTGTTATATTTTGTGGATGTACGTTCATGGAATGTAATTGAGCTAAAGGTTTATTGTGTTATTTCTAGTTGTGCGATCTTTTAATTCTAGTGTTTGCTACGAGTCTACAAATTTCACTGATGTATTTATTTCAAGAATAGATCACCATATTGTTCCTGCATAGTTTTTCATCTCAAATGAGCACACTTTTCATGGCCTTGCACTTTAATGAAAAGTGAAACATCTTATGGTTATTGAATTCCCATCAATGATTCCATCAGTGGAATTAAGGAAGCGTTGCTTCCATTTTCATTGGTTACCTACCGATCTTTTCAAAGGCGTAACTTGTAGACATGTTGTTTCTATAGCTTATGTCCATTAGAATTCTAATTTTCATGTTATTTTCTTAAAATTCTTGTTATCTTATCTTTTTTATTTTCTTTACTAACCCCTAGTCAAATTATGAATTCATATAGTTTCATTGTTAGATTGCATTCATTTAAAAATACAAAATACCAAAAACATACCTTTTTTTGTGCTTAATTTGGAAATAGCAAGCAGAGTGATCATTTGATCCAAAAAAATTTCGAACCAAAAAAGGCCAACAAAAATATTTAACTTCAACTAAGTGGATTCCAGTAGGTCACAAGATTACCTAGAACCTTGGAGTTGATCCCCAAGATCAGCTTTTCAAGAGAGGAGTTTGAAAGAATTCCTATTGTTAAGCATCATGCAAAATGATAACTCAACAATACCTTTGTAAAAAGTCAAGATGATACAGAGCCTAGAAGGGTTGAGGTAGTGGGAGAAAGAAGTAATTAGGGTAGAGATGTTGAGGCTGATAAGTAAAATGATGTAGTACAAGGTAGGAGAACCCCCAAAGGAGATGTCCTAGCCCCCAGCAAATAACCACATAATGGAAGATAAACAATAGTGCAAGATTTGAAGCCAAGTCACAATAATTTATTCATATATATAACTAATTACATGCAATATGCTAGGCTATAAGGCCTTCCTAGTTATAACCAAATACAAAGAAAGTAATAGTTTTACAAGATCCCTCAAGATCCAATCTAAACCCTAGTTAGTCCATGTCCACACTTTTGTAGAAACCTCCAAGGAAGATCCAACTGGTACTCACAAGCCCACTAAGCAATCTCCTTATTTCCCAAGCCTCAACTACTAGCCTTTCTGAAAATTCACTCCTCTACCACCTCCTATTCTCCAAGATGGATGCATAATGACTAAAGACTTCAACACAACCCCTACTTATACCCAACTAAGCCACAAGTCAGCCCAATAAGCTACAAATTAAATATGCCTTACATTAACTACTTGAAAAGCCATAAGTCAGCCTCCAACAAAAATTAAATACCAAATTCCTTTAAAGGCTTACAATACTTATTAAATACATCAAAATTAATTACCCAAGATCCAAATAGGTCCACTCAACCACACCAAAATCCCTTAATCATGTAGGATAGCGAACTACCCTAGGATGCTCTTGCATTAGACTCCCCAGGTGTGAAAAGATGTTCTTAGTGGCTGGAAGAACATCTCTCAAGACTCAAGACACAAATCCCAAATTGGTTGTTCACATACATGTCCTCCAAGTGTTCAACTTGTACACTCTTTCCCTTGCTCTTTTTCTACTTCTTTACCTCCGTTCTTAGTGTTCTATAGATTTTCTATCCACACTAATTGCTAACCCTTTTAGAATCTACCAACTCAACTCAGCTTCCAATACTTAGGTTCTTTCTACCAACCTCTTTATTCTACAAAGGAATTAGGGAATGCTTCCTACCACCTTTCTCAATTGTGAATACATTCTTGACACAATCATGCATAGCTTTGCTATCATATTGCCAAGGTCTACCAAGAAACACATGACAACCATTCATGTCCATAATATCACACGACACTTGATCCTTATACTACCCAATATGGAAATCAACAAGGCACTGCTCCCTCACTTCCAAAGCATGCTCACCTCACACCTGGCTAATCCTATAAGGATAAGGATGTCTCACTCTCTTTAAACCAAGTTTCTAAACCATCTCCTTAGCAACAAGATTATCAGTACTACCACCATCCACAATCATATTGTAGACTTTACCACCAGACATACAAAAAGTCTTGAAAAAATTACACCTCTAACAAGATTATAGTGTCCTCTAACCAACCAATATTTGTCAAGCCAATAAAATCTCCCCTTGATCAAATTCATGGTCTTCAACTTCATTCACAACAACAATTCTTCTATCACCAACCTTCTGCGGACACTCATATGATCTCTTTCCTTCTTCATGAGATCTAAAACAAGTACCCTTAAACTCACCTCTACCTATCCTTCTCTTCTAGTCAATGGGTTTTGGTTCATCCTTTGCACTCGGTTTAGCATTTGCCAATTAGTCATGCTTCTCCTTCCCTAAGGAACTACCTTGATTCTTCCTCTTCATCTTTTCTTCTACTCTCAAAGCATACTAATAAGCATCCTCAACTAAAGAAATACTAAACATACCAACCTCATCCTAAATATTGAATCTCAAACCATTAATGTGCCAAGCTACCTTTTCCTTTGACAATTCTCTATGCCCAAATCAAATAGTCAACTTGTAGAACTCCTCTATATAATTTTTCATAGTCATATCCTTCTGCTTCAAATTCTACAACCTCTTAAACAGCTAAATTTCACAATCATTAGGAATGAACTTAGCCTTCAACTTAGCGACCATCAAATCTCCATCTAGAGATCTCTATTTCACCTTCTTCTTCTTTGTCTCTTTACAATTCTTTCCACCAAAGAGCAGCATGTCCCTTCAGCTTAGTTTGTGCCAAATTTTCTCTGAGTGGATCCTCAATATCCTCAAGCTCAAAGTAGTCTTCCAATTCACCAATCCAATCAATCAATTCTTCAAGATTTAAAGTACCCAAGAAATTAGAAACCTCCATCTTATGCTTCAACTTCAACTGAGATCTAGGTCTAGAAAACTAGCCAACCCTATTTCCCATATGTCTCTCCACATGATCAATTCTGGCCTCACCACTTGATCATACAACTTCAAAGTCTTCAACATTTTCCTCATAACCATCTTTAGTACCCATATGCCAAATTACACCACCTATAGCAGTTATGATCTTAGTGATCATATCACTCTTCATCAACTCTATCTCAAATCTGAAACTGGCTTTAACCTCCTCTATTTTTGATTTAAAATCTACTTCAACCTTCTCTGAGATCTTTTCTTTCACAGCATCACTAAGATCATCAATCTCCCTAGGTTCCAATCTTCTTAGAGGCATCTTTCAAGATTTTGGAAAACCCTAATAAATCCACTTCACAAGACCTTGGTGCAAACTACCTCAACTTTGGCACTCAGTCTACACACTCAGGAACAACCTTCACTTTGATACCACTTGATGAAATGCAAGGTATGAGAATCCCCAAAGGAGATATCCATAACCAAACAATGGAAGATAAACAACAATGCAATTTGAGGCCAAGTCACGATAATTTATTCATAGGTATAACTGATTGCATGCAATGTGTTAGGTTGTAAGGCCTTCCCAAATATGGACAAATACAAATAAAGTAATAGTTCTACAAGATCCCTCAAGATCTAATCCAAACCCTAGCTAGTTTAGATCCACACTCTTATAGAAACCTCCAAGGAAGATCCAACTAGTACTCGCAAGCCCACCAAGCAATGTCCTTGTTTTCCAAGCCTCAACTACTAGCCTTTCTCAAAATTGCTCCTCTACCACCTCCTCTTCTCCAAGATGGATGAGTAATAACTAAAGACTTCACCACAACCCCTACTTATACCCAACTAAGCCTTAAGTCAGCCCAGTAAGCTACAAATTAAATATTCCTTCCATTAACTACTTGAAGATCCACAAGTCACATCTAATAGAAATTAAATAAAAAATGCCTTTAAAGGCTTACAATACTTATTAAATACATCAAAATTAATTACCCAAGACCAAAATAGGTCCACTCAACCCCACCAAAATTCCTCAATCATGTAGGATAGCCAACTACCCCAGGATGCTCTTGGTTCATAAAAAGTACAAGGAAGACAATACTAAATATGATTGTTAAGTCAACAATTATAAAAACATAATAGTTAGAGAATGTTTGCATGAGGCTGCAAGATCCTTGAGATATTATTTTGTACAATTTACTATGTATATGGTATGAAATTTATTTTCTTTTTCTACAGACATGTTGCTAAGAAGTAAAACATTTCATATTTTAGTTTCCATTGACTCATAATTTGGTATGGTAGGTTATATATTAGAATTTGGTAATTGCAAGATTTATATTTTACTATATTTAAAAATAGATTTCTATTTGTAAATTGGCCAAACAATATTTCTGGGCTCACCATTTTGAAATTAATTAGAAGGTTATTTGATTAATATCAACAATGTACTTCACTTGAAACTTCATTGTTACCTTAAATGTATCATGCAGTGAGAAATTCTATTTGAAAAGTGTATGTGCCACTCATTTTTTGGTTGTATTATTTCTTAAGTTATTCAAAATTAATTTCTTATTGGTTCATGGTGGATTAGAATGTATCTAAA